>CM049185.1:22778340-23199707 GCA_026770425.1 Boechera divaricarpa | reverse complement strand
AGACTTAATTCTGGGTAGACTAACGCTTTAAGTAGCCATAGACTTATTACCCGCAGATTTGTTGACACTTTTTTGCCGCAGACTTATATTCGCAGATTTATTTCCACTAAAACACAGATTTGTTTTCCTGCAAATGAGATTAATAAATCTCGACCATCCAATTCATATCTTAATCATTGAAACAACTTGTTCATCTCGACTTCACAAAATTTATTTTTTTGTTTTATCCATATTACACTTAGTTAATTTTTACCACTAAAAATACATATTTGAAAATCAAATTTTCACAAAATCTATTTTAAATTTTATTCAAATTTTTTTAAATAAATAGTAAAACGAAAGTTTAATTAAAAGGTTATAAATATATAAATTATTAATAACTAATTTATAGATTCCAAGATAAATAAAAATAAAATTATAAACAAAATATTCAAATTTCTTCTACAATATTAATACTTAAAATTAATTTAAAAATCATGTGATACATATCTAATACTATTAATTGAGAATTACACATTATTAGCAAACATATAATTACACATTATTAACAAATTTGTGTTAGTATTTTATTTTTTTTATCTTTATAGACAAAATAATCTAATAAATTTTTCTATAGTACCCATATAACAAAACATTATTATGTAATTAAATCTTATTAAAACTTAAACAAAATTTAGAGTAATAAATCAACAGAATCCTTTGTTTTTACAAACATAAAAGATATTAATTTAAAATTCAAAATATTCATGTAAAATCTATTACATTTTTTGAAATATTAAAATGAATATTTACAAAAAATAGATTTTTAATACTCATAGTTTTATTTATTTAATAATAACGCATCATGAAGTTAAATGATATATATTTAATACTAATAAGTTTCTTTTAATAAAATCAAATAGTTGATATAAATATCTTCTTACTAATATTGGGAGAATACAGTTAGAACTAACATTTAATGGTTTATTAGTTTATTGATTTATAAATTCATATTGGATTTGAAAGTCTTCATTGATTTTAATATTGATATAGGTCAATTTCCCTAATGCACTGCCATTGTAGCACAAAAATGTGTCAATCCAAATGGGAGAGCTATTAACCAGAAAAGATGGAATCAAACCAAATTAAGTCAAGCCAAGCAGTGGATCATGAGATTAACAATCCGACAGAACAATAATTAAAAAGCATTACAGAAACTAATAATGTAAGCTAACAAAAGCAATGCAAACAGAAGCTCCTAAGGATGGGGTTATTGATCAGTGTTTCCTCTTAATCTACCTAGGTGTTTAACATACTCAAACAGAGCTAATCCCTAGACAATAAACTCATCAGCAGCTAAATCCACTTTCATGACCAGTATAACCCTCAAGCTAAGCCAGTTCCAGATCTAAATCTCTTTAGCGAAATCTAACCTAGCAGGCATTAAGATTCAGTCTATTAAAGCCAATAAACACCCTAGACAACCAATCTCTTACGCTAGAATGTAAATCTCTGGAATTAGTTGGTTCATGCATTTCATCGAACACCCGTGGGCGTGGAAATGCCTAAGTTCTAATTCCAATTGATCGAGAGAAACTAGCATTAATAACACTAATCCAGAAGGGAATTCAAGTAATCTAAGCTTAAACCACCTAGGAGACTAAGATTCCACACTTAAATCCCATCTTCAAGAACCCTAAAGATTACTCGAGAACTCATGAAGAACATCAAGAACACAAACCCAAAAATCACTAAAACTTGCATAAATGGAAAGATTAAGATGAAAATAGAGAGACTACTAAGAATCAAACACAAATGCAAAGTAAATTAAAAGAAATTTGATTACAAAGCAAGAACAAGTTTAGGAGGTAGAGAAAAACCCAGCAGACAATCCCCTTGTCCAATGGATAATACAGTATTTATAGGATTTGGCAAAACCCTAGCTCGCTAAAAGACAAAATAGCTTAGTTCGGAGGTGGACTCGAGATGGGGGTCGAGTGCTCGGAGTCGAGTCCGGCGAAAAACTTCAAGACAGTAGCTTTATGGTGGACTCGAGATAGGGACTCGAGTTGGGGGTCGAGTTGGCTTCAAAGTCTTGGCCTTTGGTTCCACTCCACTCCTGCTCGAGTTCTCGTTCGTGTCCAGTTCCAAGGTGTGTGTTTTGTGCTCCACTTGAGTCTCCTACTCGAGTTCTTAGTCGAGTTTGGCTCTCCCTTTCTTCCTTTTCTCCATTTGACCTCAACATCTTCAATATTCCTTGAATGTACCGATACAGCTCCAAAATGCAATATGCATGCAATCCTAATGCAAAACACTCTAAGTATGCAAAACTAGAAACAAGTGACATGAAATGGTAAGAATATGCTATGAGACAAGGTTAGATGGATGATAAATGCATGCTCAAAGCATGTCAAATATAGACATATCAAATATCATATATGGTTTTGAAAGATAATATCCTGTTGAGTTCTATTGATTCAAGCATGCCATTTTTATCTCAAATTTTATGTCTAAAACTCTTATTAATTTAAATAAACAAAATTTCGATCTTATTATTTTGTGGTAAAAAATTTCAAAAACAATTTACGAGTTTATAACTCACAAAAATTGCCATCAATCATCCCTATAATTAAACTCAAAATAGGATACCGATCGATCGTGTTTCATGTTCCCAAGTCTAATGAAAAAGATGTGGTTCATATTTTACAAGTGGTTTATTACATAAAAAATCTAGCACACAATAAACACTACTTAGTATGTCTTATTATTACCAAAACTTAGTATGACTTATTATTACCAAACACACATCTCACATCACTACGCTCCTTTAGCTTGTTACTGAGAGTTGTTAAGCCTTCAAGCTAAAGGCTTGAAGTCATAAACATTACTTAGTGCTTAATGTCTTATTTTCATATTTATAGTAGAAAAATGTTAAGAGCTTGATAAATAGAAATCAGCGCATACATAATAACAAATCTACGGGTATATACAAACAAATCTGCGGCTACATAGAAAACAAATCTGCGGTTACATAAAAACAAATCTACGGCTAGTAAAATAATAAATCTGCAACTACTAAAAAATAAATCTATGACTATAGAAACAAACTATTTTTGTTAAAAACAAATCTACCCTACGCCGCGAGTGGGTAGAGGGGTTTCAGATCTACATACTTGAAATCCTAGTTAATCGATAAATCTATTTTTGGCTTGTGAGCTTATCTAAATTAGCTTTGATCAAATTAGTTTAGCATCTTAGAGTCTTGATGCCATGAGAGTGGATTAAGATTTCAGAACTAAACATGTTGGAAGCTTGACTACGCCGTAGAGATGCGGTGGACGGTTAGGCAGGTCGATGACGAGATCGCTCTATGCTTGTAGGAGCACCACGAGAGTGGGTTTTTACAGAGAGATTAGCATACTACAAGAGTGTACTAATCTATATATGGAATCTCTAAGCCGATGGGATACTAACAAAATAGTTAAAGAACATCAATTCTTATATTAAAAGATTTTTGGATTCGTTCCCATTCACCCTTGGGATCATTTTATTTATTATTTTTTAATCGTTATTTAATTTATGCACTTTATTTTCCAAATTTTTATTTATGCAATTTAATTTATGCAATTTAATTTAAGTACTTTTATTTATGCAATTTAATTTCTGTTAGTTAATTTACTCAATTTACTTTACGCTATTTAAATTTTAATTTATGTTACGCACTTTATCCCTAAAATCTCTCGTGTAGTTATTCACAGTCTCAGCGGATCGATCCCGAACATACTACGATTGCATTTAACTGTGCACTTGCGGTAAGATTGGGTTAAACTCTCAAAACTACTTTCTAGTATCGTTCAGGTGAAACCGAGATGAGGTGAAACAAATCATCTTATCACTAACTCACTGGGCAGAAAAGGCAACTTCCGTTTTTACGAAATTCAATTTATGGAAGCTTTGGTCATGCGAGTTTAATGACCTTTTAGAAGCTTCTTGTTATGTCCTAGCCTAATCGAAGCCTCCTAAACTCTATATAAACACACCATTGTCATTAGAAAACAATCTTGGATTCTCTAGCCAACTTTTGTCTCACTTTTAATAAAGAGTTCTTCCTTTAGGTTTCTTTCTTTCGTATGCTTTTTTTATGTTTATGCTTTGAGTTTCTGTTCTTGTGTAGTTTAGTTTACTGTATTTCGTTTTCTTACCTATACCTTATCTCATATCGATACCCAATGGTATATAAGGGAGTAAACCTTTAGACCACGAAGGGTGGTGGTCGATGATGGGTTCTACCCATATGATTTTATTTATGTTCCTTTGCTCTACATCGATCTAGCTACTCTATATTCGATCCTAATGTTAAGCTAAAATCCTATGGGAAAGCTTAAGGTTATAATCGAGAGATTATAAGAATAGAAACTCTTAGAACCACGAAAGTGGGTTAAAACTTCGGACTTGAATATTGGAGAGTATTAGCAATGTTCGAGTTTGTTGTTTGGTGGAATATGATATGTTTGCATTTTGCATCGTTTTAGCTTGCATAAATCATACGTTTTGACGTGTTATTCACCCCGTTCTTGTTAATTATTCCGAGTTTTGCATACTTAGAGTGTTTTGCATTAGGTCCGCATACATCCTGCATATTTGGCTTGTTACAGTACTTTCGGGTGATTTTGGAGAAGTTAGACCAGAAGCTTGTATGCAGGACATGCTGCTCGAGTCCATACAGAGCAGTTGTGATCGAGTCCGTGCAGAGCAGAAGCTGTCCTGGGACATGCTGATCGAGTCCATGCAGGATACCCATGCAGACGTGATCGAGTCTCGAGCAGGAGATGGAGCAGAAGCTCAGCTCGAGTACCCATGCTCGAGCTGTATGATCAAGCGAGAGACAAAAGGTGGCGTCTTGAAGTTTCAAAACCCAGCTCGAGCCCCCAATCGAGTGGACTACTCAAGCTCATCTCAGAAAAATGCAGTCTTGATTTCGTCTCTCTCGTTGAGCATAGCACTCGACCAAGACTTAGCCGAGCTGGACCTTATCCTGCACATTTTTACTATTTTGCGCATGACGTTTTAGTGGCTTTTAAGACTTAGTATAAATACCTAATGTTGGGTTAAGACTAAGGGGACTACGTTTATCTCTAATATTTCGAGTTTTTTCCTTGTGTTCTTCTCTCTGTTCTTAGTTTCCAGAACTTGTAATTTGATTTCTACTTGTTATTTTGAGTTTGTTCCTTCTGTTCTATCATTATCTCTATCTATTTCTATCATCTATGCAAGTTTTTATGATTTCTGGGTTTGTGTTCTTGATGTTCTTCATGAGTTTTGAGTAGTCATTAGGGTTCTTGAGGATGGGATAGATTAGGTATAGAATCTTGGTCTTTCAGGTGGTTTAAGTGTAGATCGTTTGATTTCCCTTCTAAATCAGTGTTCTTAATGCTAGTTTCTTTCGATCAATTGGAATTAGAACTTAGGTGTTTTTCCACCCAGAAGGTGTTTGATAAAATGCTTGAATGAATTGATGTTAGAGATTTGCATACCTAGCCTAAGGGATTAGTTGTCTAGGGTGTTTATCGACAATATTGAACTGATTCGTATTGCCCGCTAGGGTAGATTTCGCCAAGGGATTGGGTCCGGAACTAGTCTAGTTTGAGGTTACTTACCACGGGAGTGGACTTAACTGGTTTTGATGTTTGATGTCTAGGGAATAGCTTGATTGAGTTTTCTTAAACACTTTGAATAGGCTAAGAGGACACACTGAGTCGATTACCCCCATCCTTAGGAACTTCTCTTGCACCGTTGAATTTGCTGCTAGTCCTATACGCTGCTCTTTACCCCCATATGCTATTTCTGTTATTGCTTGGTTTTTGCTAGTTCTTGTCAGCATTCTATACGGTATCTGTTTTAGTGTCCATTCTCAGTTTTTGTTTAGGTTGCTAGACCCCAATACGCTATTTGCTTGGCTTGACTTGAATTGCTTGATCGCATCTTTTTTGGTTAATATCTTCACCCTTATGGATTGACACCTTACTACTACGACGAAAACTTGGCTTATATCAGAATATCTCAATGCTTGCCTAGTTGTGGCCAAGGTAGGTATTGATCTCAGGAATACTTTACCACAAGAGTGGTCTCGTGTTTTAAAAATAGATCATCGTCTGCTCACTCTTCGTCTTAGACATGCTCTAACGCAAGCTAACGCTTGGTTAATCGCCGGATGGTGTGACAGCCTCCAATCGACGTGCCACGGTCGATGCTTGATAGCATCATATTTTATATGCTTTCTTCCGTACATTTATCTTAGTTTTATATGTTTCTAACTTGCATTTAGGATAGTTTTAGTGCATTTGCATTTGTTTATGTGTTTATAGGTACTTGGAGGAAATCGTGCACTTTCATTACATTTTGGGACCTTAAGAAGCTGTAGGAACCTTGGAGCTACTTGCCGGGCCAAGAACCTCATGAAGAAACATCTCAAGAGCCTCACCAAGGAAGCAGCGGTCCTAGCATCGCACAGTGATGGTCGATGCCCTTCTCTCGGGAATGTCATCAATAGAACAACATCGACCAGGACAGGTCGATGCTCTTTCTCGGACCTGAACTGGATGCTAAGGCGAAAACCATCGACGCAAGCATCGACCGTGGCTGGTCGACGCCCGACCAGAAGAAGCCCATCGACCATGAGCATCGACCAGGGCCTGTCGATGCCGAAGTCACTGCAGAAAAGGAAACTTCGGTTAATGCGAAGTTGCAATATATGGAAGCTTGATCTCGAGTTATGACATTCCAGAGCCTTCTAAGGATGCCCTAGACTCCCCCAAGCCACTTAAACTCTATATAAACTCATGTATTCTTATTAGACACAAGTTTAGACTCAGTAGCCATATTTTGTCTCAATTTCAATAAAAAGTTCTTCTTTTAGGTTTACTCCTTTCTTTTGCTTTAGTTTATGTTTATGTTTTGATTTATATTTTGATCTTTAGTTTCTTATTTACTGTTTTATGAACCTTAATCCTTGTCTTTGCCATCACCCTCGGAAAGACAAGAGAGTAGATCCTTTAAATTACTAGGGTGGTGGTCGATGATGGGATTGAAGATTTAGGATTCAATATGTCTCGAATGCTCTTAACCGATCTAACTACTCTAATATGCACTCTTAAAGCTAAGTCATGTCCTATGGGATGTGCTTAAAGTTATAACCAAATCAATAGATGAGGTTATATGAATAGAAGCCCTTAGCACCACGACAAAGTGGGTTAAAACTTCATACTTGCATTATTAGGGAGTATTAGGTAGCATCGAGCTTGTTGTTTGATGGAGCACCCTAATGCTTATATAGTTGTGGGCCAAAGTTATATAATGATCTCAGGAATACATCATCACGAGAGTGGGATTGTATTCTAGAAATAGATCTCGTCATTCACTCTTTGTCTTAGACACACTTCTAATTCAAGCTAAACACTTGGTTAATCGGTTGGATGTCTCGACAACACCAACTGATGTGTCTATCACTCATAAGGGTAATCGATGATGAGATTGTGGCGCAATACGTGAAAGTCGCCACGAGAGTGGGTCGTACAAAGTGACTACCATACCACGAGAGTGGACTGATCTATAACAGAAAATCCCTAGATTGACAACATAAACTTAAAAGCTTTAGCATGAATCCTATAATCTGAATTTCCTGATAAATCGACTATCATCCAATTAACTGTAAATAATTAATTTAGTATCTTATTTATGTTATTTTATTTATGTTTATTTATTTATTATATTTATATTTCTGCAATTTAATTTTTGCAATTTATATTTTCGCAATTTAATTTATGCTATTTACTTTTCAGCAATTTACATTTCCGCAATTTATATTTTTCTCGCACTTTAATTTCCGCAATTTACTTTTCCGCACTTTAATTTATGCAATTTACTTTATGCACTTTATTTTCGGTAATTTAATTTGTGCAATTTAATTTTAGTATTTTATTTTTATGCAATTTAATTTATGTTATTTACTTTAAGTATTTTATTTATGCAATTTTAATTTATGTTATTTAATTTAATTATTTTATTTTATTGCATCATATAGTTTAGGACACAACCCCCTATTTTATTATTCCGTATATATCAGTTTTGCATTTCATTCTTCGTGTAGTTATTCTATTCTCTCTGTGGATTGATCCCGTATTACTATAATTGCATGACTGTGCACTTGCAGTCCTATGGGTTAACTCGACACTACTCTTTAATAGCGCCTGGATAAAACACGAGAAAGAAGGCATAACAAACCTTATCCCCTTTACGCCCGCCATCAAGTTTTTGGCGCCGTTGCACGGGGAGAATATGCAGTAGTCATAGAGTTTTGATGTGAATCTGAGACTAGGCATTTACATTTTATTAATTTGCTCATTCCTTTTTTCGAATTTCAGTGTGTATGAACACGTGAAAAAGCGGCAAAAACATTCCTGCCGATTCCATTTGTGACATCGAGAGAAGTCGAGAGAAGAGCTAGAAAAGAAAGAAAAAGAAGAGGGAGGATGGAGCAGCAAAGAGACGAGCTACCTGCTGAACACGTTGAGGGCGTTCAAGTTATCAACAACAACATCGCTCAAGCTGATGGTGTGCCATGTCGGGCGGCTGGCCACCCACACCGAGCCGCTCCGGCAATCGGGTACCTATTGATGAGCCTACCACAGCGGCTCAGAGATCGGGTATTCTTCCCCCATCGGTGGAGAATAACAATTTTGAGATCAAGTCAAGCTTGATTAACATGGTGCAAGACGACAAGTTCCATGGGCTGCCTATAGAGAACCCACTTGATCACTTAGATCAATTCAACAAGCTATTTGGGACCGTGAAGATTAATGGAGTTTCAGAGGATGCTCTCAAGTTGCGTTTATTCCCATTTTCCTTGGGTGATAAAGCAAAGCAGTGGGAGAAGAGTCTACCAGCTGGGCCGATTCTTACATGGGAGCAATGCAAGAAGATGTTCCTCGCAAATTGCTTACATGGGAGCAATGCAAGAAGATGTTCCTCGATCGTTGAGAAACAAGATATCGAGTTTTGTGTAAAAAGTATCAGAAAGTTTTGGAAAGATTCAAGATTTATACCATGCAATGCCCCCACCATAGTTTTAGTGAGGAGTCGCTACTAAGCACTCTTTACCGAGGTGTCCCGCCAAAATATCGTATGCTCCTCGACACAGGGAGCAATGGTAATTTTTTTGGGACAAGATGCTGAACACGGAACGAGATTGGTGGAGAATCTGGCTCACAGTGATGCAAATTTTGGTGGAGATTATGACCGTAGAGACTGAAGTGTAGCTGAAGGAGAGGAGAGAACGCGTTCGGACATCAAAGAGTTAAGCGATAAGCTTGACAAAATGCTGCAAGTTTCGAAACAACAAGTGCACTTTGTCGACGAGTTGGATGCTGCAAGAGGGTATGCTGAGGAAGATGACGATGAAGGAAACCAATGTGAGGTCAATTTCGTTGGTGGCTATAGACAAAATGTTGGTTTTAATTCTTTTCGAAATCACCCAAATCTCTCATACCGGAGCAACAATGTGGAGAACCCACACGATCAAACATACCCACGAATGAGAGCACCCGCCCAACCATTCCAGCATGGAGGCTTTCTGTAACATCCGTGTTCCTAAGTCGTCCTCTCGAGTTGTATCTATTTATATTGTTGTTGCGATGAACCCTCGGGATATTGTATTGTCGGCGTTGATTAATAAATGATGGATGTTTATGGATTAATCGTGAGTTATAATACATGATGTGGTATTTCATGTATTAGGGTGTCGAGTACATGATGTGGTATTTCATGTATCGACGGGGCGACATATGATGTGGTATTTCATGTGTTGCGGGATTGAGCGAAGTATTCGTTCCGTCTTGGTTCGGGGATTTTTTGGGTTTACGTCCATGGATCCTACTTTGTGGTTGGGGTCGATAGAATTATGTGAGATTTAATTTATCGACGGGGTCATTAGGATTATGTGGTATTTAATCCTAATGACGGGTCATTAGAGTTATGTGAGATTTAACTCTAATGATGTGGGTTAGGATTATGGGTGATTTAATCCTAACCGGGTGGTTTACCGATAAGGATTATGGGTGATTTAATCCTGATAGACGGTAAACCAGGGGTGAGATACCGGTGATATGGGTTCTCACGGGGACTTAGTATATTAGGGTCCGGCGTTATTGGATTCTAATATGCTAGGTCGCTGACGGCTTAACTCGTTCGAATCCGGGGATAATTGGATTTCGACGGGTTAGTCGTTGGGTGACCACGTAGGATCTTGTGATGATAGACCCGGGGATGTTATTGAACCAAGTATGGAACAATACCGAGCTTGATTGGTGGCCCTAAGGGCGGGAAATGTGATGAAACGATCAAAGGAGTGATCGTTGTGGAGGAATCCCGAGAGGTTCGGTTTAGCTGTTATTAAGAGGTAATTCTGGGGTTTTGTTGGGAGTGAGAGGAATATTTTGAGATGGGGAGTTGTCTCAAATAATTCGGGAAATTATTTGGAGCTACTAAACCGAGCGGGAGAGGTTAATTGGAAGAATTAATCGTTACGGTTTAGTGAAATCGGTCGGTTTGGTTTAATTGTGATTAAACTAATGATTATATATATACATACATGTATATACATCCCCCTCTCCCTAGACTACCCTGTTTTCGGGCTGTAGCGATGGGGCGAGTTTGATGGAGTGTTTGGGCACTCAATTCTTGTTTGTTTGGGCTGAAATTTGGTATATAGGTTGTTGAGACTTCGATCTTCAAGTTCACTGAAGGAATTTATAAAATATGATCTAGGGCAAGATATATGGTTGGTTAAGTAAAGCCCTGTTTTTGGGGAAAGGAATCCGGAATTTGGCTGAAAGTTAGCTCTTGAGTCGGGAGCTTGTAATCAGTCTTTTGAGAGTGTGTTGATGATCTCTTGGCAGGAGGTTTATGAGATCTTGGTGTTGTGTTGTGTGTCCAAAGAAGGAGTAAGCTTAAGGCTTGGAAACCTGGTATAAGTCAAATTCTTACTAGACCAAGATTTCGTTGTAGTATAGTAAGGTGTCAATCCATAAGGGTGAAGATATTAACCAAAAAGGATGAGATCAAAACCATTCAAGTCAAGCCAAACAAGAGCGTATGGGGTCTAACGACCTAGACAGAAAACAGAAATAGATGCTAAAGCGAATCAATTCAAAGACTAACAGAAGCGAGGCACAATGTAAAACAGCGTATAGTGGCTAGACGAGAAATCAATCAATGCAAGAGAAGTTCCTAAGGATGGGGTAATCGATTCAGTGCCTCCTCTTAGCCTACCCAGGTGGTCTAACAAAACTTAATCAAGCTATTCCCTAGACATCAAACATCACAACCAGTTAAGTCCACTCCCGTGATAAGTAACCTCAAGCTAGACCAGTTCCTGCACCCAATCCCTTGGCGAAATCTACCCTAGAGGCAATAAGACCCAGTTCAATACTGTCAATAAACACCCTAGACATCTAATCCCTTAGGCTAGGAATGCAAATCTCTAACATCAATTCATTCAAGCATTTTATCAAACACCTTCTGGGTGGAAAAACACCTAAGATCTAATCTCAATTGATCGTAGAGAAATTAGCATTAAGAACACCGATTTAGAAGGGAATTAAAACAATCAACTCTTAAACCACCTAGGAGACTAAGATTCCACACTAATCTAACCCATCCTCAGAAACCCTAATGACTACTCAAAACTCATGAAGAACACAAACCCAGAAATCATTAAAACTTGCATAGATGATAGAAACAGATGGAGAGATGAAAGAATGTAAGAAATCCACTGAAAATAACAAGTAGAAATCAAATTACAAAGTCTGGAAATCAAGAACAATGAAGAACAAAGGGAAAACTCGAAAATTAGGCATAAAAAAACATCTCCTCTAGTCTTAATCCCACATTAGGTATTTATACTAAGTCTTAAAAAACTAAAACGTCATGGGTAAAATGGTAAAAAGCGCAGATAAGGTCTAGCTCGACCGCTGCCTGGGTCGAGTGGTGTGCTCGAGCTGGATGAAATCAAGATTGCATTTTTATGTGTTGAGCTCGAGCCTCCTACTCGACCCTATGGGCTCGAGCTGGATTCAAAGATTCCAAGACTCCTCTTTATGTTGAGCTCGATCATAGAGCTCGAGCTTGGCCAAAACCCTCCAAGACGCCATATTTCGCCTTAGCTCGACTCCTCCTACTCGAGCTGGTGGGCTCGAGTCTGCTCCTGCACCATCTCCAGCCTTAGCTCCCTCGTCTTGACCATAGTGGCTCGAGTCAGATGTCCTAGACAGCTTAACTTGATGCTAACTTCTCCAGTAATCGCCTGAAAGTACCTCGTAATAAGCCAAATATGCAGGATGTATGCAAACCTAATGCAAAACACTCTAAGTATGCAAAACTAGAGATAAATGACAAGAACAAAGTTAAATAACAAGTCTAAATGTATGAATTAACCAAGCTAAAACGATGCAAAATGCAAACATATCAACTCCCCAAACTTAGTCCTTGCTTGCCCTCAAGCAAACAAAAGAATAAGAACGGAGAAGAAGTTTGAAAATGGGGACTCGTAACCAAAACTTGCAGGTTGTAACAGATGACCTCAATGTCCAGGTCACCAATTCTAGAATGCAAAGTTTATGAACTCTACTTAAAAACATTAGCCATACTCTTCACAGCATAAGTTCGATCAAATCTCAACCTAGACATGCATTCAAATCTATCATTCCCCTTAACATTCATTTAAACAGAAACCATGAATAAAGCTATGCACATTCAATGAACTCATTTGGCTAAGGGTAAGGTCAAGAGATAAAGATGGTCCCTTCAGTATGGTTTTGTCATTTCAGAACAAGGATCTCTCAATGAAAAGGAATGAGCTTTAGTAGAATGCTAAAGGTAAGAACCAACATATGCATACAAGAATAGACTCCCATCTACCCAGTCCTACACAAGTGTTCTTAACCTTCAAGTCTAAACCCGTAAAAGTCATCCTAACTCTACCCTTTACATTTCTTGGATCAGCTTTCATCTTTTCATTTTGTTTTTTGGTTCTAGGAAGGGTTATACAAATACACATCTAGCGGATTGGGGTTTTTCTTAACTAGCTTAGGCATTTTTTTACTTTCAGCTCTTGCCTTTCTTTTTTTTTTTTCTTTTCTTTATACACACCCCCTAATCCTTTACTAGACACTTAAACAATTCAGATCATTCCCCTCCTAAGAACTCTTATCTCTTTTTTTTTTCTTTCATCTTTCTCCAAGTTTTTTCATTCTTTTCTTTTCACAGAACCAAACCCAATACCCAATGATCAAGATCCCATCTAGTCCTATCTCGATTCGAAAATTGCAAACCAGAACTACATGAGATTCTATCCTTGTCGGCTCAAACCTAACACTTTCTACCAAGCTCATTCAGAAATAGGTCTCACACACTCAAGAAAATAACATCATGGCTTGAAAGAAGGCTAGGCTAAAGGTATGGTAAAACTGTTCTAATGATGAGGACAGCTACTTGGATTAGCAAAGAGTGGTATAAACAGATGAAGAAAATCCAAGTATGTATATGGTATCCATGAGTTCAAATTCAATGCATAGACAAGATATTTATAAGTCAAATTCAGGTTCAAATAGACGGGGAATGACAGATAATCACAGCATGCTTCAGTAAAGACTTAATCTAGTTGCAGGCATTCAAAGCATGGTTCGCCCTTACTTCAAGCTCAATAACAAGGCATTAAACAATTAGAAACGAGGGCATTGAAATCATACAGTTGAATCAGCAAGTTTACAAGGTTTAAATCATCATAATCCCTTGTGCAAATGCAACAGCCCTATATGAAACAATCTAGACTCAATCCTAATATGCAGATGCAATACTACATGAACACTGTTTTTAAAGATTTTTAATTTTTTTAGTTTTTCTATGCCATAGATGAAGACTCAAGGATGCACAAAATCAAAATAAGAACAGAGAAAACACATCAAACAAATCTTAACCTCCCCCCCCAAATTTAAATTACACAGTCCCTTTTGTAATAAAAATTTGTGAAGAGAGATTAAGAAGCAACAGAAAACAAGAAAAATAATGCACCTAATATATATAAGAAAGGATGGAACAGGTACCTCAAGGCTTGGAGAAGAAGGAGGAGATCGATTCCTCCATGCTCTCACGCGTATAGGTAAACTCGATCTGGGTGGGCTCGAGCTGGTGGCTCGAGT
The DNA here is from genome assembly GCA_026770425.1 of Boechera divaricarpa. Classification (NCBI taxonomy): domain Eukaryota; kingdom Viridiplantae; phylum Streptophyta; class Magnoliopsida; order Brassicales; family Brassicaceae; genus Boechera; species Boechera divaricarpa. The sequence goes on along the minus strand of CM049185.1, from coordinate 23,185,476 downwards.
CGCGTGTGTGCATGTGTCCGGCTCGACCTCCATGGTGGAGCTGACTGCGCCGAGCCAGACGCTGTGCTTTGTGAACGTCTCTTCTTCTTCCTTTCGTAATGCTGAAGCTGCCTTGGTTCGAAAGAGGAGGCTCTTGGTGGTTCCATTGCATGTGCAGGAGGCCTTGGTTCTTCCCGAAACGAACTGCTTCCTACTAGAACCCTCCTGGGCAAGACGATTTTCTTAGATGCAGGGGCAGTGAATATATGTTTGAAGTTCTTGAGCTGGTCTTTAACCTCCTTCATCTGGTCTTTCAGCTCCTTCACGGTGCCCTTAAGTTTAGCAATGGTCTTGCCCTGGAATTTGTTCCACTTCGTAAGAGACCAATCCTTTTGTGTGCCTCTTTCAGTGCTGGGCTATGTGAGGGCTTAAGGCTGTACTCCTCAAATGCAAACCTTTCTATTGCATCATCCTCCTCTTCAACAGCAAAATAATCGTCTGGACCTATGTCTTCATGCATGATCTCCTCATCTGGATTGTAGAGTCTATCAAGAGGAGGATCGAAATCTATGTTCTGGCCCGTTCGTACCTTGGTTAAATCCGTGCAGGGAAGACGCAGCTTGGCTTCTCCAATGGTCGGATGCATGAACTTGTATAAATGCTTGTCTAGAGGTGTTGTGTGGTCTAGGAAACTGCATCTTCTCAAGGCATCCACATCAATCCATTTAGGTGGATAAGGCTCCGAAATTAGCTCCACATTGCAAGCAACAAGGATTGGAGTGATGATACTGATATGCTCAAATTAATACCCTAAAATGATACTAAAGCAGTTGCTGCAGTAGAGTTAGGGGTCGAACACAAGAACTCAAGAAAACTCACACAATAGATGAAAGATGCAGATTGTGCTAAGCAAACAATGATTGATGAGAAAACAGATGATCGAATTAAACTTAGGTTGATTGATATGGAAGGAAACTAGGCTCAGGGAAACTCTCAGGAAATCAATGATAAATAACAATTAATCAATTAAGGTTCAATTCAATTAAGCGCCGTTCTTGAACTCAAACACGAAAGTATAGTTAACCAACTGTCGTTGCGAAAACTAACTAAGTCTAAAGTCTAAAATTCCAAATCTCTTTGCAAATCCTACACAGTAAACCAGCAATCAATTCAAGTTTGATATGTTCACAATTCGATTAAACCAAATCTCTTTGCAGATAATCCAATTGCTCACCCTAGGTTTTATCAGATTACTCAATTGCACCGTCGTGCCTAATCGATTAATCTAGGTTCTATATTCTAAGTGATCAGGTTAGAAATAGCTTTGAGAACAACCTATGGTGAAGAACTATTCAGATTTTGAACCCTAACAGATCAATTATCATAAATCAGAGAAATCCATATGAGGAATCCCTAAACCTAAAAGGAGACTACTCAGACATGATAGATGAAACAAATAACATAACTGAATAAATCATGAAATTAAACAAAAGAATAAAAACAATGGTTCGGGATCTTCTCTATGATGAACAAAATCTTGGATCCGTCTCCCTCACAAAAGTTCTCAAATCTCAATGGTGGCTCAAGAATAATAGTGAAAAGTAAAAATCTCCTGGTCCAGTCCCCCTAACCTAAAGACTAAGAGTTTGCTTAAATAGGTCTAAAAACACGAGCTGGGCCTCTTTGTAAATAAGGGAAAGTATTGGGCTTCTTTTGGCGAGAATTCTCGTCCTTGGATATCTATCTCCGCGTCAGTTACGTCGGTATCGATCGATACCGCGATGGTGTCGATCGATACTCATGCTTCAAAACTTCATCGGTATTGATCGATACTGGGATGGTGTCGATCGATACTCAGGCTTCAAAACGGGTACTTTCTTCGGTTTGCTCCAAAAAGGCTCCAAATGTCTCCAAAATCTCCAATTTCGTCCCAAACGTGCTAAAACCTGAAAAGACTCTAAAATGATAGAAAAAGCACTAGAAAGACTCGATAAAACGACTTATATCATGGCTAAAAACGGGTAAAATCCATGATATATCAACTCCCCCAGACTTAGCCTTTTGCTTGCCCTCAAGCAAAACAGAAAACTAAGTGAGAGAAAGAGGTTTGAAAAACCTTAGAGATCCTGATCTGGTACCGAAATCGCTGTAAATGATCCCTTTTCCCAAGCGCCCACTGTTGCCTGATCAGCTTCAGATCTAACCTCCATGTACTTCTCCATCGGAATTCCCAGCTTCCACAGACTTCACTCATGACCCCGCTAAGTGTTCATCCAAGCTTATCATCGCCAGTTTCATCGCTAAAATCAATGTCCACGAACTTTCTAGATTCTTTGGTCATACAATACCATAGCTAAGGAACAATTCATTCCACTTTTTCTTGGTATTTAACTCCCCAGACTTATTTCACAACCAGTTCTTATTGATTTTTTTTTTTTTTTTTTTTTTTTTAACTAAGTATACAAATCAAGGTTCGAGACGCGAGTATTGATAGTGTTAGCTACCGAATTCCCGGTTCTTACCCTCTCAATGTATCCAGTTCTTATTGATTCTCTTTTTTTTAACTGCATATACAAATCAAGGTTCGAGACGCGAGTATTGATAGTGTTAGCTACCGAATTCCCAGTTCTTACCCTCTCAATGTATCCAGTACTTATCACGGGGGAGATCTACCATTTCTTTCATACGCAATAGTTCCTTAGCTAGGTAATGAATGATGAATCAAGCTCTTTGGACATTTACCTTATTGATGAAGTGCAAAATTTGGCTAAAACTTGTGATGAAAACCTGTTGGAGACAATCCATGAATTCTGGCTGGCTGGTTTACCTCAGGATTTTTCATTAGTCGAACTGGATATTGACCCTGTAACAATAGACACTCAAAAGCAAAACCAGCACATCAAAACCGAGCACAGTCAGGAATCTCTAAGTTGTTTTGACACGAAAATCATTTTTTTTTTTTTTTTTCAAAATGAACACACAATGTCAGTAACTACCTCTCCCAGACTTAAACAACATTGTCCCCAGTGTATATCAAGCTTAGAGAAGGTGAAAGAAAAATAAATGGAGAAAAATGGTAAGATGAAGAACGAGAGGTGTTACCACAGGCGAGTGGTATCGATCGACACCAGGTTGGTATCGATCGATACCAGGCGAAAATCGAGATGAAAAACCTCTTTCTCTAACTGAATGAGCTGACCGTGTTAGATGATCCAAGTTAGAAACTGAGATACCATTCAAACACGAGTTAGAGACAACAAAAGATCATAACCATTAAACCACTTAGGTCACAACAAAAGAGAAACTGACATCAGTTCATAACAAAACCAAAGGAAAAAGGAAAAAGAAAAACAAGTGAATCAGAGAGATGACTAATCCTCTGTAGCGTCGGAATCAGAGTCATAGGCAGCAGCAGCACCAGCTGTGCGTGATGGTCCAGCAGCGGTTGGTGCACGAGGCGAGCGAGGGGTCGGCAGAGTCATGCAGCTGCACCGAGAAATGGTGTTCCAGATCGCCTGAAGACTCTGAACAACATATTGCTGAAACGGGTCCAGGTCCATGGTTGGCGCAGGAGGAAAAGTAGCAGCAGGTGCAGGAGTAGGAGTCTGAGTCGGCGCGTCCTCGTCAACAACAGGAGGACGGTCTCCGGAGGGTACACCACGGCGTCGAGTGGCTGGTGCTCGAGTCATGTCCGTCTGAGCAGGAGTGAACAGCAGCTTGGATGCATCTGAATCTATGTCCGTCAGATCTGTGTTGGGCAGTTGGACAAGGAAGTCCCCCGAGAGGTGCTGAATACCCAACGTCGTCCCTGGCTTAAGCCAGCGCAGATGCTCTAAATGCGACTCATCCATCACAGCTCGAGTAGAGACAATCGAACAGCTCGAAACATCAATCCCAAAATGAAGAAAAATGGGAGTGAGAAGGTTACCCACGTACTCGACTTGGCGCGCCCTGAAGTCTTGCCACTCTTGCCGCGCGAGGTGAAAGGTTTCACCTTCAGTGACTCCAGGTGATGTGCGAATACTGCACCCAAGTTAACTGCAAGATCCAGCTCAGGCCATTCATACTCCTCATCATCAATAATGTCTCCAATGGCCATAGACATCACAATCAACTCAGATACCCGCATCTTGTTGGGCTCCATCTTGCACATCAGCGTGTTGCTCAGAATCCGAGCTAGGCATCGCAAGACTGGGTGGCGGATATGCTGGACACTTCGCTACGTTCAAGACAGTTTCTAAGGTTCTTCAAGCCGGGTTCTGGTGGCCAACTATGTTCAGAGATGCTAATGCTTTTGTTGCTCAGTGTGATACTTGTCAGCGGAGAGGGAAGATCAGTAAGCGACATGAGATGCCACAAAACTTCATCCTTGAGGTCGAAGTGTTTGATTGCTGGGGTATTGACTTCATGGGTCCTTTTCCATCATCGCACAAGAACAGGTACATCTTGGTTGCTGTTGATTATGTCTCCAAGTGGGTGGAAGCAATTGCTAGTCCAACCAATGATCATATGGTGGTTCTTAAGCTGTTCAAGACCATCATCTTCCCGCGGTTTGGGATCCCGCGAATCGTCATCAGTGATGGCGGCAGTCGTTTCATCAACAAGGTCTTCGAGCGATTGTTGAAGAAGTACGGGGTTAATCATCGTGTCGCTACACCGTATCATCCTCAGACAAGTGGACAAGTTGAGGTTTCCAACAGGCAGATCAAGGAGATCCTTGAAAAGACTGTGGGTACTTCGCGGAAGGACTGGTCTACTAAGCTGAATGACGCACTATGGGCATACAGAACTGCTTTTAAAACACCGCTGGGGACTACGCCATTTCACTTGCTGTATGGGAAAGCATGTCATCTCCCTGTTGAACTTGAGCATAAAGGAATCTGGGCGACAAGGCTACTCAACTACGACATCAAACCTGCTGCTGAGAGGAGATTGATTCAGTTGAATGAGCTCGATGAGATCAGATATCACGCCTATGAGAACTCGAAGTTATACAAAGAACGAGCCAAGGTCTATCATGATAAGAAGATCCTTTCACGACAATTCGAACCAAACGACCAGGTTCTTCTTTATAACTCTCGCTTGCACTTGTTTCCTGGTAAACTTCGCTCTCGTTGGTCGTCCTTTCACTATCAAGGAGGTACGACCACATGGTGCTATCGTGCTGATTAATTCGCCAAGAGACGAATTTATCGTGAATGGGCAAAGGGTTAAACACTATTGGGCGAAAGCCGAGATTCCAGCAGGACAAATCATGCCTCTGGCTAATCCACCCGTTGCCTAACCGTCATTAAAGTTAGGCTCGTGGCATTAAACAAGCGCTTAGTGGGAGGCAACCCACTGGTAGGTCTGTACATACTAATTTTGTTTTGTTTGTTTTCTTTTGTGTCGTGAATCAGAATTTGTCTATCAGTATCGATCGATACCACATGGGTATCGGTCGATACCAGTCGGCCAGGTAAGTACTTCTTTAAAACCCCTAGGGTTGAATCGACACCTCTCACTTCTCATCGCTCGACACAAACACAAAAATCACCTCTTTTTCATTTTCTCACGGTTTTGAATGATTCTTTCGCCTATTCCACTCGATTTTTCGCCTGCATTAACAATATCCATCCCGTTCAATCGATTACACAAGGTAACATCTCGATTTTGCAATTTTTCAATCCATGGAATCAATTTTTGGGTTTGAAATTTTGGCCTCTTAAACTTGTTTTTAGGTTGAATATTGATACTCGGGTTGATCTAGGCCTAGTCGAACCTTGCCTTGCATGTATTTGTCATTAGTTACAACTTGTGTATCGATCGATTCGGATTGTTCTTCGCGAAAACAGTCGATGGTATCGATCGATACCACCTGAGTATCGATCGACACCCGTACTTAACCTTGGCGAATTTTGGTGATTTTTGACTCTCTATTTATATTTTTGTGTTGTTGGTACATATGCCTCCCAGAAAGAAGTCACGAAATGACGAAGGGACGAGTTCTCTTCCGAACCAATTCAGACTAATGGACGTCGTTGAGATCTTCGACGGATATGACTGGCGTAGGGGGAAAGTGACAGCCATACTGAATGACGCAAGTTATCAGGTGGCGTATGATGAGTCCACTGAGAGATTCCGCGTCACAAGAGACCGGGTTAGAGCAGCTACAGAGGCGCCAACTTCATCTGGCTCACCTCGTGCGCCACCTTCAGCCGGCCGGCCTCGCGCGCCATCATCGTCTCAACTACCTCGTGCACATCAGCGTGTTGCTCAGAATCCGAGCTAGGCATCTGCGTCGTCGTCTTGCTGTGATATTGCCCGTGTCCGAAATGCCGCCAGAAGTTTTGGACGTCCAGGAACTTGGTGGGCAGCTCGCAGCGAGAGTAATCTCTACGGAAACCGTAGATGCTGCAGAGATCCTGGAAAGGAAGACGGTATCTCACTCCGCGAATCATGAAAGTAAGCACTCCCTGCTGCGCAGTAACAGGGACCTCTCCGGTGTAGTAGACACGTACGGAGGCAAGGAACTGGCGGACGAGATCTGGGTAAAGCGGATACCACCTCGTAGGCATAGTACCCAGACCAATCTTCTGCAGGAGTCTCTGTAACTCCCCATCAAAACCCAGATGACGCATGGTAAGTGGATCTGCAAATCTGGTCGGCTTGACCTCAACGTCCAGCCATGCATTGTAGAAGATGGAGTCGTAGTCGTCCCAAGTGTCAGAAATGGGATGCTGCGTGCAGGCGGCGCTCTCAGTAATTGCCTTGTACTCTCCCTCGAACGTCTGTGAGAGGCGAATCTTGGCTCTCTCGTCTCTTTTAGGCCAAGGTGGCCTAGATGTGGTGGTGGAAGGTCTGGAAGAAGAGGAGGGGCGGGATGACGATGGTGCACGAGGTGGTTGAGACGAAGATGGCGCGCGAGGCCGGCCGGCTGAAGGTGGCGCACGAGGTGAGCCAGATGAAGTTGGCGCCTCTGTAGCTGCTCTAACCCGGTCTCTTGTGACGCGGAATCTCTCAGTGGACTCATCATACGCCACCTGATAACTTGCGTCATTCAGTATGGCTGTCACTTTCCCCCTACGCCAGTCATATCCGTCGAAGATCTCAACGACGTCCATTAGTCTGAATTGGTTCGGAAGAGAACTCGTCCCTTCGTCATTTCGTGACTTCTTTCTGGGAGGCATCTGTACCAACAACACAAAAATATAAATAGAGAGTCAAAAATCACCAAAATTCGCCAAGGTTAAGTACGGGTGTCGATCGATACTGTGGTATCGATCGATACCATCGACTGTTTTCGCGAAGAACAATCCGAATCGATCGATACACAAGTTGTAACTAATGACAAATACATGCAAGGCAAGGTTCGACTAGGCCTAGATCAACCCGAGTATCCAATATTCAACCCTAAAAACAAGTTTAAGAGGTCAAAATCTCAAACCCAAAAATTGATTCCATGGATTGAAAAATTGCAAAATCGAGATGTTACCTTGTGTAATCGATTGAACGGGATGGATATTGTTAATGCAGGCGAAAAATCGAGTGGAATAGGCGAAAGAATCACTCAAAACCGTGAGAAAATGAAAAAGAGGTGATTTTTGTGTTTGTGTCGAGCGATGAGAAGTGAGAGGTGTCGATTCAACCCTAGGGGTTTTAAAGAAGTACTTACCTGGCCGATTACTGGTATCGATCGATACTGATAGACAAATTCTGATTCACGACACAAAAGAAAACAAACAAAACAAAATTAGTATGTACAGACCTACCAGTGGGTTGCCTCCCACTAAGCGCTTGTTTAATGCCACGAGCCTAACTTTAATGACGGTTAGGCAACGGGTGGATTAGCCGCAGGCATGATTTGTCCTGCTGGAATCTCGCTTTCGCCCAATAGTGTTTAACCCTTTGCCCATTCACAGTAAATTCGCCTCCCGACGAATTAATCAGCACGATAGCACCATGTGGTCGTACCTCCTTGATAGTGAAAGGACCCGACCAACGAGAGCGAAGTTTACCAGGAAACAAGTGCAAACGAGAGTTATAAAGAAGAACCTGGTCGTTTGGTTCGAATTGTCGTGAAAGGATCTTCTTATCATGATAGACCTTGGCTCGTTTCTTTTCGTATAACTTCGAGTTCTCATAGGCGTGATATCTCGATCTCATCGAGCTCATTCAACTGAATCAATCTCCTCTCAGCAGCAGGTTTGATGTCGTAGTTGAGTAGCCTTGTCGCCCAGATTCCTTTATGCTCAAGTTCAACAGGGAGATGACATGCTTTCCCATACAGCAAGTGAAATGGCGTAGTCCGCAGCGGTGTTTTAAAAGCAGTTCTATATGCCCATTGTGCGTCATTTAGCTTAGTAGACCAGTCCTTACGCGAAGTACCCACAGTCTTTTCAAGGATATCCTTGATCTGCCTGTTGGAAACCTCAACTTGTTCACTTGTCCGAGGCTGATACGGTGTAGCGACACGATGATTAACCCCGTACTTCTTCAATAATCGCTTGAAGACATTGTTGATGAAGTGATGGCCGCCATCACTGATGACGATTCGCGGGATCCCAAACCGCGGGAAGATGATGGTCTTAAACAGCTTAAGAACCACCGTATGATCATTGGTTGGACTAGCAATTGCTTCCACCCACTTGGAGACATAATCAACAGCAACCAAGATGTACTTGTTCTTGTGCGATGATGGAAAAGGACCCATGAAGTCAATACCCCAGCAATCAAACACTTCGACCTCAAGGATGAAGTTTTGTGGCATCTCATGTCGCTTACTGATCTTCCCTCTCCGCTGACAAGTATCACACTGAGCAATAAAAGCATTAGCATCTCTGAACATAGTTGGCCACCAGAACCCGGCTTGAAGAACCTTAGAAACTGTCTTGAACGTAGCGAAGTGTCCAGCATATTCAGAACCATGGCAGTGGAAGAGAACGTCCGGAACTTCTGACTCAGCCAAACATCTTCTGTAAAGACCATCAGAGCAATGCTTGTACAGATAAGGTTTATCCCAGAAGAAACGCCGTACCTCTCGCAGAAACTTTTTCCTCTCATAAGGTGTTGTGTGATGCGGCTCAGTTTCCGTTGCTAGAAAGTTGGCGATGTCAGCATACCAAGGCCTGGAAACGGTTGTCACAGCAGCTGAATACGGGGCATAAGAACTGATGCCATCTGTCGACAAAATGGTGTGATCCGTCGAAGGGTGTCGATCGATACCCAGGTGGTATCGATCGATGCTGATGCTCAGATCGTCGAGAAGTCGAAATTTTTCCCAAAATCAGCCCGCTCCTCTGTAGAAATGAAGTAGATGCGCTCCTCCGGTAGGTAATCATCAATAGGCACGTCCCCATCTATCTTCATTCGCGACAAGTGATCTGCAACTCCATTCTCTATCCCTTTCTTGTCCTTAACCTCGATGTCGAAGCCTTGAAGCAAAAGTACCCAACGACGTAGACGAGGCTTGAGATCTTTGTTCTTAAACAGGTATCTAAGAGCAGCATGATCAGTGTGAACGACTACTTTGCTTCCAACCAAATAAGATCTAAATTTCTCAAAAGCGAACACAACTGCTAGGAGCTCTTTCTCGGTAGTACCGTAGTTGCGTTGGGCATCATCCAATGTTCGGCTGGCATAGTAAATGACATGCAGCTTCTTTGCTTTCCTCTGACCCCAGCACAAAGACCTACAGCAAAATCACTTGCATCGCACATGACCTCAAAAGGTAAGTTCCAATCCGGAGGCTGAACAACAGCGCGCTCACTAGCGCCGCTTTGATGGCCTTGAAAGCAGCATGACAAGCAGGGGTGAAGTCAAATTGCACCTCTTTACACAACAGGCAGTAAGAGGTCGAGCAATTTTTGAGAAATCCTTCATAAATCTCCTGTAGAAACCAGCATGACCCAGGAAACTTCGGATCTCCGAAACCGACCGTGGGGGTTGCAAACTCGAGATCACCCGAACCTTGGCTTGATCAACTTCAATCCCTTTCTCTCGAAACCTTATGTCCCAAAACAATCCCAGCTTGCACCATGAAGTGACACTTTTCCCAGTTAAGAACCAGATGCTTCTCTTCACATCGCTGAAGGACCTTGCATAAGTTATCCAGACAATCCTTAAATGAAGACCCATAAACAGAGAAATCATCCATGAATACCTCCATAAACTCCTCGATCATATCAGTGAAGATCGAAATCATGCATCTCTGGAAAGTGGCAGGAGCGTTACATAGTCCAAACGGCATTCTGCGGTATGCGAAAGTGCCATAAGGACATGTAAAAGTTGTCTTCCCTTGATCTTCTGGGTGAATGGGGATCTGGAAAAGCCTGAATACCCATCAAGAAAACAGTAGTATGGGTGATTAGCCAAGCGCTCCAACATCTGGTCAATAAAAGGCAAAGGAAAATGATCCTTTCGTGTAGCAAGCATTCAACTTTCGTAATCAATACACATCCTATGACCGGTGATAGTCCGTGTCGGGATCAACTCGTTCTTTTCATTTTTCACCACCGTGATACCGCCTTTCTTAGGCACAACATGAACTGGACTGACCCAAGAACTATCTCGAGATTGCATAAATGATCCCAGCTTCTAGCAGTTTCATCACTTCTTTCCCGACAACTTCTTTCAGGTTCGGGTTCAACCGTCTCGACATTCAATCGATGACTTTGACTCATCTTCCAGGTAGATCCTGTGCATGCATAGGTCTGGAGAGATACCTGCAATATCATCAAGAGAATAGCCGAGAGCTTTGCGATACTTGCGCAGCTTGCTCAGCAGTAAAGTGACCTCCGCATTGTTCAAAGAAGAATTGACAATAACAGGATATGTCGAATTGTGGCCAATAAAAACGTACCTTAGCGCGGCTGGAAGTGGTTTGAGCTCAATCTTTGGTGCCTTTTCCTCACTCCAATCCCCAGAAACACTGACTTGTTTAGGAATTTCGCCTAAACTTTCCACCGCACACACGTGGTGTCGATTGATACCTCCCGTGGTATCGATCGATACTGGCTCGCACCGTCGAGGATTCTAACATAACCAGCAGCATCATCATCAAAACCAAACTCTGACCCTTCAGTATGAACCAGTGCTCGCTCTAGTGGATCCTCAGGATGTTTCTCCAGGAAATACTCTTCTGCAATGTCACCGAATGTATCAACACGTAAGGTTTGCCCGTCGATGGTTGGGTCGCTTCATGATTTTCTCCATGCTGAAGGACATTACCAAATCACCAACGTTCGAGTAATCTGTCCATTCTTGCAGTCTATCAGAGCACCAGCAGTAGCAAGGAATGGTCTGCCTAGGATAAGAGGATCCTTAGGCTCGGCATCGTACTCCAACACGACGAAATCAGTTGGAATCAAGCAATTTCCAATCTTGACAGGCACATCTTCGAGAAGCCCTCTCGGTAGACGTACTGAACGATCAGCAAGGACCAATGAAATCCGTGTAGGCTGGTAATCACTCATTCCCATTCTCTTAGCAACGGAGTGCGGCATAAGATTCACACTTGACCCAATATCACAAAGAGAGCGCGCAAAACGCCTTCCGTGAAAACAGTGCAATCCAACACAAAACTACCTGGATCTGGAAGTTTCTTAGGGATCGTGTTGGTGAGAATAGCACCGCACTCGGCTGAAAGCATAGCGACACCTTCACCGAGACTGAAGTTGCTGGATACCATCCGTTTCACGTACCTTCTGAATGCGGGAGAAGTCTTGATAGCATCAATAAAAGGAAGCTCAACTACCAGCTTGTCTAACATAACCTTGCATCTAGCATTTTCCCATTCCTTTTTGGTCAGCTTAGGAGTGATAGGATAGGGCAACTTCGGCTTGTAAACCCTTTCCTTGACAGGTTCAGCGTTTTCCTTGGGTGTCGTCTCGGTATCGATCGATACTGGGGGAGTGTCGATCGATACTCTGGGATTTTCAGCATCCCACTCGTCGTTTCCAGCAAGATCGACGGAATTTTCAGCTATTGGAGCTTGCTCAACTCCTGATTCTACCACTTTACCACTTCTCATACTTATGGCATTGATGTGGGCTCTTGGATCTTCAGTCTTTCCTGGTAGAAACCCCTCTTGTCTTTTTACAGCAGCTGCGGTCTGAGCAATCTGAGTTTCGAGCTTCTTTTGCGACAGATTCAACGACTCAATTTTGCCATTCAGGTCGATATACAAGTTATCCAGCTTCCCATTAAACTCTCCAGTCATCCTTTGTTGTCCCTGCAGAATCTGTTCCAAAAGGATCTCTGTCTTACTCTCTGTAGACCTCGGAGAATGCGGTTGGTAAGATGAATTACCGTATTGGCGAGTAAAGTCATTGCTCTGAAGTGGTTTTTGGGCGAATTGTGTGGCACCAAAACCAGATTGGTTACCTCCAGACTTGTAACCAGCTTGCTGATTGTTGTTGAAGCTTCGGTTGTTGTTGTAACCAAATCGCTGACCCTGAAAACCAGAACCACCAATGTAGTTAACATCCTCTGCCTCATCTTCAATGTTCTCTACTTCCTCAGCGAAATGTACAGCCTTCTTCGTCTTTCCCACTAAGAGGTTGTGCATCGTGTCCAGCTTCGCCTGAACCTCAGCAATCTGCGAATCGTCAGCAACACTAGCGAGCCGTTTTCGCTCGAAATCAGCATTCTTGGTGCTATTGCTAGACGCCAAGTTCTCAATCAGCTTCACAGCATCGGTTGGAATCCTAGTGTTGAAGTTCCCATTGCTTGCAGAATCCAGTGCCATCTGATACCGCCAATCAATCCCTCTGTAAAAGATCCCGAGCAGCTGAACTTGACTGAAACCGTGATGCGGACAGTCTCTCTGGTAGGATCTGAATCTCACCCAAGCAGCCTTGAGTGCTTCTGTTGGACCTTGAGAAAATTGAGAGAGCTTATTCCTGAGCTCCTCCGATCTCGCATCGTCATAGAAATTGTTCAGGAATGCGTTCTTGGTCTCGTTCCAAGTAGCGAGAGATCCAGGAGGTAGCTGCTTCAGCCAGTAAGCTGCCTCTCCACCAAGTGAGTATGGAAAGAGCTTACAAAAGAGATATTCATGTGGTACTCCATTGTACTTCATACTGGTGACCAAGTCCTCGAATTTCTCGATGTGATCCATAGGGTGCTCATGAGAGAGACCGGTGAAAGGGTGCTGTCCAACAAGAGTGAAGTAAGCAGGCTTCAGCTCAAAGTCATTCCTCTGGAAAGTTGGAATACGGATCGCTGCACGATTGGCATAGAATTGATCCGGTCGGTTGTAATCGCCAAGCGTCCGTTCAGCAACAGCTTGGGGTTGTTGTGGAGGAGGTATTTGTTCACCTTCCTCATCATGCACCAAACCTTGTGGAAGATCCATCTCAACTGCAGTTCTTTTCGTTTTTCGAATTGTGCGTTCAAGCTCTGCTAGCTCTGTGAGGGAGAGATTGATTAGTGGTGTGTCCTTCTTTCTCCTGGTAGCACGCTGATGCATACACCTGAAAATCAAAAGACGAGAAAATAAGTAACCAAAATTCAAAAACAGACGTTCAGTGTCGATCGATACCAATGGAGTATCGATCGATACTGACGACGAAATTAGACAAAATCGACAACTAAAATTCTAAAGGTGAATTTTTAGAGTCCCCGGCAACGGCGCCAAATTTGATATGCTCAAATTAATACCCTAAAATGATACTAAAGCAGTTGCTGCAGTAGAGTTAGGGGTCGAACACAAGAACTCAAGAAAACTCACACAATAGATGAAAGATGCAGATTGTGCTAAGCAAACAATGATTGATGAGAAAACAGATGATCGAATTAAACTTAGGTTGATTGATATGGAAGGAAACTAGGCTCAGGGAAACTCTCAGGAAATCAATGATAAATAACAATTAATCAATTAAGGTTCAATTCAATTAAGCGCCGTTCTTGAACTCAAACACGAAAGTATAGTTAACCAACTGTCGTTGCGAAAACTAACTAAGTCTAAAGTCTAAAATTCCAAATCTCTTTGCAAATCCTACACAGTAAACCAGCAATCAATTCAAGTTTGATATGTTCACAATTCGATTAAACCAAATCTCTTTGCAGATAATCCAATTGCTCACCCTAGGTTTTATCAGATTACTCAATTGCACTGTCGTGCCTAATCGATTAATCTAGGTTCTATATTCTAAGTGATCAGGTTAGAAATAGCTTTGAGAACAACCTATGGTGAAGAACTATTCAGATTTTGAACCCTAACAGATCAATTATCATAAATCATAGAAATCCATATGAGGAATCCCTAAACCTAAAATGAGACTACTCAGTCATGATAGATGAAACAAATAACATAACTGAATAAATCATGAAATTAAACAAAAGAATAAAAACAAGGGTTCGGGATCTTCTCTATGATGAACAAAGTCTTGGATCCGTCTCCCTCACAAAAGTTCTCAAATCTCAATGGTGGCTCAAGAATAATAGTGAAAAGTAAAAGTCTCCTGGTCCAGTCCCCCTAACCTAAAGACTAAGAGTTTGCTTAAATAGGTCTAAAAACACGAGCTGGGCCTCTTTGTAAATAAGGGAAAGTATTGGGCTTCTTTTGGCGAGAATTCTCGTCCTTGGATATCTATCTCCGCGTCAGTTGCGTCGGTATCGATCGATACCGCGATGGTGTCGATCGATACTCATGCTTCAAAACTTCATCGGTATCGATCGATACTGGGATGGTGTCGATCGATACTCAGGCTTCAAAACGGGTACTTTCTTCGGTTTGCTCCAAAAAGGCTCCAAATGTCTCCAAAATCTCCAATTTCGTCCCAAACGTGCTAAAACCTGAAAAGACTCTAAAATGATAGAAAAAGCACTAGAAAGACTCGATAAAACGACTTATATCATGGCTAAAAACGGGTAAAATCCATGATATATCAGATACCCCTAATGCAAAGTTCAGCCCCAGATTCCATCTTATGCATCCTCATTGCCCATTCCTTGTAGTAGAGTAGTTGTTCCAGCAGAACAAAAGTAAGATTTGCATCTGCCCTATCACCTCTCATCTTCAACCCATCTCTTGTATAGCCCAGGAGTGGTAGTAAGCACAAGTCCAGCATCTTCAATTCTCCTTCATTTACTGTCCCAGTTACCTTTCTTGCAAACATAGTGTTTGCTATGGTCTTGTGGAGATATCTCAGAACAGGGCTTCTAATGCTAGAGCTCTTACTTCTGGAGGAGGAGAAAGGTTTAGTGTCTCCAATGGTTGACCATAGTTGCAGAAGCTCCTCGTGGTCAATGTCTTGAACGAGTTCATCTCCTTCAGAAAAACCATATAGAGTACTCATCTCCTTGATGGTGAGAGCATAGGATCGACTTCTGCATGTGAAGGTTATGAAGCCAGGACCGCCATCAGATTCATAATCGGGTTCCTCATCGTAGAAGTGAATAGCAAGAGATGAGAGAAAATGGCATGTCTCCTCTTTGTAAGCTTCCATCTGGATACTCATGAACCCACTTAAGCTGCCTATCTCGTATAGGTACTCCACGTCTCTAGCAATGCCGAGTTGCGTCATTGTTTCTTTGTGCGGGTATCGTGTGCCTTCGAAACCACGAGCAAGAAGGACTTCCAAGTACTTTGCTGCGGATGGTCTGTTCTTCTTTTGAGGTTTCTTTGTCGCCTTGGGTTCGTCTTCTTCTGTTGCACCACTGTCAAGAGGAAGGCTGGACTCCATGGGTTTCTTTCCTTCTCGTTTAGCATGGGGGAGCTTTTTCTCTGAAACGCCAACACCTTGACTCGAGCCACCTGCTTGTGCCTGAGAGCTCGAGCTTGGCTTCCGACCCTTCTGACTCGACCCCTTAGCTCGAGCATATGAGCTCGAGTCGGGCACTTCTTCAACCTCCATGGGTTCTTCTGTTGGAGGAACGGTCTCTCTCCACATTTGGAAGTTTCGGGCGAGTGCTTCTGCTGACCTGCGGCGAGCTTGACGTGAATCCATACCTAAGAATCACTCACAGAAAGAAGAGAAACTCAAGAATGTGAGAATAACCTCAAGAACAGCAACAAGAAATGAAGAACAGAGGATGAACACTCAGGAACACTCAAGAACAAATAGAGAGAGCTAGAAAATGAAAGAGAAAGAAGTGAGAGAGTATTTGTGGTGTGAGGAAGGTCTTGGGCGAGTTTGGTTTATATAGGGTATGGGGAGGACCAAAAGGACAAGGAGGAGCGTGTATGTCGGATTCAAAAATTGAACTTGGGCGCCAAAAAGAGTTGACTCGAGCTGGCCACTCGACCAGGTGGGGTCGAGCTGACGTCCGACACGGCCTGACACGTCTGACTCGAGCCTCTGACTCGACCAGGTAGGGTCGAGTGCGTCTGACACACGTCTGACTCGAGCCCCTGACTCGACCAGGTGGGGTCGAGCTAGGCCTACCTGTCAGAATTTTGAAATTTGAAATTTTCCCTCCTGAGGCTCGGTTAGTTGGCTCGATCCTAGGGCTCGAGTTTGATGCTCGAGTCAGCCCATTCCTGTGCGTTTTTGCCTCCTTTTCATGATTCACTTCTCATACTTTCCTGAAATCACACCATCAAGACAAAATCAAGCAGCTTAGCACATTTATTGGACGTTTTAAAAACTAAAACAAAGAAATATGTACAGAGATAGACATGGGACTTCCTCCCAAGTGAGCTTGTTTATAGTCACTAAGCTTGACTTCCTGTTTCGCTTAGGCGGTGGAAGGCTCATCTAGAGGAATCGAAGTTCCTTCTGGAATGATGGCATCGGCTAGATAGGGCTTGAGCCTCTGTCCGTTCACCGTG
This sequence comes from Boechera divaricarpa, assembly GCA_026770425.1. NCBI lineage: Eukaryota > Viridiplantae > Streptophyta > Magnoliopsida > Brassicales > Brassicaceae > Boechera > Boechera divaricarpa. The sequence continues at coordinate 23,168,741 of CM049185.1, read as the reverse complement.
AATTCGTTTCCGCCCTTTCCCGATAAGGTGACTGCTCCGTAAGGCGAGACTTCTTTGATGGAGAACGGCCCGGACCATCTAGACTTGAGCTTTCCCAGAAACAGCTTAAGTCTGGAATTGAAAAGGAGGACTTGATCACCAGCCTTGAATTCTTTGTGCAAGATCCTCTTGTCATGGAATGCTTTGGTCCTCTCTTTGTAGATCTTAGAACTTTCATAAGCATCCAGCCTGATCTCTTCCAGCTCATGCAGGTCCAATACTCTCTTTTCCTGGGCAGGCTTGATATCTAAATTCAGAAGCTTTGTTGCCCATAATGCCTTATACTCAACCTCAACAGGTAGATGACAAGCCTTGCCATAAAGGAGCTGGAATGGTGTTCTTCCTATAGGGGTCTTGAATGCAGTTCTGTAAGCCCAGAGAGTCTCATCGAGCTTAGCAGACCAATCTCTCCTTGAAGCTCCCACTACTTTAGCCAAGATGGCTTTGATCTGCTTGTTAGACACCTCCACTTGACCACTAGTCTGGGGGTGATATGGTGTAGCCACCTTGTGCTTGACCCCATGTTTCTTCAGAAGATTCTCAAAGAGCTTGTTGATGAAGTGAGATCCCCCATCACCGATAACCACTCTTGGCACACCAAATCTGGGGAAAATGATGCTCTTGAACATCTTCGAACCACCTTTGCATCATTGCTAGGGCAAGCTATGGCTTCAACCCACTTCGAGACATAATCAACAGCTACTAAGATGTAGCTGTTCCTAAGAAGGTGGGTTGAAAGGACCCATGAAATCAATCCCCCAAACATCAAATACTTCAACTTCCAAAATCGGATTTTGTGGTATCTCATTCCTTCGCTGATGTTGCCCATTCTCTCGGCAAGGATCACACTTAGTGATAAGGGTTTGAGCATCTTTGAACATTGTAGGCCACCATAAACCTGCTTGCAGCACCTTCTCGAACAGTCTTGAATGTAGCAAAGTGTCCTCCATAGGCAGAACCGTGACAAAGGTGCTCAAAGACACCCCGAACCTCGTCTTGTGCTATACATCTCCCGAATGCACCATCCGAACCCCTCTTGTACAGGAAAGGCTCGTCCCAGTAGTAGTGGTTGACATCTCTCAGAAACTTCTTTTCTCGTAAGCATCAAGATCATCGTGTAACTCACCACATGCAAGGAAATTGGCCAGATCTGAATACCAAGGTATGTCCTTCACTCCTATCACGTAAACAGCATCTAGAGTCTCTCGTCAGGCATGGTGTCATCAACGGGTGCTGCATCATCTATCCTCATCCTTGACAAGTGATCGGCTACACCATTCTCTATACCCTTCTTATCAACAATCTCCATGTCAAACTCTTGGAGAAGGAGTATCCATCTGAGCAGTCTTGACTTAGTATCCTTCTTAGCATAGATATGCCGTAGTGCTGCATGATCAGTATAGACTATCACCTTAGAACCAACCAGATAGCTTCTGAATTTCTCAAAAGCAAAGACTACAGCCAGCAACTCCTTCTCTGTTGTAGCATATCTCCTTTGAGCGTCATCAAGCGTCCTGCTTGCATAGTAGATCACATGCAGCTTCTTCTCAATCCTTTGGCCCAGTACAGCTCCTACAGCATAATCCGATGCATTACACATGATCTCAAATGGATAGTCCCAGTTTGGTGCTTGGACTATTGGAGCAGTGACTAAGGCTTCCTTAATGAGCTGGAAAGCCTTCAAACATTCTGTATCAAACAGGAACTCTTGCTCCTTGCACAAAAGCCTTGTTAGTGGTCTGGCTATCCTTGAGAAATCCTTGATGAACCTTCTGTAAAACCCAGCATGCCCAAGGAAACTCCTGATGTCCTTGACGTTTTTTGGTGGCTGTAGCTGCATCATCACATCAACCTTGGCCTTGTCTACCTCTATACCCTTCTCAGAAATTCTGTGGCCCAAGACGATCCCTTCTCTGACCATGAAGTGGCATTTCTCCCAATTGAGCACCAGATTTGTCTCTTCACACCTAGTAAGTACCCTGCAAAGGTTCAAAAGACAGGAGGAGAAAGCGGAGCCATACACGGAAAAGTCATCCATGAATACCTCCACAGTCTCCTCAATTAAATCCGAGAATATAGAAGTCATGCATCGTTGAAAAGTAGCAGGTGCATTGCAAAGACCAAAATGCATTCTCCTATATGCAAAAGTTCCATAAGGGCAAGTAAAAGTGGTTTTTTCTTGATCATTAGGATGAATTGGAATCTGAAAGAACCCACTGTACCCATCTAGAAAACAGTAGTAAGGATGATTAGCTAACCTCTCTAGCATCTGGTCAATGAATGGCAAAGGGAAATGATCTTTCCTAGACGCAAAGATTCAATTTCCTATAGTCAATACACATCCTATGTCCTGTTACAGTCCTAGTAGGTATCAATTCATCCTTGTCATTTTTAATCACAGTCATACCCCTTCTTGGGCACACAAAGGCACGTGAGAAATCCAAGTACTATCTCGATATAGGATATATGATTCCTGCCCCTACCAACTTAAGAATTTCTTTTTAACAACTTCCTTGAGGTTTGGGTTCAATCTTCTCTCGAGGCTCAATACTAGCATATGATTCGTTTTCCAAATGAATTCTGTGAGTGCACAACCTAGGTGAAATTCCCTTAATGTCATCCAGAGAGTATCCTATAGCCTTTCTAAATCTTCTTAACTCGCCAATAGCAAATGCAACTCATCATCACTAAGCATGTCATTTACTATGATTGGGTAAGTAAAATTTGGTCCAAGAAAGGCGTACCTTAGCCCAGAAGGAAGAGGTTTGAGATCTACCTTAGGTGCCCGGAGTTCTGACCCGCCGTCCGCTGCAGAGGGGCTGGCTTGATGTTAGACTCGATCTGCTGGGTCGAGTCTCGACGTCTTGGGTATCTTAGCTCGAGCCGCATGATCGAGCTCGGTGTCCTGGACGGCTAGAATTTCTGTATTGATCCCTATCAGCTCCTCAAACCCTTCTGATTCTTCCAGGACCTTGTGTGAGTCCAAAATCATCTCATACCCCCAAGTCTCAGCATGTAGATACCCATCTTCACTACTCTTGGTTAAGGCAGTCTGCAGGTGATCATCTTGATTAAGCTCCTCCAGAAGCTCATCAGCGAGCTTGTCCATTACCTCAACATAGAAGACTTGTCCTTCTATTTCCGGCTTTCTCATAGTCTCCTTGACATCAAATGTCATCTTGAGATCATTCCCAAGATTGAGATCGATCTTCCCTTTTCGGACATCAATGATTGCACCGGCTGTAGCAAGGAAATGTCTTCCCAGAATCAGAGGATCTCTTGGTTCTTCATCCATCTCGAGAACTATAAAATCTGTAGGTATCTCCACTGATCCAACCATCAGAGGAAGATCTGCTAGCATACCATGGGGAGTCCTAATTGATCTGTCTGCAAGTACCAGAGAGATGTTGCAGGACTTATAGTTGCTGAATCCTAGCTTCCTTGCAACCGAGAGTGGCATAAGACTAATAGATGCTCCGAGATCACAGAGAGACTTCTTGAAAACTAATGGACCTAGAGAGCATGGTAAAGTAAAAGAACCTGGGTCACCTAACTTCTCTTTGACGACTCTCTTCTGAATGATGGCGCTGCACTCCTGTGATAGGACAACCATACCCTGGACCGTCTTGTCTTTCTCAGCTACTGCATCCTTCAAAAACTTCTGATAGGCAGGTACCATGGAGAAGGCATCAATGAGAGGCAACCTGATCTCAGCCTCCTTGATATGCTTATCAAAGATTTGTTTATGTTTCTCCATTAAGTCCTTCTTAAACCTCTTTGGGAAAGGCAATTTGGGCTTGTAGGGAGGAGGGACATATGGTGCCTTCTTTTCCTCTGAAATTACAGTTTTAGGTGCAGGGGGTAGACTGTCTTGACCTTTCTGGTCGAGTTGGGGTGCTCCAGCAGGAATAAAATTCTTGTCTTGGTTGTTTTTGGAGACCAAATCCTCCCCATCTAGATCGTCACTGTCCGCAGTGATTGCAGGAGATCCTTTCCTCTCAGGTAACTCCTTCCCACTCCGCAAAGTGATGGCATTGATGTGAGCGTAGTCCTTAGGGTTCTGGACCACTTTACCTGGGAGTTGGGAGGTGTTAGAGGATGAAGCTGTCTTGCCCTCGATGGAACGAATCTTGGACTGGAGAGATTCAATCTTGCTGTTAAGATCATTGTAGGTGTAGTCCATCTGGGTTTTAAGTTCACCAAACTTCTTGGCTGTGTCAAGTGCACCAGCTGCTTGACCCTGTAGGAGTTGCTGCAGCAAGGCATTTGTTTGTTGATCGGGAGCGATAGAAGACTGAGCGTGGGGAGACGGAAAACCGGGTGGTGGACATGGGGCTCCCTGGTGTTGGTGATAACCCTGAAAAGGCGGTTTAGGGGCAAAGTTCTGCTGCTGATTGTAGGGAATGAAAGGCTTGGACTGAGGTTGTTGCTGAGGTGGGTAGACTTGATCCTGGGGGTTAGCAACATTGGTACTCCTGTAGGACAGATTCGGGTTGTTCTTGTAGTTGATGAAACCCTTGTTGTACTGACCCTGATTCTGCACATAGCTGACCTCCTCTAGACCATCAGCCTCCCCATCTTGAACTTGAAAGACTGTATCCTCAGAAGCAAAGTGAACTTGTTTCTTCTGTTGTAGCAGTTGGTCCAACTTAGCGGTCAAGGCCTTGATGGCCCTAGTCTGATCATCTGTAGCAACACTTGGGCGAACACTCCTATCATACTCAGCAGTGTAGTTACCATCAGATTGTGCTAGGTTTTCCACAAGTGCCCAGCCAGCATCAACGTCTTGGTTGAGGAAGTTACCATTGCTGGCCGTATCTAGAAGCATGCGGACCTTCGGGAGAACGCCTCTGTAGAGAGTGCTAAGGAGTGATTCATTGCTGAAACCGTGGTGAGGGCACTGAGTAGTGTAGCCCTTGAAGCGTTCCCAGCATTCACAGAAACTTTCACCATCTTTCTGAGTGAATCCAGAAATTTCATTCCTCAAGCGCGCTGTCCTGGCATTGGAGAAGAATTTGGCAAGGAAGGCTTTCTTGCAGTCATCCCATGAAGTGATGGATCCATGGGAGAGAGTCTTTTCCCAGTGATGGGCTCTGTCACCAAGAGAGAAGGGAAAGAGCCGTAGTTTGAAACCATCTTCACTGACCCCATTGATCTTGGTAAGGCTGCAGAGCCTATCAAACTCATCCAGATGATCAAGAGGGTCTTCCATAGGTAGGCCATGAAACTTGTTGTTCTGCACCATAGCGATCAAGCTGCTCTTGATTTCGAAGTTGTTGTTCTGGACCGCAGGAGGGACAATCCCTTTGGTATGAGTATTTGGGCATCCCCTGCTCCTATCAAACGTGGCCTCCTCATAGGGGGGTCTTGGGCATGTCGGTCCTGTGGGTGGTCTTCCATGCCCACTAGATTCTGATTGTCGTCTTGGACGTTTTCTCGCTGCTCTCGCAACTGATGTGGTAGCTTGTTAATATTGTCGATGTAGCGAATGAGGTTCTGACTTCCTTTCGATCTCGTTTGCATGCAGGGGGAACAGGACTCGATGGTAGACTCGAGCAGACGTGGGCGAGATAGACGGACTCGAGCTGCTGGGCTCGAGCTAGGCTGACTCGATCTGCTGGGCTCGAGCTAGGGGCTCGAGTCAAGACACGTCCTGCACACCAAAGACAGAAAAAGAAAATCAAAGTAAGTAACAGAGTAGATAGAAAAGAACTTGATCTAGAATGATTTGAAATCCTAAATGTAACAAACAACACCCAAACGGCAACGGCGCCAAATTGGTATAAGTCAAATTCTTACTAGACCAAGATTTCGTTGTAGTATAGTAAGGTGTCAATCCATCAGGGTGAAGATATTAACCAAAAAGGATGAGATCAAAACCATTCAAGTCAAGCCAAACAAGAGCGTATGGGGGTCTAACGACCTAGACAGAAAACAGAAATAGATGCTGAAGCGAATCAATTCAAAGACTAACAGAAGCAAGGCAATAACAGAAACAGCGTATAGGGCTAGACGAGAAATCAATCAATGCAAGAGAAGTTCCTAAGGATGGGGTAATCGATTCAGTGCCTCCTCTTAGCCTACCCAGGTGGTCTAACAAAACTTAATCAAGCTATTCCCTAGACATCAAACATCACAACCAGCTAAGTCCACTCCTGTGATAAGTAACCTCAAGCTAGACCAGTTCCAGACCCAATCCCTTGGCGAAATCTACCCTAGCAGGCAATAAGACCCACTTCAATACTGTCAATAAACACCCTAGACATCTAATCCCTTAGGCTAGGAATGCAAATCTTTAACATCAATTCATTCAAGCATTTTATCAAACACCTTCTGGGTGGAAAAACACCTAAGATCTAATCTCAATTGATCAGAGAGAAATTAGCATTAAGAACACTGATTTAGCAGGGAATTAAAACAATCAACTCTTAAACCACCTAGGAGACTAAGATTCCACACTAATCTAACCCATCCTCAGAAACCCTAATGACTACTCAAAACTCATGAAGAACACAAACCCAGAAATCATTAAAACTTGCATAGATGATAGAAACAGATGGAGAGATGAAAGAACAGAAGAAATCCACTGAAAATAACAAGTAGAAATCAAATTACAAAGTCTGGAAATCAAGAACAATGAAGAACAAAGGGAAAACTCGAAAATTAGGCATAAAAAAACATCTCCTCTAGTCTTAATCCCACATTAGGTATTTATACTAAGTCTTAAAAAAAATAAAACGTCATGGGTAAAATGGTAAAAAGCGCAGGATAAGGTCTAGCTCGACCCTGTTTGGGTCGAGTGGTGTGCTCGAGCTGGATGAAATCAAGATTGCATTTTTATGTGTTGAGCTCGAGCCTCCTACTCGACCCTATGGGCTCGAGCTGGATTCAAAGATTCCAAGACTCCTCTTTTATGTTGAGCTCGATCATAGAGCTCGAGCATGGGGCTCGAGCTTGGCCAAAACCCTCCAAGACGCCATATTTCGCCTTAGCTCGACCCTCCTACTCGAGCTGGTGGGCTCGAGTCTGCTCCTGCACCATCTCCAGCCTTAGCTCCCTCGTCTTGACCATAGTGGCTCGAGTCAGATGTCCTAGACAGCTTAACTTGATGCTAACTTCTCCAGAATCGCCTGAAAGTACCTGTAACAAGCCAAATATGCAGGATGTATGCAAACCTAATGCAAAACACTCTAAGTATGCAAAACTAGAGATAAATGACAAGAACAGGTTAAATAACAAGTCTAAATGTATGAATTAACCAAGCTAAAACGATGCAAAATGCAAACATATCAAAACCGTCAAAAGAGTGTTCTTCGTTTCAACCGTAATCAAGGTGAGTGCGTGACCGTGGTTGACCTATGTAATCAATGATTTTCCTTGCTTGTTATGTGTATTAGGACTTGACCATATGGGTGTGATTTATGGCTTGTCCAAGTTGTTGTTTGTGTGTGATGGAGCTCTATCATTCTTGCTTGATTGTTTGTGTGTGATGAATATGGTTTTCGGTAAGTCATTGATTTACATGTGTGTATAACCGTGGGGACGGGAGGACCGCCTCACTAAGCATTATCAATGCTTACGCGTCTCTTTTGGTGCAGGTAAGGACAAAGAAAAGACTTAGGTGTGGAGCGCGTGGAACCAAGGCCGAGGAGAAAGGATGATCTAAGTGTGTCGGGATTCTTTGGGTCTTTTGTGTTGTTTATGAACTCATACTTTTTTTTTTGGGATGCTAACGTTTAAACTTGCCATGATGTGTAGTGATGTGTTTTGGACTCATGAGAATGCTTGTCAAGAGTGTTTTCTTGTTGGATGTGAAATGGTTTGCGTATTGGGTTTATTGTGTTGTTCCTGGTTACAGTTCAGGGGAAGGGATCGATCGATCCTGGGCAAGATCGATCGATCCCGAGCAGTCTTTTTGGCCAGAAAGTTTTCGGAGGTAAATCGGGGCTTAGGGATCGACCGATCCAAGTAAGATCGATCGATCCTATAGGTGGTTTTTGAAGCAGAAATTTTCTGGTCAGTTTTTAAGGGTTAGGATAGACCGATCCCCTGGGTGAGATCGATCGATCCTAGCGGGGTATTTTTGGTCAGATCGATCGGGTTAATTTCGGGTGGAGTTTGGGATCGACCGATCCTAAGAAGGATCGATCGATCATTCAAAAAAAACAAAAAAGGGGGGGGGTAGGTCCTTTCACTTTCGACAAACATCTCAGTTTCGACAACCATTCTACTCCCAACAACAAACTCAAGGCCAAGGCGGACAAAATTTTCAACAAAAGGAGGAGAAGTACGAAGGAATGCTTCAAAGAATCATTGAGGGGTAAACTAAGGCTTCCGTGGAGATCTCTGAAGGTTTCAAGAACGTCCACAGAAGATGCAACGAGCTGAACTGAAGGTTGGACGGACTTGCTTCGTGCATAAAGGTGTTAGAGACACAAACCGCTCAACTCGCATCTTCGGCCCAAAGACCCCAAGTAATGCTCCCCGGGAAGCCTGAAATTAACCCTAAAGAGTATGTCAACGTTGTCACAGTGAGAAGTAACATGACGGAAGAAAAAAGTGGTCCCAGCCGAGCCAACACAAAGAGCGTCGACCAACACCATCGACCGGCAAGGGTCGGTGGTCTGAGACGCAGACACAACCATCGACTGGCCATGGTCGATACTAAGATGGAATGGAGGCCCGTCAACTCCACTCCGTCGATGCCAACTCAATGCACATGCTAGTCGGATAATAGCATCGACTAGGGCTGGTCGATGGTCTACCAGAAGACCAAGAGGACACTCAGCATCGACCGGCCAGGGTCGATGTTGTGCTTGAGACCATCAATGACGTTGATGCACCAATGAGCCATTGTAAGAAATGGTTCATAGACCCTGTAAACAGAAGGAGATTCCAAGTACTTGTCAACTCCATCCCGGAGCACATTACCTTCAAGGACGCATGGAAACAATATCCATTAGGAAATTTATTCAAGGGCACTAATGAGACGATTCAAGACATATAACAACGTTTCCGATGAATTCGTTTTGCAAGGAACTCTCAGCTAGGCCGACCACACCAACCAATGAAGGCAGATGACACGACTTGGTTCTATAGACAAGTAAGCAAGGAAAACATCCCTCACTCCTTAGGGTATTGTATGTATTTTGAAGCTCTTAAAATCTGATCCGCTTGCCGTTGAAGTTAAGACAATTCAAACGACTTGTCAAATCACTCCCAGTAAACATCACCTTCGGTCAAGCTCTACTCAAGTACAACCTCGATCTCTACTTCACGGACACAAATGAAACCATAGAAGACATATGCGACCTTTACATGGAGACACGACTTAAAAGAGCAGTCATTACTCTTCCTAAGCGGGAAGATTTCGGACTTTACAAGGTATGTTGCTCTATATTAGGTCGTGAATTTGGTGATGCTCTATGTGATTCCGGTGCCACCATAAATGTGATGTCCATGGAAAGAGCAAATGTAACATCCGTATCCCAAGTTATTTCTTACCGAACAAGTAATTGTTACTTGTTGTAAAAGTCTTGTACCGTATTGTATTTTTCCTGAGAGAAATTGGAACAATGTTAAGATCGGCTAATAGATCACAGGGTTGAGATTGGGTTGATTAGTAGGAAGATTAATCGTTTCGGAACCAATTCAGGTTGATTTGGTTTGGAATAGTATTTTTACAGAATGAATGGTGCTTTGGCGGAAAATGAGATGTAGAGTGATGTGGATAATATCGAGTTCGATTAATGGCCAATAGACGGTGAATGGGTTGATTTGATCAAGGATTGATCATTGAGAAGTAATCCTGAGCTGTTTGGATTGTTTTACGGAATTAAGCGATAATTCCGGGATTTTTCGGGAGAGAAAGAAATATTTTTTTGAGATGGGGAGATGTCTCAGATATTTTGGGAAATTTGACGGAGTTACTAAACCGACGGAAGGAATTAATCGGGAGAATAGATATTGCGGTTTAGTGATTTCGGATTGGTTTGGTTTAATTTTAATTAAACCATCAATTATATATATATACATGTATATATATCACTTTCTCTTCCACATTATTCTGGAAGCTTCTTCTTCTTTCATTTGGGGAAGGAAGAATCGAGACTTAGAGAGAGAGAGAGAGGAGAGAAAGAAAGCAAGAGAAGGAGAAGGAGAAGGAGAAAAAGGAGAAGGAGAAGGGAAGGAAAAGGGTTGTGAAGAACAGATTTTGGGGCAATTTGTGAGCTTCGATCGTGGTATCAAGAGGGCTCGGATTAAGCTGAAATTTTGTGGGGAATTGGTGATACCTTGGGGGTTGGTTGAGTAGAAGCCAAAGAGAATCAAGCTTAAGGCTTGAAGCTATCAAAAAGGGAAAGGGTATTCTTCATTCCGTCAAGGCAAAGGTTTGCACCACGTGGTTATTGAATTACCGTGTTTGATCTTGTGTGTTAGGGCTTGACCCTATGGGTGTGACTTAAGGCTTGTCCAAGTTTTGTGTGTTTGTATATTGATGGAGCTCTATCGCTTGTTGTTTGATTGCTTGTGTGCGTGTTTACATTGTTTCGGTAAGTCTTTGATCATGTGTGTGAATAACCGTGAGACGGGAGGACCGCCTCACTAAGCATTATCAATGCTTACACGCCTCTTTTGGTGCAGGTAAGGAGAAGTCTTAGGTTTTGGAGCTCGTGGAACCAAGGCCGAGGAGGAAAGGATGATCTAAGTGTGTCGGGTTCCTTTGTATCTTTTGTTTTGTGAATTTGACTTGGCATGATGGATGTTGTTTTGAACTTGACATGATGCGTATTGGTATGCCTAAGATGGTTTTGAATATTTAAGTAATGTTTACAAATGTTGTGTCTTGTTGTTGGTTGTGGTTGTGGCTTGCTTGGTGTTGTTCTTGGGTTGCAGGGCAGGGGAAAGGATCGATCGATCCTGGGCAAGATCGATCGATCCCGATTAGTCATTTTGGTCAGAAAGTTTTCGGGAGTACAACGGGGCTTCGGGATCGACCGATCCATAATGGATCGATCGATCCTAATAAGGTAATTTTGGCAGAGAGCCTCTGGCTGGTTTTTTTTTTGGGGGGGGGGGTCAAGATCGATCGTTCCTAAGGAGGAACGATCGATCCGCCATGCTCTGTTCGAGCACTTCGTTTTGGGGCGAGTTGAGATCGATAGATCCATTTTTGTTGTTAAAATTTCTGGATAGTTTTAAGGGGGTCAGATCGATCGATTGTAAGGGGATCGATCAATCGTGTGTATTTGAGATCGATCGGTCCAAGGAGGATCGTGTGTTTTAATTATTATTATTTAGAGCCGTTTTTCCAAAGTTTTAAAAACTTCGTATTTTCTCTTTTTTCCACGGGTTTACGTCGTGTCGTTTCGGGGTAGGGTGTTTCATTTTAGTGGTATCAGAGCGTAGCGGTTCTAGGACACTGTGTTTGGGGTGTGCTTGCTTGCTTATGATTGCTGGGTTGGGTTAGAGATCATCCCCTTCGGCCAGGTAAAAGGTTCAATGGTAAGACTTCTTTCTTTTTCCATTTTGTTACGTTTTGGGCTATTGAATGCTTGATTACCTGTGAAGATGTCAAGAAGTGGAAATGATAGAGGAGGAGTGGCGCGGGAGCCGGCTGGGCCAATAGAACAAGCGGACCCCCGGGGTGAAGACCAAGAGTTGGTCGAGCATGCTGCTGAGGCAGACGATGGTGGAGCTGCAAGTGATGCGGCTCAAGCGGCTGAAGGAGAGCCGCAAGTACAAGGTCAGCAACAAAAGGGTCCAAATCAAATGGATCAGGTGTTGGGCTTGTTGGCTCAGATTCTCGATAGACTACCAAGGCCGGTAGCCGCACTAGCTCCCGAAGCGCCACCCGAAGCGAGTGAGCCACCGAGAGCGGAGAACCCCGAGGTTAGAGTGGCTAACTCAGAGACTCAAGCCAAGAAGTCTCTTAGCCTTGGTTCGGAAAAGAGTGGCAGGTTGGAAAAGGGTCAGAAAAGGAAGTGGGAGAGCACTTCCAAGAATGCTTCTAGTGGGCAATCCGGATGTTATGGGTGTGGAAGTAAAGGTCATTGGATTGCTAACTGCCCGAAGGGCGACACCAGGCTGTGTTATCACTGTAAAGAAGTGGGGCACATTAAGATTTTGTGTCCTAAGTTGCAGCAAGGTGGAAGAGGATCAAAAGCACCACCACCTAAGCGGGCTGCGGTGACTCCCAGATCATACTTTTTGAATATCGAGTCGGGAGAGCCGAGCAACTCCAAACCGACCAATGGTTAGAATTTTTATCTAGTTGAATTACATTGATGTGTTTATAATTATTCAGAGTGTGTTAAGTGAAGTAAGCTATTGCATGTGCATGCGGTTGCATGGGTTAAATGATAGTTGGAGGCATCGTGGATGAGAAGGTCAGTTAAGTTGTTGAGTAATTTAGGGTTAAGAATTACTCAAGTTTAGGTGAACTCTGTTTTCAGAACAGAGGAGGATCGATCGATCCACGGGACAGATCGATCGATCCATTATGTCGGTTATGTGATCAAGGGTATTTTGGGAAGAGGATCGACCGATCTCAAGAGGAGATCGATCGATCGGGTGTATCAGAGAGTTTAAGATCGATAAGGATAGGAAAGACCGATCAAATTGGAGAAGATCGATCGATCCTTGGCAAGATCGATCGATCCGTCAAGGTGTGGTAATACGGTTTGTTTTCAGTAGTCGAGATCGATTGATCATAGGGCGGGATCGATCGATCCAATCTCTGAAAGAAGATTTCTAGGGAGTATGCAGATGAAGGTTGAGGTAATTGCCAGGGGAACTTTTGATAGATGGGTTTGGATTGCTAGATCGTCTGATCTTGGTTGAGTATTGATGAGATTGTCATAGGGAGTGAGGGGTATGATGGTGGAGTATCGATGCGATCTCAGGGGATATTAGACCGTAAAACATAATGGGATGATGATGAGTTGGTGAATCTCATTCTGTGGTTGGCAGAATTTTATGGGACAAGCGTGTTGTTAAGATGGGTATTTAGTAATGTGGATGATACATGTTGTGGCATTGCATGTATTAGAGATGTCGAGTACATGGTATGAGGTTTCATGTATCGACGGGTTTGACACATGATGTGGTATTTCATGTGTTGGGGAGTTGGGGGCGGTGTTTGTTCCATCTTGGTTTGGGATTTTTGGGTTTATGTCATCAGATCTTACTACGTGGTTGGGGTCGATAGGATTGTGTGATATTAAATCCTATTGACGGATCATTGGGGTTACGTGATATATGACCCCAATGACGGGTCATTAGAGTTATATGATATTTAACTCTAATAATGTTGGTTAGGATTACTTGGTAATCCTAACAAGGGGGGTTTACCGATTAGGATTATGTGATATCCTAGATCGGTAGCCTAGGGGTGGGATCCTATGATATTGGATCTCACGGGTCATTAGAGTATATGATATTTAACTCTAATGATGTTGGTTAGGATTACTTGGTAATCCTAACAGGGGGTTTTTACCGATTAGGATTATGCGGTATCCTAGATCGGTAGCCCAGGGTGAGATCCTATGATATTGGATCTCAGAGGGTTTTTACTGATTAGGATATGCGATATCCTAGATCGGTAGCCCAGGGAGAGATCCTACGATATTGGATCTCAGAGGGTTTTTTTTATTAGGATATGCGGTATCCTAGATCGGTAGCCCAAGGTGAGATCCTACGATATTGGATCTCAGAGGGTTTTTACTGATTAGGATATGCGATATCCTAGATCGGTAGCCCAGGGAGAGATCCTACGATATTGGATCTCAGAGGGTTTTTACTGATTAGGATATGCGGTATCCTAGATCGGTAGCCCAGGGTGAGATCCTACGATATTGGATCTCAGAGGGTTTTTACTGATTAGGATATGCGGTATCCTAGATCGGTAGCCCAGGGTGAGATCCTACGATATTGGATCTCAGAGGGTTTTTACTGATTAGGATATGCGGTATCCTAGATCGGTAGCCCAGGGTGAGATCCTACGATATTGGATCTGAGAGGGTTTTTACTGATTAGGATATGCGGTATCCTAGATCGGTAGCCCGAGGTGGGGTCCTATAATATTGGATCTCAAGGGGACTTAGTATATTAGGGTCCGATGATGCGGGATTCTAATGTACTAGGTCGTCTGGCGAACTTAACTCATTCAAATCCGGGGATTTTGGATTTTAACTCGTTCGAATCCGGGGATACAGGGTTTCAACGAGTTAGCCGCTGGGTGACCACGTAGGATCTTGTGATGATAAATCCGAGGGTGTATGGAACCAAGTATGTAACAATACCGAACGTGATTGAGGGTTTGAGGGGCATTGACAAGAGTGGAACGCTGCTCTGTAATGAGAAAAGTGAAGTCTTGTACGGATAGTTGAGCAGTCACTGCTGGGTTATAGTATAAGTACAGTTATGGCTAGAGTTGAGTCATAGCGAGAGTACTGATATAATTGGTGATGAGTGATATATCATGGATTTTACCCGTTTTTAGCCATGATATAAGTCGTTTTATCGAGTCTTTCTAGTGCTTTTTCTATCATTTTAGAGTCTTTTCAGGTATTAGCACGTTTGGGACGAAATTGGAGATTTTGGAGACATTTGGAGCCTTTTTAGAGCAAACCGAAGAAAGTACCCGTTTTGAAGCTTTAGCATCGATCGACACCATCATGGTATCGATCGATACCGACGTAATCAACGCGCAGAAGAGATTTTCAAGGAAGCCCATAAGAAGTCCAATCATCCCCTTTATTTACAAAAGAAGCCCAGCTCGTGTTTTTAGACCTATTTAAGCAAACTCTTAGTCTTTAGGTTGGAAGCAGACTTTACTTTGAACTATTATTCTTGAGCCACCATTGAGATTTGAGAGCTTTTGTGAGGGAGACGGATCCAAGACTCTGTTCATCATAGAGAAGATCCCGAACCCTTGTTTTTATTCTTTTGTATAATTTCATGATTTATTCAGTTATGTTATTTGTTTCATCTATCATGTCTGAGTAGTCTCATTTTAGGTTTAGGGATTTCTCATATGGATTTCTCTGATTTATGATAATTGATTTGTTAGGGTTCAAAATCTGAATAGTTCTTCACCATAGGTTGTTCTCAAAGCTATTTCTAACCTGATCACTTAGAATATAGAACCTAGATTAATCGATTAGGCACGACAGTGCAATTGAGTAATCTGATAAAACCTAGGGTGAGCAATTGGATTATCTGCAAAGAGATTTGGTTTAATCGAATTGTGAACATATCAAACTTGAATTGATTGCTGGTTTACTGTGTAGGATTTGCAAAGAGATTTGGAATTTTAGACTTTAGACTTAGTTAGTTTTCGCAACGACAGTTGGTTAACTATACTTTCGTGTTTGAGTTCAAGAACGGCGCTTAATTGAATTGAACCTTAATTGATTAATTGTTGTTTATCATTGATTTCCTGAGAATTTCCCTGAGCCTAGTTTCCTTCTATACAAATCAACCTAAGTTTAATTCGATCATCTGTTTTCTCATCAATTATTGTTTGCTTAGCACAATCTGCATCTTTCATCGATTGCGTGAGTTTTCTTGAGTTCTTGTGTTCGACCCCTAACTTTACTGCAGCAACTGCTTTAGTATCATTATAGGGTATTAATTTGAGCATATCAAATTTGGCGCCGTTGCCGGGGACTCTAAAAATTCACCTTTAGAATTTTAGTTGTCGATTTTGTCTAAGTTCGTCGTCAGTATCGATCGATACTCCATTGGTATCGATCGACACTGAACGTCTGTTTTTGAATTTTGGTTACTTATTTTCTCGTCTTTTGATTTTCAGGTGTATGCATCAGCGTGCTACCAGGAGAAAGAAGGACACACCACTGATCAATCTCTCCCTCACAGAGCTAGCAGAGCTTGAACGCACAAATCGGACAAAGAAAAGGACTACAGTTGAGATGGATCTTCCACATGGTTTGGTGCATGATGAGGAAGGTGGACGTCAACCTCACGCCGAGGCTGAACGGACGCTTGGCGAGTACAACCGACCGGATCAATTCTATGCAAATCGTGCAGCAATCCGTATTCCGACTTTCCAGAGGAATGACTTTGAGCTGAAGCCTGCTTACTTCACTCTTGTTGGACAGCACCCTTTCACCGGCCTCTCTCATGAGCACCCTATGGATCACATCGAGAAATTCGAGGACTTGGTCACCAGTATAAAGTACAATGGAGTACCACAGGAATACCTCTTTTGTAAGCTCTTTCCATACTCACTTGGTGGAGAGGCAGCTTACTAGCTGAAGCAGCTACCTCCTGGATCTCTCGCTACTTGGAACGAAACCAAGAACGCATTCCTGAACAATTTCTATGACGATGCGAGATCGGAGGAGCTCAGGAACAAGATCTCTCAATTTTCGCAGGGACCAACAGAAGCACTCAAGGCTGCTTAGGTGCGATTTAGATCCTACCAGAGAGACTGTCCGCATCACGGTTTCAGTCAAGTTCAACTGCTCGGGATCTTTTACAGAGGGATTGATTGGCGGTATCAGATGGCATTGGATTCTGCAAGCAACGGGAAATTCAACACTAGGATTCCAACCGATGCTGTGAAGCTGATTGAGAACTTGGCGTCTACCAATAGCACCAAGAATGCTGATTTCGAGCGAAAACGGCTCGCTAGTGTTGCTGATGGTTCGCAGATTGCTGAGGTTCAGGCGAAGCTGGACACGATGCACAACCTCTTAGTGGGAAAGACGAAGAAGGCAGTACATTTTGCTGAGGAAGTAGAGAACATTGAAGATGAGGCAGAGGACGTTAACTACATTGGTGGTTCTGGTTTTCAGGGTCAGCGATATGGTTACAACAACCGAAGCTTCAACAACAATCAGCAAGGTGGTTACAAGTCTGGAGGTAACCAATCTGGTTTTGGGGCCACTCAATTCGCCCAAAAACCACTTCAAGGCGGTGATTTTACTCGCCAATACGGCAATTCAGCTTACCAACCGCATTCTCCGAAGTCTACAGAGAGTAAGACGGAGATCCTCTTGGAACAAATTCTGCAGGGACAAGAAAAGATGACTGGAGAATTTAATGGGAAGCTGGACAACCTGTATACGGATCTGAATGGCAAGATTGAGGCATTGAATCTGTCGAAAAAAAGGCTCGAGACTCAAATTGCTCAGACCGCAGCTGCTGTGAGAAGACAAGAAGGGTTTCTACCAGGAAAGACTGAAGATCCAAGAGCCCACATCAATGCCATAAGTCTGAGAAGTGGTAAAGTGGTAGAATCAGGAGTTGAGCAAGCTCCAATAGCTGAAAATTCCGTCGATCTTGCTGGAAACGACGAGTGGGATGCTGAAAATCCCAGAGTATCGATCGACACTCCCCCAGTATCGATCGATACCGAGACGACACCCAAGGAAAACGCTGAACCTGTCAAGGAAAGGGTTTACAAGCCGAAGTTGCCCTATCCTATCACTCCTAAGCTGACCAAAAAGGAATGGGAAAATGCTAGATGCAAGGTTATGTTAGACAAGCTGGTAGTTGAGCTTCCTTTTGTTGATGCTATCAAGACTTCTCCCGCATTCAGAAGGTACGTGAAGCGGATGGTATCCAGCAACTTCAGTCTCAGTGAAGGTGTCGCTATGCTTTCAGCCGAGTGCAGTGCTATTCTCACCAACACGATCCCTAAGAAACTTCCAGATCCAGGTAGTTTTGTGTTGGATTGCACTGTTTTCACAGAGCGTTTTGCGCGCTCTCTTTGTGATATTGGATCAAGTGTGAATCTAATGCCGCACTCCGTTGCTAAGAGAATGGGAATGAGTGATTACCAGCCTACACGGATTTCATTGGTCCTTGCTGATCGTTCAGTACGTCTACCAGAGGGGCTTCTCGAAGATGTACCTGTTAAGATTGGAAATTGCTTGATTCCGACTGATTTCATCGTGTTGGAGTACGATGCCGAGCCTAAGGATCCTCTTATCCTAGGCAGACCATTCCTTGCTACTGCTGGTGCTCTGATAGACTGCAAGAATGGACGGATTACTCTGAACGTTGGTGATTTGGTAATGTCCTTCAGCATGGAGAAAATCATGAAACGACCAACCATCGACGAACAAACCTTCTACGTCGATACACTCAGTGACATTGCGGAGGAGTATTTCCTGGAGAAACATCCTGAGGATCCGCTAGAACGAGCACTGGTTCGTACTGAAGGTTTAGAATTGGCTTTAGATGATGATGCCACTGGTTATGTCAGAATCCTCGACAATGCAGATCCAGTATTGATCGATACCACAGAAGGTATCGATCGACACCACGTGTGTGCAGTGGAAAGTTTAGGCGAAATTCCTAAACAAGTCAGTGTTTCTGGGGATTGGAGTGAGGAAAAGGCACCAATGATTCAGCTCAAACCACTTCCAGCCGAGCTAAGGTACGTTTTCATTGGCCCTAATTCGACATATCCTGTTATTGTCAATTCTTCTTTGAACAATGCGGAGGTCACTTTACTGCTGAGCAAGCTGCGCAAGTATCGCAAAGCTCTCGGCTATTCTCTTGATGATATTGCAGGTATCTCTCCAGACCTATGCATGCACAGGATCTACCTGGAAGATGAGTCAAAGTCATCGATTGAATGTCAGAGACGGTTGAACCCGAACCTGAAAGAAGTTGTCAGGAAAGAAGTGATGAAACTGCTGAAGCTGGGATCATTTATGCAATCTCAGATAGTTCTTGGGTCAGTCCAGTTCATGTTGTGCCTAAGAAAGGCGGTATTACAGTGGTGAAGAATGAAAAGAACGAGTTGATCCTGACACGGACTATCACTGGTCATAGGATGTGTATTGATTACAGAAAGTTGAATGCTGCTACACGAAAGGATCATTTTCCTTTGCCTTTTATTGACCAGATGTTGGAGCGCTTGGATAATCACCCATACTACTGTTTTCTTGATGGGTATTCAGGTTTTTTCCAGATCCCCATTCACCCAGAGGATCAAGGGAAGACAACTTTTACATGCCCTTATGGCACTTTTGCGTACCGCAGAATGCCGTTTAGACTATGTAACGCTCCTGCCACTTTCCAGAGATGCATGATTTCGATCTTCACTGATATGATCGAGGAGTTTATGGAGGTATTCATGGATGATTTCTCTGTTTATGGGTCTTCATTTAAGGATTGTCTGGATAACTTATGCAAGGTCCTTCAGCGATGTGAAGAGAAGCATCTGGTTCTTAACTGGGAAAAGTGTCACTTCATGGTGCAAGCTGGGATTGTTTTGGGACATAAGGTTTCAGAGAAAGGGATTGAAGTTGATCAAGCCAAGGTTCAGGTGATCTCGAGTTTGCAACCCCCACGGTCAGTTTCAGAGATCCGAAGTTTCCTGGGTCATGCTGGTTTCTACAGGAGATTTATGAAGGATTTCTCAAAAATTGCTCGACCTCTTACTGCCCTGTTGTGTAAAGAGGTGCAATTTGACTTCACCCCTGCTTGTCATGCTGCTTTCAAGGCCATCAAAGCGTCGCTAGTGAGCGCGCCTGTTGTTCAACCTCCGGATCGGAATCTGCCTTTTGAGGTCATGTGCGACGCTAGCAATTTTGCTGTAGGTGCTGTGCTGGGTCAGAGGAAAGAAAAGAAGCTGAATGTCATTTATTATGCCAGCCGAACATTGGATGATGCCCAACGCAACTACAGTACTACCGAGAAAGAGCTCCTAGCAGTTGTGTTCGCTTTTGAGAAATTTAGATCTTATTTGGTTGGAAGCAAAGTAGTCGTTCACACTGATCATGCTGCTCTTAGATACCTGTTTAAGAACAAAGATCTCAAGCCTCGTCTCTGTCGTTGGGTACTTTTGCTTCAAGGTTTCGACATCGAGGTTAAGGACAAGAAAGGGATAGAGAATGGAGTTGCAGATCACTTGTCGCGAATGAAGATAGATGGGGACGTGCCTATTGATGATTACCTACCAAAGGAGCGCATCTACTTCATTTCTACAGAGGCGCGGGCTGATTTTAGGAAAAATTTCGACTTCTCTGACGATCTGAGCATCAGCATCGATCGATACCACCTGGGTATCGATCGACACCCTTCGACGGATCACACCGTTTTGTCGACAGATGGCATCAGTTCTTATGCCGCCTATTCAGTTGCTGTGACAACCGTTTCCAGGCCTTGGTATGCTGACATCGCCAACTTTTTAGCGACGGAAACTGAGCCGCATCACACAACACCTTATGAGAGGAAAAAGTTTCTGCGAGAGGTACGGCGTTTCTTCTGGGATGAACCTTATCTGTACAAGCATTGCTCTGATGGTCTTTACAGAAGATGTTTGGCTGAGTCAGAGGTTCCGGACGTTCTCTTCCACTGCCATGATTCTGAATATGCTGGACACTTCGCAACTTTCAAGACAGTTTCTAAGGTTCTGCAAGCCGGTTTCTGGTGGCCGACTATGTTCAGAGATGCTAATGCTTTTGTTGCTCAGTGTGATACTTGTCAGCGGAGAGGGAAGATCAGTAAGCGACATGAGATGCCACAAAACTTCATCCTTGAGGTTGAAGTTTTTGATTGCTGGGGCATTGACTTCATGGGCCCTTTTCCATCGTCGCACAAGAACAGATACATTTTGGTTGCTGTTGATTATGTCTCCAAGTGGGTGGAAGCAATTGCTAGTCCAACCAATGATCATACGGTGGTTCTTAAGCTGTTTAAGACCATCATCTTCCCGCGGTTTGAGATCCCGCGAATTGTCGTCAGTGATGGTGGCAGTCACTTCATCAACAAGGTTTTCGAGCGGTTGTTGAAGAAGTACGGGGTTAATCATCGTGTCGCTACACCGTATCATCCTCAGACAAGTGGACAAGTTGAGGTTTCCAACAAAGTGAGCGAGATCAAGGAGATTCTTGAAAAGACCGTGGGTACTTCGCGGAAGGACTGGTCTACTAAGCTGAATGATGCACTATGGGCATACATAACTGCTTTTAAAACACCGCTGGGGACTACGCCATTTCACTTGCTGTATGGGAAAGCATGTCATCTCCCTGTTGAACTTGAGCATAAAGGAATCTGGGCGACAAGGCTACTCAACTACGACATCAAACCTGCTGCTGTGAGGAGATTGATTCAGTTGAATGAGCTCGATGAGATCAGATATCACGCCTATGAGAACTCGAAGTTATACAAAGAACGAGCCAAGGTCTATCATGATAAGAAGATCCTTTCACGACAATTCGAACCAAACGACCAGGTTCTTCTTTATAACTCTCGTTTGCACTTATTTCCTGGAAAACTTCGTTCTCGTTGGTCAGGTCCTTTCACTGTCAAGGACGTGCGACCACATGGTACCGTAGTGCTGCTTAATTCGTCAGGTGACGAATTCACTGTGAATGGGCAAAGGGTTAAACATTATTGGGCGAAAGCCGAAATTCCAGCAGGACAGATCGTGCCTAACCGTCGTTAAATTCAGGCTCGTGACATTAAACAAGCGCTCAGTGGGAGGCAACCCACTGGTGATTCTGTACATACTAGTTTTGGTTTTTGGTTTTTGCTAATTTTCGTTTTTCGTTTTCTTAGTAACAGATTCGGAGATTGAGTGTCAGTATCGATCGATAACACAGTCAGATCATTCACGCAGAAATAGGTTTTTCTTCACGGTTTCCGCCTGGTATCGATCGATACCACCATGGTGTCGATCGATACCACTCGCCTGTGGTAACACCTCTCGTTCTTCATCTTACCATTTTTTCTCCATTTATTTTTCTTTCACCTTCTCTAAGCTTGATATACACTGGGGACAATGTTGTTTAAGTCTGGGGGAGGTAGTTACTGAAATTTTTTTTTTTTTTTATTAAAAAAAAAAAAAAAAAAAAAAAAAAATGTTTTTCGTGTCAAAACAACTTAGAGATTCCTGACTGTGCTTGGTTTTGATGTGCTGGTTTTGCTTTTGAGTGTCTATTGTTACAGGGTCAATATCCAGTTCGACTAATGAAAAATCCAGAGGTAAACCAGCCAGCCAGAATTCATGGATTGTCTCCAACAAGTTTTCATCACAAGTTTTAGCCAAATTCTGCACTTCATCAATAAGGTAAATGTCCAAAGAGCTTGATTCATCATTCATTACCTAGCTAAGGAACTATTGCGTATGAAAGAAATGGTAGATCTCCCCCGTGATAAGTACTGGATATGAATTTGGTGATAATCAGGATCAAAAATGCATGAAAGATGAGATGATTTCCGCCAAGTGGAGGGGTAGAAAAATTTCCCATGACCCCATTATTCTACTTGGATAAGGGATGATCACACAAGTGCCTAAAGTGAGGGGTAGGAAAATTTCCTATGACCCCATTTTTCACCTAAGATACTTGATACATTGAGAGGGTAAGAACCGGGAATTCGGTAGCTAACACTATCAATACTCGCGTCTCGAACCTTGATTTGTATATGCAGTTAAAAAAATAAAAAAAAAAAAAAAAAACAATAAGAACTGGTTGTGAAATAAGACTGGGGGAGTTAAATACCAAGAAAAAGTTGAATGAATTGTTCCTTGGCTATGGTATTGTATGACCAAAGAATCTAGAAAGTTCGTGGACATTGATTTTAGTGATGAAACTGGCGATGATAAGCTTGGATGAACACTTAGCGGGGTCATGAGTGAAGTCTGTGGAAGCTGGGAATTCCGATGGAGAAGTACATGGAGGTTAGATCTGAAGCTGATCAGGCAACAGTGGGCGCTTGGGAAGAGGGATCATTACAGCGATTTTGGTACCAGATCAGGATCTCTAAGGTTTTTCAAACCTCTTTCTCTCACTTAGTTTTCTGTTTTGCTTGAGGGCAAGCAAAAGGCTAAGTCTGGGGGAGTTGATATATCATGGATTTTACCCGTTTTTAGCCATGATATAAGTCGTTTTATCGAGTCTTTCTAGTGTTTTTTCTATCATTTTAGAGTCTTTTCAGGTTTTAGCACGTTTGGGACGAAATTGGAGATTTTGGAGACATTTGGAGCCTTTTTGGAGCAAACCGAAGAAAGTACCCGTTTTGAAGCTTTAGCATCGATCGACACCATCATGGTATCGATCGATACCGACGTAATCAACGCGCAGAAGAGATTTTCAAGGAAGCCCATAAGAAGCCCAATCATCCCCTTTATTTACAAAAGAAGCCCAGCTCGTGTTTTTAGACCTATTTAAGCAAACTCTTAGTCTTTAGGTTGGAAGGAGACTTTACTTTGAACTATTATTCTTGAGCCACCATTGAGATTTGAGAGCTTTTGTGAGGGAGACGGATCCAAGACTCTGTTCATCATAGAGAAGATCCCGAACCCTTGTTTTTATTCTTTTGTTTAATTTCATGATTTATTCAGTTATGTTATTTGTTTCATCTATCATGTCTGAGTAGTCTCATTTTAGGTTTAGGGATTTCTCATATGGATTTCTCTGATTTATGATAATTGATTTGTTAGGGTTCAAAATCTGAATAGTTCTTCACCATAGGTTGTTCTCAAAGCTATTTCTAACCTGATCACTTAGAATATAGAACCTAGATTAATCGATTAGGCACGACAGTGCAATTGAGTAATCTGATAAAACCTAGGGTGAGCAATTGGATTATCTGCAAAGAGATTTGGTTTAATCGAATTGTGAACATATCAAACTTGAATTGATTGCTGGTTTACTGTGTAGGATTTGCAAAGAGATTTGGAATTT
Organism: Boechera divaricarpa; assembly: GCA_026770425.1. Taxonomy (NCBI): domain Eukaryota; kingdom Viridiplantae; phylum Streptophyta; class Magnoliopsida; order Brassicales; family Brassicaceae; genus Boechera; species Boechera divaricarpa. The sequence continues at coordinate 23,145,030 of CM049185.1, read as the reverse complement.
TAGACTTTAGACTTAGTTAGTTTTCGCAACGACAGTTGGTTAACTATACTTTCGTGTTTGAGTTCAAGAACGGCGCTTAATTGAATTGAACCTTAATTGATTAATTGTTGTTTATCATTGATTTCCTGAGAATTTCCCTGAGCCTAGTTTCCTTCTATACAAATCAACCTAAGTTTAATTCGATCATCTGTTTTCTCATCAATTATTGTTTGCTTAGCACAATCTGCATCTTTCATCGATTGCGTGAGTTTTCTTGAGTTCTTGTGTTCGACCTCTAACTTTACTGCAGCAACTTCTTTAGTATCATTATAGGGTATTAATTTGAGCATATCAATGAGTTATGGCTGTTGAGTTATGACCGGTTTGGTGTTATAGTTGTGGTACCACGACTGTCGTCAGGTTGTACCTGTTGCCGCTACGAGTGTTGTTGAGGGTAGCAGGTGCACTTAGAATCAGATTTTTGGGTCATGTAGTCTCAGAGGTGAGAGGAGCTTCTTGAAACTTAAGGGATGTTGACCGGCTCCGGTGTTGGCTCAACCGGACCTTATGGAGCCATATATGATTATACGGATGCCTCGAGGCTAGGATTGGGTTGTGTTTTGATGCATCATGGGAAGGTTATTGCTTATGCTTCGAGACAGTTGAGGAAGCATGAAGCTAATTACCCTACTCATGACTTAGAGATGACTGCAGTGGTGTTGCTCTGAAGATATGGAGATCATATCTTTATAGTGGTAAGAGGAGATGGATGGAGCGTATGGCAGACTATGACCTTGAGATAGCTTATCACCCGGGGAAAACTAATCTCGTTGCTGATGCCTTGAGCAGGAAGCGGATAGCTACAAGTACAGAGAAGGACGCCGAGGAATTGATAGATATGATTAGTACTTTGCAGCTATGTGTCATTTCTGATGAGTTAGAGCCGTTGAGGTTAGAGGCAGCTAACCAAGCTGATATTTTGAGTAGAGTTCGAGCGGCTCAAGAGAAGGATGAGGATTTGATTAAGGCTTCTAGAGATGAGAAGTCTGAGTATCAAATCTCGAATAATGGTACCATTCTGGTTCATGGTCGAGTTTGTGTGCCTAATGACGAGGAGTTGAGGAGAGATATTCTTCGAGAGGCACACCGAGTCGGTTTTCTATTCATTCCGCGGCGACTAAGATGTACCGAGATTTGAAGCGGTATTATCATTGGGTTAGGATGAAGAGAGATGTAGCCAAGTGGGTGGCTAGCTGTAAGACTTGTCAGCTGGTGAAGGCCGAGCATCAGGTTCCCAGTGGATTGTTGCAGAGTTTACCCAATTTCTGAGTGGAAGTGGGATATGGTGACGATGGATTTCGTTGTGGGATTACCGAATTCGCGGGGCAGAGATGCGATTTGGGTTATAGTTGATCGATTGACTAAGTCTGCTCATTTTCTCGCCATAAGAAAGACAGATGGAGCTCGGGTTTTGGCGAGAAGGTACATCAATGAGATTGTGAGGTTACATGGTGTACCTGCGAGCATTGTATCGGACCGTGACAGTAAGTTCACATCAGTTTTCTGACGAGAGTTCCAGAAGGAGATGGGTACTAAGGTACACAGGAGTACAGCATATCATCCTTAGACGGACGGGCAGTCAGAGAGGACCATTCAGACCCTTGAGGATCTATTGAGGATGTGTGTGCTGGATTGGGGTGGTCATTGGGCCGATTACCTGAGCTTAGTGGAGTTAACATATAATAACAGTTATCAGACGATTATTGGGATGGCACCATATAAGGCTTTGTATGGCAGGCCTTGCAGGACGCCATTATGCTGGACTCAAGTGGGGGAGCGAAGCATGTTTGGCGAGAGTTTGGTGCAGGAGACTACGGAAAAGATCCGAGTCTTGAAGCTGAATATGAAGGAAGCTCAGGATCGTCAGAAGAGTTATGCGGATAACCGCAGGAAAGAGTTGGAGTTCGCCGTAGGAGATATGGTTTATCTCAAGATGGCGATGTTTAAGGGTTCAAACAGGTCTATCTCCGAGGGTAAGATGAGTCCGAGGTATCTTGGACCGTTCCGAGTGGTGGAACGAATTGGACCTGTTGCTTATAGGCTGGAGCTATCAGCGTCTATGCAGGTGTTACAGGAGGTTCCACCTGAGTTATCACCGAGTTTGAGGGACAAAGCGAAACCCGTGAAGATTCTAGATCGTAGAATCAAGGTTGACGGGAGAAAGGAAATTCTTGAGATTAAGGTCATGTGGGATTGTGTTTGGGTTAACAAGGAAACTTGGGAACCTGAGGAAGGATGAAAGTGCAATTCTCCCAGGCGGGTCGTAAGGTGGGTTAAGCCTTAAGATTCGAGGACGAATCTAATTAAGTGGGGGAGAATTGTAACATCCGTATCCCAATTTATTTCTTACCGAACAAGTAATTGTTACTTGTTATAAAAGTCTTGTAGTATTGTATTTTTCCTGAGAGAAATTGGAATAATGTTAAGATCGGCTAATAGATCACAGGGTTGAGATTGGGTTCATTAGTCGGAAGATTAATCGTTTCGGAACCAATTCGGGTTGATTTGGTTTGGAATAGTATTTTTACAGAATGAAAAGTGCTTTGGCGGAAAATGAGATGTAAAGTGATGTGGATAATATCGAGTTCGATTAATGGCCAATAGACGGTGAACGGGTTGATTTGATCATTGAGAAGTAATCCTGAGCGGTTTGGATTGTTTTACGGAATTAAGCGGTAATTCCGGGATTTTTCGGGGGAGAAAGAAATATTTTTTTGAGATGGGGAGATGTCTTAGATATTTTGGGAAATTTGACGGAGTTACTAAACCGACGGAAGGAATTAATCGGGAGAATATATGTTACGGTTTAGTGATTTCGGGTTGGTTTGGTTTAATTTTAATTAAACCATCAATTATATATATATATATATATACATGTATATATATCACTTTCTCTTCCACATTATTCTGGAATCTTCTTCTTCTTTCATTTGGGGAAGTAAGAATCGAGACTTAGAGAGAGAGAGAGAGAGAGAGGAGAGAAAGAAAGCAAGAGAAGGAGAAGGAGAAGGAGAAAAAGGAGAAGGAGAAGGGAAGGAAAAGGGTTGTGAAGAACAGATTTTGGGGCAATTTGTGAGCTTCGATCGTGGTATCAAGAGGGCTCGGATTAAGCTGAAATTTTGTGGGGAATTGGTGATACCTTGGTGGTTGGTTGAGTAGAAGCCAAAGAGAATCAAGCTTAAGGCTTGAAGCTATCAAAAAGGGAAAGGGTATTCTTCATTCTGTCAAGGCAAAGGTGAGTGCGTGACCGGGGTTTGCACCACGTGGTTATTGAATTACCGTGTTTGATCTTGTGTGTTAGGGCTTAAAATAATTCTCCATCTCCAGCCAATTCCGTAAGCCCGTTGAGTGAACGACGTTAAAATAACATTCACCCTTTGTAAATACATTTTTAATTTTTGAATTTTCAATTTTTAACTTTTGAATTCTTTTAAAATTTTATGGCACTTTTAGTTTGTTTTTGTTTTGCTGTTTTCTATTTTCGCGTTTTTCTATTTTTAGGTGATTCTTCATCATAAACAAAAAATAAAAATAAACCAAGGACTGGAACCCGTGGGAGCTGCCAATCCACACACCCAATAAGAGGTTTGCGGTAAAATTATATTATTCTTACCCCCTTTTGCAGTTTTTATTACAACGAGGACGTTGTAATTTAAGTGTGTGGGGGGGGGGGTCTTGCGATTTATGGAGGTGATTCTTTTTCTTTGACATTTTTTGGTAGAATTTTTACCATAAATGTTTTGCATTTTAAGAGATTGTTACACTCTTTTCTTCGTTCATAAGTTCAATAACATGTGAAAAAGTTTTTAATGAGGTAGCAATAGAATTTGTTAATTGTGTTATTTGTGTTAATGTTTGGATGCTTTGCTAGATAGTGTTTGATCTTTACTAGAAAATTTGGAAAATCCATGAGTGGATCGACAAACTCCAAAAAGGATCATTCTTCCGGAGACTTAGACGATTCAAAGTTGACTTCTCACATTAATGAACTTTAATTTTTCTCGATTTGGGGCTTGAGATACATTGGAGGTGATACCTCTATGAGACACTGCAAGATACATCTAAGTAAATGTAATTCCCCTCTTCCTTCCCTTCAATATTTATAAAAAAGGATATAGGTATTAAGGAAGTAAACCAGGTGTTGGAAGCTACCACTTTTAACATTCGCGTCTCATGGAAACCTGTCCTAAGGGAAGTAATGAGCTGAAAGGAAAAAGGCGATCGATAAAAAAAAATGATACCTTAGAAAAGTAGGAAAAAATCGATTGACCTTGAAGTGTGAAAAGGAAGACGAAAGGAATTGCACTAAGACGGTCTTGAGCTTACAGAAATCCGAAAGAGTAAGTGTTCATATCCTTTGATTGATATTCCCAAGTTGAGAACCCATGCTTAGAATAAAAAGAGAAGTCAACATTGAGAAGTCTAGGATCAAAGGGGGAGCGGTTCAAACTAAGGTGAGTTGCTATGCTTATGGTGAAGTACATAAGTACGGTAAAGATCATTCCAATTCCACAAAGTCGAAAAGCATCAAGCACAATAATGTCATAAGGTACAAGTTCACTCTCCTTATCTTTACTGGTTTTAGCATTTCTTCACCATGCTTAGCTTTTGTTTGCTTGAGGACAAGCAAAAAGGGAAGTGTGGGAGAGTTGATAGCATCGTATTTTACATGCTTTCTTGCATACATTTAGCTTGGTTTTATATGTTTCTAAAATGCATTTAGGATAGTTTTGGTACTTTTATTACATTTTATTACATTTTGGGACCTTAAAAAGCTATAGGGACCTTGGAGCTACTTGCTGGAGCCAAGAACATCATGAAGAAACATCTCAAGGGCCTCACAAAGGAAGCAGCGGCCCTACCATCGACCAGAGGTGGTCGATGCCCTTCTCTGGGAATGCCATGGACAGACAACAACGACCAAGACAGGTCGAAGCTCTGTCTCGGACCAGAACTGGAAGCCAAGATGAAGACCATCGACGCAAGCATCGACCCTAGCTGGTCGACGCTCGACCAGAAGAAGTCCATCGACCACGAGCATCGACCAAAGCCTGTCGATGCTGAGTCACTGTGCAGAAAAGGAAACTTCGGTTAATGCGAACTTAATGCGAAGTCATGTCCTATGGGATGTGCTTAAGGTTATAACCAAATCAGTGGATGAGGTTATACTAGCCCCGGGCGTTTGGGGTCCTGTTCGGGTTCGGGTCGGGTCCATTCGGGTTTCGGGTTTTCGAGATTAAGGGTTGAGGACCCATTCGGGTATTTAAAAATATCGGGTCGGGTTCGGTTTAGTTCTTTGCGGGTTCGGGTCGGGTATTAATATTGATATCCAATAAATACCCAAAAGTTTTGGTTCCTAGTTCGGGTTCGGGTATTTTTATCTAAATGTACCCAAATCTACTATAATTACTCAAAAATATCCGAAATATTCGGAAAAAAAAACTAAAACATTGGTTAGTTTTTACCCAAATCTACCTGGATTACTCCAAAATAACCGAAATTTCAGGAGAAAACAAAAACATTGGATATTTTTATCCTAATCTATCCAAAAATACCCCAAAAACCCAATATATCTAATATATATATATACTTATGTATCGGGTATTTTTGGGTACCCACGGGTTTCGGATTCGTTTCGGGTTCGGATTCTGGTCTAGTTTTAATATACTTTAAAACATTATCCGTTAGGGTATTTTTTATAATTGCGGTTCGGGTTCGGTTCGGATTTTTTGGGTCAGGTTCGGGTCGGGTTTTTGGGTCCGGTTATTATGCCCAGGGCTAGGTTATACGAATAAAAGCCTTTAGCACCACGAGAGAGGGTTAAAACTTCATAATTGCATCATTAGGGAGTATTAGTTAGCATCAAACTTGTTGTTTGATGGATCACCCTAATGCCTATCTAGCTGTGGCGAAAGTTAGATAATGATCTCAGGAATACATCATCACAAGAGTGGGATTGTATTCTAGAAATATATATGTCATTCAATCTTTGTCTTAGAGACACTTCTAACGTAAGGTAAACACTTGGTTAATTGGTTAGATGTGTGACAACGCCAACTGATGTGTCTATCACTCATAAGAGTAATCGATGATGGGATTGTACGCAATGCGTGAAAGTCGCCACGAGAGTGGGTCGGATACATCGACTAGCATTCCACGAGAGTGGAATGGTGTATAACAGAAAATCTCTAGATTGACAACAGAAACTTAAAAGGTTAAGCATGAATCCTATAATCTGAAATGACTGATAAATCGAATATCACCCAGTTAACTGTAAATAATTAATTTAGTATTTTATTTATGTTTATTTATTTATGCTATTTATATTTCTGCAATTTATATTTCTGCAATTTAATTTATGCAATTTATTTTTCAGCAATTTACATTTCCGAACTTTAATTTATGCAATTTACTATATGCACTTTATTTTCTGTAATTTAATTTATGCAATTTAATTTATGTTATTTAATTTAAATATTTTGTTCTCTTGCACCATATAGTTTAGGACACAACCCCTTATTTTATTACTCCGCCTAGATTAGATTTGCATTTGCATTCTCTGTGTAGTTATTATATTCTCTCTTTGGATCGATCCCGTATAACTACAATTGGATGGCTGTGCACTTGCGGTACTATGGGTTAAACTCTCGAGACTACTCTTTAGTAGCGCTCGGGTGAAATCTGAGAGAGAAGGCGTAAAAAACCTTACCCTCTTTACGCCTGCCATCAATGCTCACACCATCGGACACCAGCATCGACCGGGTAGCGTCGATGCCCTTCCTGAAGACGGCGATGCTTCCTCCTCAACAACAAGACAACCTGATTACTTGACAAAACGGATATGTAACGTTGTGACAAGTCAACAGAGGCCATGGCTCGGTGATACATTCAACAAGATAAGGTTCGAGATGTTAGTCAAGAATATACCAGAGGCAACTTCTTTCAAAGATGAGTTGAAGAGGTACCCTTTGCAAGAGTGCTTTGATGCGGATGACAAGATCTATAATGTGAAAAAACTATTCAGAAGGGCTCGACTCTCAAATAGTATCAATCCCGATCATCCCCTACCACCAACTGATTACAGAGACATAGAATTGTTCTTCCACGAAATAAGCGGAGAAAACCTCGTTTGATTCTATCGTCTTATTGAAACATTTCCAAGGGATGTGACGTTCGAACAAGCCCTCTTCAAGCACAACCTTGATCTCTACTTCAGAGAATCAAGGGAAACCATTAAGGAAATCAAGGAACTTTACCTAGAAATCCAAGAGCCCGAGAGAAAATTTACAAGAGGAGTTGTCCCGGTCTCTATAAGGTACCTTGTTCTATCCTTGGTCGTGATTTTGATGATGCCTTTGTGATTCTGGTGCTAGCATGAGGGTGATATCGTTGGAGAGAGCCAAGACGTTGGGACTTAATAACCTTACACATTCAACTACTCAAATCAGGTTTGCAAATTCTGAAATTGTATGTTCGCACGGGATCGCTGAAAATATCGAAGTTTGGATAGGCAATCGCGGAGTCCTAACCGATTTCCATGTGATCGATATGAGGGAAGATGACAACAGTATCATTATCTTCGGTGGACCATTTCTTACAACGGTTGGAGCGGTCATCGGTTGGACGAAGAAGAGAATCTCGTTCACATATGTGAACCGAGACGTATTCTACAAAGCCACACCGGCAGATCACACTCCACCATCCCCAACCATTGCCTAATTCCGTAAGCCCCTCGACGAAATGACGTTAAATAACATTCTATCTTTATAAATATATTTTTATTTTAATTTTTAATATTTAAGTATTCATTTTTCAATTCCTTTTTAAAATTTTCTTCAAAAATATATATATGTACATATATTTTTAAAAAAACGTTTTATAAATTTCAAAAATATTTTCTAATTATAATTATAAATTTTAGTTATTTCTTACCTAAAAAAATTTTTAATAAAATTTATTTTCAGTAATATTTAATTATATTTTACATATTTCATATTTTTGTTCTTCGTTTTCCTTTTATGTTTTTGTTTTTGTGTGTTTCTTTTTGTGTTTTTATTTTTCATGTTAGTTTTACACATAAAATAAATCAAGGACTTGAACCGTCGGAGCTGAAAACCCACAAATTCGATAAGAAATTCGGTTACGAATTTTCTTGTTTTTACCCCTTACAATCTGTCTTACAAGGAGGACGATGTAATTTAAGTGTGGGGGGGGGGGGGGAAGTCTTGCGATCTATTGGAGGTAATTCTTTTTCCTTGACATCTTTTGATGGAAGTTTTGCCATAATATTTTTGCATTTTGAGAGATTGTTACACTCTTTTCCTCGTTCATAAGTTCAATAACATGTGAAAAGATTTTTAATGAGGTAGCAATAAAACTTGTTAATTGTGTTATTTGTGTTTCTGTTTGGATGCTTTGCTGGATAGTGTGTGATCTTTATTAGGAAATTTGGAAAATCCATGAGTTGATCGATAAACCCTAAAAAAGGACCATTCTTCCGGAGACTTAGACTAATCGGAGTTGACTTCTCACCTTAACGAATTTAATTATTCTCGATTTGGAGCTTGAGATACATCGGACATGATACCTCTATGAGACCCTGCAAGGCTCGTCTAAGTAAGTATGATTCCCATCTTTCTTCTCTTCGATTAGAAAATAAAATAAAAGAAAAGAAAGAGAAGGGAAAGGAAAAAAAGGATATAGAAGCGAACCGGGCATTGGAAGCAACCACTTTCAATGTTCACGTCTCAAGAAAACTTTTCCTAGAAAAAAGCTTAAGAGAAAAGGCGATCGATAGAAAAAATAAAATGATACCCTAGATAAGTAGGGAGAAATCGATCGACCTTGAAATGAGAAAAGGAAGTGGAAAGAAATTGTAATAAGATGGTTTTGAGCTTACAGAAATCCGAAAGAGTAAGTGTTCATGTCCTTTGATCGATATTCCCAAGTTGAGAGTCCATGCTTAGAAAAGAATGGTCAACAATGAGGAGTTTATGGTCAAAGGAGGAGCGGTTTGGATTAAGGTGTGTTGACTCTCCTTATATTTATCGTTTTTATTTCGATAAAATAACTTCACTATGCTTAGCTGTTGTTTGCTTGAGGACAAGCAAAAAGGTAAGTGTCAGGGAGTTCATAGCATCATATTTTATACGTTTTCATGCATTCATATAGTGTAGTTTTATGTATTCTAACCATGCATTTAGGATAGTTTTAGTGCATTTGTGTGTGTTTACATGTTTATAAGTACTTGGAGTGAAATCTACACTTTTGAAGTGTTTTGGAGCCTTAAAAAGCCATGGAGACTTCGGGGTTACTTACTCAGGTCAAGAATATCACAAAAAATCATCTCAAGAGCTTCACAAAGGAAGCATCAACCTGAGCATCTACCAGAAGGGGTCGACGCCCGGCCCATGCAGACCATCGACGAAGACCATCGACCAGAATGGGTCGATGCACATCCGGGATTCGAACCATAGGCCAAATACGGAGAACATTAACGCAAGCATTGAACAGGAGTGGTCGATGCTCATCCTGAAGAGCCAACATCAACCCAGGGCATCGATCAGAACAGGTCGATGCTGACTCACTGTTCAGAAAAAGGAAACTTCGGTTAATGCGAAATGCAAGATATGGTAGCTTTGGATCTCGAGTTAATACCTTCTAGAAGCTTCATATGATGTCCTAGCCTAATCGAAGCCTCCTAAACTATAATAAACACACCATTGTCATTAGAAAACAATATTGAATTCTCTAGCCAACTTTTGTCTCACTTTTAATAAAGAGTTCTTCTTTTAGGTTTCTTTCTTTCTTATGCTTTTGTTTATGTTTATTCTTTGAGTTTCTATTCTTTTGTAGTTTAGTTTACTGTATTTTGTTTTCTTACCTATGCCTTATCTCATGCTGGTACCCAACGGTAAATAAGGGAGTAAACCTTTAGACCACGAAGGGTGATGGTCGATGATGGGTTCTACTCATAGTATTTTATTTATGTTCGTTTGCCCTTCATAGATCTAGCTACTCTATATTCGATCCTAATGCTAAGCTAAAATCATATGGGAAAGGTTAAGGTTATAATCGAGAGATTATACGAATAGAAGCTCTTAGCACCGAGAAAGTGGGTTAAAACTTCGGACCTGAATATTGGAGAGTATTAGCTATGGTCGAGTTTGTTGTTTGGCGGAATATCTCAATGCTTGCCTGGTTGTGGCCAAGCTAGGTACTGATCTCAGGAATACTTTACCACGAGATTGGTATCGTGTTCTAAAAATAGATCTGTTATTCACTCTTCGTCTTAAATACGCTATAACGCTTGGTTAATCGCCGGATGGTGTGACAGCCTCCAATCGATGTGTCTCTCACACATAAGAGTAATCGATGATGGGATGCATTTAATGCGTGAAGATCGCCACAAGAGTGGGTCTGACACAGTGTCTAGTTTATCACGAGTGTGGTCACTAGCCTAACTTCGAATATCCCTAGATTGACGAACACAAACTTAAAATGGTAGAACATAAATCCTATAAGTTAAAACCCTGACAAACCGACTATCACCCAATTCAGTGTAAATATTTATTTAAGTATTTTATTTATGTTATTTTATTTATGTTTATTTATTTATGTTATTTATATTTTTGCATTTTAATTTCTGCAATTTATATTTATGCAATTTTATTTATGCAATTTATTTTTTGCAATTTAATTTCTGCAATTTAATTTCCGCAATTTATTTTACGCAATCTAATTTCTGCACTTTTCTTTTATGCAATTTAATTTCTGCAATTTACTTTATGCACTTTATTTTCAGTATTTTAATTTATGCAATTTTCTTTCAATATTTAAATTATGCAATTTAATTTATACTATTTATTTTATGATATTTAAATTATGTTTTAATTTATTTAATTGTTTTATTTTATTTTATGTGTTATTTAATTTCCGCATTCATATAGTTTAGGACTCGACACCACCTCGTTTTAATATCCCGCCTAGATTAGATTTGCATTGGCATTCTCTGTGTACTTATTCTATTCTCTCTGTGGATCGATCCCGTTCGTACTACAATTGCATGACTGTGCACTTGCGGTCTTATGGGTTATACTCTCGAAACTACTCTTTAGTAGCGCTCGGGTGAAATCTGAAGAAAAAATAACAGAAGGTGAAAATTTCACCACTTCCCGATGATACCAAGTATGAAGGAATGCTTCAAAGAATTTTTGAGGGACAAGCCAAAGCTTCAGTGGAGATCTCTGAAGGTTTCAAGAACGTCCATAGAAGGTGCAATGAGCTTAACAACAAGTTCGACAGACTAGCTTTGCCTTCACGCATTAATGTGTTGGAGACACAAACCGCTCAAGTCGCATCTTCGGCTGAAAGACCTCAAGGAATGCTCTCAGGGAAGTCTGAAATAAACCCTAAAGAGTATGTCAATGTCATCACGATAAGGAGTAACATGACGGTGGAAGAAAAAAGTACCAGCAGAGCTAAGATGGAGAGCATTGACTAGCACCATCGACTAGGAGTGGTCGATGGTCTCAGAAGCAGACAAAAGCATCGACCTTGGTAGGTCGATGCTAGACTTGAATGGAGGCTTGTAGGACAGCCACATCGACCCCATTCCGTTGATGCTAACTCGATGCACAGACCCGTGTGACAGCACAATTGACCAGGAGTGGTCGATGGTCCCTCGGAAGCAGCCACCGGACCACTACATCGACCAGGCGAGGTCGATGGCTTCTCCGGAGAAACCGCCGACCCTCAGCATCGATCCCACCAGGTCGATGCCATGCCTCTAACCAGCGATGACTTTGCAGAAGAATGTAATCCACCGATGAACCACATGAAGAAACGATTCATAGACCGCGTGAACAGAAGAAGATTCCAGGTATTGGTCAACAACATTTCGCAGAACCGTACTTTTAAAGACGCATGGAAACAATATCCATTGAGAGACTTCTTCAAAGGCACTGAAAAGAAGATTCAAGACATAGAACACCGTTTCCAAGGAACTGGTTTCTCAAGGAACTCTCAGTTAGTCCGACCACACCATCTAACAAAGGCATATCACACAACTTGGTTCTTTAAACGAGTAAGCGAGGAGAAGTTAAGTCTATTCAAACATCTTATCAAATCACTCCCGGTAAACATCACCTTCGGGCAAGCTCTTTTCAAGTACAACCTCGATCTCTACTTCATAGATACTAAGGAAACCATAGACGACATATAAGACCTTTACATGGAGATACGATTTAAAGGAGCAGTCATCACTCTCCCTAAGCGAGAAGATTCCGGACTTTAAAGGTATATTGATCTATACTAGGTCGTGAATTTAATGATTCCCTATGTGATTCGGTGCCACCATAAACGTGAAGTCCATGTAGAGAGCAAAGGTATTAGGACTCAATGATCTAAAGAGATCAAACGTTTACATCAGCTTAACAAATGCCGAGGTTATGCAATCATACGGAGTAGCCAAAGACATGATTGTGTGGATTGGACATTGTTGTATCCCCACCGACTTCCATGTGATCGACATGAGGGAAGATGATAACACTCCACTCATCTTACAACGGTTGGAGAGGTCATCGATTGGACAAAGAAGAGACTCTCGTTCAGATATGTGAACTGAGACGTATTCTGCAAAGCCTCACCGGCTGATCACACTCCACGATCTCCAACCATCGCCCATTCCGTAAGCCGAGTAAACGACGTTAAATAACATTCTAATTTTGTAAATACATTTTTATTTTAATCTTTAATTTTTCAGTCTTCATTTTTCAAATCTTTTTAAATTCTTCTTTAAAATAAATGTTTTATAAATTTTAAAAATATTTTCTAATCATATTTATAAATTCTAAGTGTTTCTCACCTAAAAATTATTAATAAAAATTATTTTCAGTAATTTTTAATTATATTTTACATCTTTCGTATTTTAGTTATTCGTTTTCCTTTTATGTTTTTGTTTTTGTGTGTTTCTTTTTCGTGTTTCATTTTTCAGGATATTTTAAACATAAAAAAAAAATCAAGGACTTGAACGGTGGGAGCTGCAAACCCACAAATCCGATAAGGAAATTTGGTTACGAATTTTCTTGTTTTTACCCTCTTACAATTTGTCTTACAATGAGGATGTTGTAATTTAAATGTGGTGGGGGAGTCTTGCGATCTATGGAGGTAATTGTTTTTCCTTGACATCTTTTTATGGAAGTTTTACCATAAGTTTTTTTGTATTTTGAGAGATTGTTATTTTCCTCGTTCATGAGTTCAATAACATGTGAAAAGGTTTTTAATAAGGTAACGATAAAACTTGTTAATTGTGTTATTTGTGTTTATGTTTGGATGTCGGATAGTATATGATCTTCAGTAGGAAATTTGGAAAATCCGGAGACTTAGATGAATCGGAGACGCATTAATGTGTTGGAGACACAAACCAGTCAAGTCGCATCTTCGGCTCAAATACCTCAAGGAATGCTCCCAGGGATTGACAAACCCAAAAAAGGCCATTCTTCCGGAGACTTAGATGAATCAGAGTTGACTTCTCACCTTAACGAATTTAATTATTCTCGATTTGGGGCTTGAGATACATCGGACATGATACCTCTATGAGACCCTACAAGGCTCGTCTAAGTAAGTATGATCCCCTCTTCCTTCCCTTCGATTAGATAAGAAAAGAAAAGGAAAAAAAAGGATATAGAAGAGAACCGGGCATCTCAAGAAAACTTGTCTTAGAAAAGAGCTTAAGAGAAAAGGCGATCGATAGAAAAAATAAAATGATACCCTAGAAAAGTAGGGAGAAATCGATCGACCTTGAAGTGAGAAACGGAAGAGGAAAGGAATTGTAATAAGACGGTCTTGAGCTTACAGAAATCCGAAAGAGTAAGTATTCATGTCCTTTGATTGTTATGCCCAAGTTGAGAGCCCATGCTTAGAAAAAAAGAAGTGTCAACAATAAGAAGTTTATTTTTAAAGGACGAGCGGTTTGGATTAAGGTGTGCTGCTATGCTTATGGCAGAGTACATGAGTACATTAGAGATCATTCCGAATCCACAAAGACGAAAAACACTAAACAAAACAATGTCACAAGGTACAAAGTTCACTCTCCTTATTTTTATCATTTTTATTTCAATAAAATAACTTCACTATGCTTACCTTTTGTTTGCTTGAGGACAAGCATAAAGGTAAGTGTGGAGGAGTTGATAGCATCATATTTTATACGTTTTCATGCATTCATTTAGTGTAGTTTTATGTATTCTAATCATGCATTTAGGATAGATTTAGTGCATTAGTGTGTGTTTATATATTTATAGGTACTTGGGAGTGAAATCTACACTTTTGAAGTATTTTGGAGCCATAAGAAGCCGTGGAGACTTCGGGGTTACTTGCTCAGGTCAAGAATATCATGGAAACCATCTCAAGAGGTTCACAAATGAAGCATTGACCAGAGCATCGACCAGCAGGGGTCGACGCTCGGCCCAAGTAGACCATTGACCAAGGCCATCGACCAGAACGGGTCGATACACTTCCGGGATTCGAACCATAGGCCAAAGACGGAGACCATAGATGCTCATCCTGAAGATCCAACATCGATCTTGGGCATCGACCAGAACGGGTCGATGCTGACTCACTGGGCAAAAATGGCAACTTCCGTTTTTACGAAATGCAACTTATGGAAACTTTGGCTGCGAGTTTAATGGCCTTCGAAGCTTCCTGTGATACCCTAGCCTCCTCCAAACCTCCTAAACTCTATATAAACACACCATTGTCATTAGAAAACAATCTTGGATTCGCTAGCCAACTTTTGTCTCACTTTCAATAAAGAGTTCTTCTTTTAGGTTTCTTTCTTTCTTATGCTTTTGTTTATATTTATGCTTTGACTTTCTGTTCTTGTGTAGTTTAGTTTACTGTGTTTTGTTTCCTTACCTATGATTTATCTCATACCGGTACCGAACGGTAGATAAGGGAGTAAACCTTTAGACCACGAAGGGTGGTGGTCGATGATGGGTTATACTCATAGGATTTTATTTATGTTCGTTTGCTTTACATCGATCTAGCTACTATGTATTCGATCCTAATGCTAAGCTAAAATCCTATGGGAAAGTTTAAGGTTATAATCGAGAAATTATACAAATAGAAGGTCTTAGCACCACGAAAGTGGGTTAAAACTTCGGACCTGATAATTAGAGAGTATTAGTTATGGTCGAGTTTGTTGTTTGATGGAATATCTTAATGCTTGCCTAGTTGTGGCCAAGCTGGGTATTGATCTTAGGAATACTTTATCAAGAGAACGGTATCGTGTTCTAGAAATAGATCTGCCATTTACTCTTCGTCTTAGACACGCTTTAACGCAAGTTAACGCTTGGTTAATTGCTGGATGGTGTGACATCCTCTAATCGATGTGTCTCTCACACATAAGAGTAATCGATGGATGGATGCATCTAATGCGTGAAGGTCGCCACGAGAGTGGGTCTGACACAGTGTCTAGTTTATCACGAGAGTAGTCACTAGCCTAACTTCGAATATCTCTAGATTGACAACACAAACTTATAACACTACAAAAAAACATAGGATTTGCGATGGACTTATACATCGCAAATCCCTCGCAAATACGGTATTGCGACATCGTTGCGAGGCACAACAAATCGTCGCTAATCGCGGGTCGCAAATCGAAAAGCATCGCAGTGTCGTCGCAGTTTTTGCGACGGACACAAAACGTAGCTAATCCGTCGCACATAACACCTCGCAAATACCTCGCAATCTAGCGACGTATTCGCGGGAAAGAATTGCACTCGCAAAGGGAATGCCGCAAAATTGTAGCAAATATTGCGATGGACTTGCGAGAAGCTTAGCAGTGGTTATCGCAAGTCCCTCGCAAAATTTGCGACGGACTTGCGATGATCATTACAATTGTCATCGCAAGGCCCTCGCAAATTTTGCGAGGGACTTGCTATGAGCTTAACAATGTCATCGCAAGTCCATCGCAAATTTTGCGAGGGACTTGCGATGGATTGTGAAAATATTAATAATTAAAATTAAAAGTGAAATTAAAATATAATTAAAATATATTTATAATTAAAATCTAAATAAAATTAAAATTCATAATATTAAAATTAATATAAACTACAATTTTAGTTTTTACTACAAAAAAAAAAAAATAACTAAAAAGATTGTGACGGTCCGCTCCCGGCTCCGGTTCCGCTACAAGAACCGGGGTCATCTCCGAATTCGTCTTGAAGAAGCCGTGCCAACTCCGCATCCTTTGTGCCCAAGTAGTTAAAAATCTTACCAAATTTGGACATTTGCTGACTCTGAGCTTCGATGATGTTCGCCTATGACTGGATGATACTCTGAAGAGCTTTTGAATCCTGTCGGGATTGAGATGAAGACGAAGCAGAAGAAGTGCAAGAGTCAATCTTCGATTGCAGAGAACCGACACCAAAAATTCTCCCTTTTTTACGGGGAGCGACCTGAAAAAGAAAAAAATATATTTGATTTTAATTTATAATAAACATAATTACAAACATTTTGAACAATTTTAAAGACATACCTCAGTAAAAATTTTGTTCTTCATGGCCGGAGAGACGGATGCCGTGCTCTCGGGATCATCACCATCAGAAGCCTGAGTCAGCTCCTGCATCCTGGAAGTGACGTCATGGTAGAGCTTCTCCGATTTCCCGTCGACAAACGATCCATCCGGTCTCCGTTTCGTCTCTTCCAAAACCGCGAGCAAATCCAGAATCGCATCGTCTCCACGGGTCTCAGCCTAAGTATATATAAATAATTACTATCATATTTAATTAAAAATTTTAATAACTCTAAATAAAAACTTACAATCTTCCGTGCTCGGGCTTTAAACGAAAGCTGTCCGGAGCGATGCTTATGATACCCGTCTCCATCAGGATCAGAGAACCGGGCCGCTCGAGCATTCCCGCTCTTAGTCTCACTCGCCGGATCAGACCAATACGCCACGAGGCCTTTCCAGACCTCAGGATCCAGCCACCTAGGCATCGCATTGTCACCCTCTTTTTTCCACTTCCTCTTCCATCGTCCCACCTGGTCACACATGCGAGCCTTCAGCTTGTCCTCAAATTCTTTGCGAACCAAAGATGTTATCACTGAATCCCAGTGATAAGATTGCTACAAAAAAAAAAAAGAGTTATGATGATAAAAAATAATAGTAAAGATTTTAAAATAAATAAAATTTTAAAACTTACCGCAAATGTCTCAAACCACTGGTGAGACACATATTTTGGAGTCTGTGTCCAATTAGCGTGAGGTTCTTTGAAATCTCTTTCAAAGATCGATCTCACCTTCGCAGCTACACATCCGTCATCTTTAAACCTGAAATATTTTTTAAAAAAAAGAATTAAAAATAAATATACTTTTAAACAACTTTAAATTTAAAAATTTTAAAAATTAAAAGAAATTACCATAAAGTCCCTTGAGGACGGTCTGGATGAAGGTGTGGTAGACGATCATGACCGGGCTGATCAAGAAGCGCCGCTATGACCCGATCATGCTCAGCGTCAGTCACCGTGTACTATGACGATGGAGGTGGTGGTGGTTGTGCTGTCGGTGGGTCCTGAGAAACTATAGGTGGAGGCGGTGAATGGTGATGAGTCTCAGGAATATGTGACCCGCCCAGCTGAGAAGTAAAACTCGTCCCAGGAGTAGACGGCGCTGATCCGCCTCTCGAAAGATAGCGAGTATAATCGTTAGAAAATCCGGACATCTGAAAAAAAAAATTGGAAAATAAGTAATAAAGATAAAATTACAAATCTAAACTTTTTAATTAATAAAACATGTAATTAATTAATCATTTTCAAAACCTAAAAATTATTTTAAATTTTAAAAATTCTGAAATTCAAAAATTCTAAATCTTTTAAATTCATGAAAAAATCATAATCAAATCCTAAAATCTAAAATCCTAAAACTCATGAATAAATTATAGTAATTCTCAAATTCATGAAAAAAATCATTTTGAAAAACTCAAATGTAAAAAAATATACAAAATCGTTTTTTCACGGGTACATCCATCGAAATTGCACGGGACCTCCAAGAGCTGCTTCATGTGGTAGGTGGATCGGAAGATGTTCCATCACGTCAAAAAACGATGGTGGAAATATTTTTTCTAAGTTACACAATAACACTGGGATATTATTGTGTAATTGCATTATACCCTCTTCTGTAAGTGGTCGTGTGCATAGATCTCTGAAAAATGCTCCAATGCCTGATAATTGATGTATGGTTTATTAGTATTAAACACATATATAATTAATTAATGGGACAAGAGTAATTAAAACTTTACTACTATTTTACCCGCAATTGCTTCGTGGACAGCTGTCGGTAAGAGCTCAAGTAATGCAAATGGTAATAGTCGCTGCATGAATACATGACAATCGTGGCTCTTCATACCAGCAATTTGTTTTCCATTCTCTATACATCTTGAGAATTTGGACACATACCCATCAGGAAATTTTACTTCTGAAGCAACCCAGTCAAACAACGTTTGTTTTGCATTTCCGGACAAACGAAAGATAGGAATAGGTAATTTTCCATCCCTTGTAATATGCAACTCGCTTCTTCCGCATATTTCGGCCAAGTCCAACCTTGATTTGAAATTGTCTTTACTCTTGCCCGTTCCCTGCACATTCAAAATCGTATTCATGATGTTATCAAAAACGTTTTTCTCGATGTGCATCACATCAAGGTTGTGCCGTAATAGGTGATCTTTCCAATATGGAAGCTCCCAGAAGATACTCTTTTTGTGCCAATTGTGACAACTCCCATATCCCTCAGGCATGTTTGCCGAAGTGTGCCAATTGCCCCCACGTGTACATGTTTCCTGCGCACCATAATAATCAATCATCTCTAACAAATCTTTTCCTGACATATACACTGGTGGGGGAACACGCACAACTTTGTTCTTCTTGAATAGTTTTTTGTTCTTTCGGTAAGAATGATGCAAGGGAAGAAAGCGACGATGACAATCAAACCAGCATTGTTTCCTTCCATGCTTTAGTTGAAAAGCATCTGATCGATCCATACAATATGGACAAGATAGCCTTCCATGTGTGGTCCAACCCGATAACATTCCGTACGCCGGAAAGTCACTAATGGTCCACAATAACACTGCCCGCATTTTGAAATTCTTTTGTTGTGAATAATCGAAAGTCCGTACACCTGTATACCACAACTGTTTCAACTCGTGAATCAAAGGTTGCAGAAATACATCAAGAGATCACTTTGGATGCTTCGGACCCGGCACTAGAATACTCATAAATAAGAATTCTCTTTGCATGCACATTTCCGGTGGAAGATTGTATGGCGTCAATATGACAGGCCATAGAGAATATTGTCTCCCAGACAAACCAAATGGACTAAAACCATCAGTGCATAAGCCAAGATAGACATTTCTACACTCGTTAGCAAAGTCAGAATGTACCGTCTGAAAGTGTTTCCACGCCTTTGCATCTGACGGATGCCTAACCTCCCCATCCTCTGTTGTATGTTGTGCATGCCATCTCATTGCCGCCGATGTCCTTTCTGATTGGTATAACCGTTTCAATCTATCAGTGATTGGCAAGTACCACATACGTTGGTATGGGACACGGGTCCTTCTAGTAATTGGTTGATATCTCGGCTTCCCACAAAATCGACATTCCTGCAGCTTATCATCGTCTTTCCAAAAAAGCATACAATTATCAATGCACACGTCAATCATTTCTGATGGTAACCCAAGACCCGCAACCAATTTCTGTATTTCGTAGTAACTCTCAGCGGAAATATTATCTTCTGGCAAATACTCTTTAAATAATTCAGCCCATTCATCCATGCAATTCTCAGTTAGGTTATTATCACTTTTAATTGTCATCATCCTAGATGCCAGTGACAGTTTAGATAACCCCTCTCTACACCCCTCATAGATAGGTTGATTTGCAGAGTCTAACATATCATAAAATTGTTGTGCTTCAACGTTAGGTTCTTCCCTACTATCATCAACAAATGCAGGAATAGATTCATGAAATGCATCTGTAACCATATCATGATACCTATTTCCTTGTTGATACTCTTCATAATTTTCAAACATGTTTTGGCCGTAGTTATAATTAGCATTATAACTTGGTTGATCAACACCATCACCCGTACTACTACTTCCTGCACCAAGACTAAAACCCTCGCCATGTGAAAACAAGACATAATAGTTCGGCATAAATCCTCTATTATACAGATGCGTCTTCACAATATCTATTTCCAAATATTCAGTGTTCTTGCACGTTCTACAAGGACAGAATATGTTACCGTCACGCTTCGCAGATGGGTTGTTAGTGGCCTGGTGGATGAATGCTCGCAACCCGACACGATACTCCTTTGTCACTTCCTTCGTCTCCGGATCTTTTCGATTATACATCCACTTCCGTAATGCATATACTTCATGCTCAGACGCCATTTATTTACTCACACAGATTCTGTATTTTTTTCTCTCTCAAATGTTGAATAAGTGTTTGAATTGTTGTGAAACTTACAAAATCCGTCTGGCTATTTATAGAGATTGGAAAAATTTGCGACGGCATTGCTAGGGAAATCTGCGATGCAATTGCGATGGAAAAACATTTGCGACGAATCTGCTACAAATTTGCTACTCATTTGCGACATATTTGCGATGGAAGGGTTTCTCGCAAATTGTTAGGTACATATCATTTAAAACGTATTCCACCTACTTTCTATCAAGTCGGCAAACCTCGCAAATACGTCGCAAATTATTTTCCATCGCATATTCATCGCAATTTTGCGATGCACTTGCGATGGATTTGCGAGGGAACTCAGGTATCATCGCAGATTCATCGCAAATTAGCTACTACTATCCTTCATCGCAATTTCATCGCAAATTTGCGATGAAGTTGCGAGGGACAAAAATGGTCATCGCAGTTTCGTCGCAAGTCCTATCGCTATTCCATCGCAAATTTGAGATGAAATCCTCCATCGCACATTTGCGACGTTTTTTTTTTCCTCGCAATATCATCGCGAGTTCATCGCGAATTCAACGCAATTTGCGACGGCCTGGAGCCATCGCAATTTTCCATCGCAAAACATCAGTTTTCTTGTAGTGTAATGATAGAACATAAATCCTATAAGTTAAAACCCTGACAAATCGAAAATCACCCAATTCACTGTAAATAATTATTTAAGTATTTTATTTATATTACTTTATTTTATGTTATTTAATTTTTGCAATTTAATTTATGCAATTTAATTTATGAAATTTAATTTCTGTAATTTAGTTTATACAATTTAATTTTCATAATTTAATTTATGCAATTTAAT
This sequence comes from Boechera divaricarpa, assembly GCA_026770425.1. Taxonomy (NCBI): domain Eukaryota; kingdom Viridiplantae; phylum Streptophyta; class Magnoliopsida; order Brassicales; family Brassicaceae; genus Boechera; species Boechera divaricarpa. Next base: position 23,123,676 of record CM049185.1, on the reverse strand, counting down.
TTTCATAATTTAATTTACGCACTTTTATTTTATGTAATTTATTTTATCCACTTTAAATTATGCAATTTATTTTATGCACTTTTATTTTATGCAATTTAAAGTCATCTTATTTTATTTATTTTATCGCATTCATATAGTTTAGGACTCGACACCACCTCGTTTTAATATTCACGGTGTCTATTACACCCAAGCAAGTAACTGCTCAACGTTTACACAGGCAAGCATGGGGGTACGACTCCACTCAGGGCACACAATAGCATGACAACGGCCTCTCCCAACATACACAATCAATCTGAAGGCCCAGGACACACCATAGCGCACTCGGCTCCTGCGTAGTGTTCATCCCAGCCTGCTACTAAGGTAGTCAACAGAATGCAAGAGTTCCTCGTGCCGTTACTATAACGACCCACTCGAAGAATACCGACGACATACTGACTTTCTGGGCCAAAATTCAACCAACAACAAACTGACGCATAGTTTCAACATTCGATCCAAGTCACACTCCCAGATCAAACTCACGCAAGCTCTCACACTTACGCACACAATGCACAATCATAAATTAAATTGCGGAAATAAAATTGCATAAATTAAATTTCAGAAAATAAATTGCAAAAATTTAAATTGCATAAATATAAAGTGCATAATATAACTTGATGAAATTTAAAATGCAGAAATATAAATTGCGTAAATTAAAAGTGCAGAAAATAAATTGCAAATATTAAATTTCAGAAATAAAAATAACATAAATGAATAAACATAAATAAAATAACATAAAAATTGCATAAATAAATATTTACAATTAATTAGGTGATAGTCGATTTATTAGGGATTTCAGATTATAGGATTCATGTTCTACCTTTTAAAGATTGTGTTTATCAATCTAGGGATATTCAATTATAGACCAGTCCACTCTCGTGGTACTAGTCACTGTGTTCGACCCACTCTCGTGGCGACTTTCACGCATAGTGCACAATCACATCATCGATTACTCTTATGTGTGAGAGACACATTGATTTGAGGCTGTCATACCATCCAGCGATTAACCAAGTGATTAACTTGTGTTAAAGCGCGTCTAAGACGAAGATCTATTTCTAGAATACAATCCCACTCTCGTGATGATGTATTCCTCAGATCATAATCTAACTTTGGCCATAATTAGATTAGCATTAAGATACTCTATCAAACAACAAAACTCGACACTAGATAATACTCTCTAATATTCAAGTCTGAAGTTTTAACCCACTCTCGTAGTGCTAAGGATTTCTATTCGCATAACCTTACCTACTGGCTTGATTATGACCTTAAGCACATCCCATAGGACATAGCTATCATTAAGAATGAATATTAGAGTATCTAGAGTATTTAGACAACAATCCTAGTGGTTTAAAGGATCTACTCTCTTGTCTTTTCGAGGGTGACAGCAAAGACACGGAATAGGATCATAGAGTATAAAACAGTAAACTAAAGACTAAAAACAATAAAGTAAATCAAAGTATAAGCATTAACATAAACAAGAGCATAAGAAAGATTTTATTTACGCTTTTTAAATTTCAGTTTTCTTAATTTTTCTATTTTATTTATAAACATTCATTTATTTAATTATTTATATAAAAACATTTTTACTTATAAAAAGAAATTTATTTTTTGTTTATTATTTTTGTTTTTATTTTAATTCTTTTAAAATTACATTAAAAAAAATTATTATTATTATTATTTCGTATTTCTTTTGTTTTTTGGTGATAATTCAGCATAAAAAAATAAATCAAGGACTTGCAACCGTGGGAGCTGCAAACCCACACACCCGATGGGAACTGAACATCGGACGCCAGCATCGAACATGAGCGTCTGATGCTCACCCTGTCCGAGGCTATGGGCGTTTGCGTCGACCACCCACGGCCGACCCCGATGAAATCCTGCACTCCCATCGACCCACCCATTGACCTACCAGGGTCGATATCCCTACCGCAACAAAGTTCAGATGCCATCGATGTGCCACGGCCTATGCTCACATTGTCGGACACCAGCATCGACCGGCAGCGTTGATTCCCTCCGTCAAGTTGGCGATGCTTCCTCCTCAACAACAAGACGACCTGGTTACCTAACAAAACAGCGTTGTAACGTTGTGACAAGCCAACAGAGGCCATGGCTTGGGGATACATTCAACAAGACAAGGTTCGAGATGTTAATTAAGAGTATATCGGAATGGTTTGATGCGGGTGAGAAGATCTATAATGTGGAGAAGTTATTCAGAAAAGCTCGACTCCCAAGTAGCATTGATACCGATCGTCCACTACCACAAACAGAGACATTGAATGGTTCTTCCAAGAAATAAGCGGAGAAAACCTCCTTTGATTTTATCGTCTTGTTGAAACACTACCAAGGGTTGTGACATTCGAACAAGCCATTTTCGAGCACAACCTTGATCTTTACTTCAGTGAATCGAGGGAGACAATTAAGGAGATCAAAGACCTTTACCTAGAGATCCTAGAGCCCGACCGAAATTTTTTCAAAAGAAGGAGTTTCGGTCTCTATAAGGTACCTTGTTCTATCCTTGGTCATGATTATGATGACGCCTTGTGTTATTCTGGTGCTAGTGTTAGCGTGATATCGCTGGAGAGAGCAAAGACGTTGGGACTCAATAACCTTACACGTTCGACTACTCAAATCAGATTTGCAAATTCTGAGATTGTATGTTCGCACGACATCGCTGAAAATGTCAAAGTTTGGATTGGTGATCGATATGAGGACAGATGACAATAGTCTCATCATCTTTGGTGTACCTTTCGTACAACGGTTGGAGCAGGTATCGATTGGCCTAATCAAAAAGTCTCATTCACCTACATAGACAAAGATGTGTTCTACAGTGCAAAGCCAATTGGTAACATTCCACGATGCTGTTCGGGAAGGAGATATTTTGGTATTAACACCCGCGTTGATGAAGACACTCCTGCTGGGGAGCAACTAGACCACCACCTCTTGCACGAACCACTCAGCTCACATACCCGACAACAGATGTTTAAACGAATAGCTAGGATACAAACCAATCACGAGCCCCACCTCGGGAGGATCTTCACTCAAAGGCATGCATCTCCACCATCATCACCATCCACCAACCATTCCATGAGGTCGTCAAGCTCAAGACGTTAAAAAGAAGCAAATCTATCAGTTTTCATAATTTTCTTTATTTTATTTATAAACATTCATTTATTTAATTATTTATATAAAAACATTTTTACTTATAAAAATAAATTTATTTTTCGTTTATTATTTTTATTTTTATTTTACTTTCTTTTAAAATTACATTAAAAAAATTATTATTTTTATTATTTCGTATTTCTTTTGTTTTCAGGTGACTTGCAACCATGGGAGCTGCAAACCCACACACCCGATAAGAGAATTATTGTAAAATTACCCCTTTTCAGTTTTCGTCACAACGGAAAGTTGTAATTTAAGTGTGGGGGGGGGGGGAGTCTTGCGATCTATGGAGGTAATTCTTTTTCTTTAACATCTTTTGATGGAAGTTTTACCATAAGTTTTTCGTATTTTGAGAAATTGTTACACTCTTTTCCTCGTTCATAGGTTCAATAACATGTGAAAAGGTTTTTAATGAGGTAGCAATCACTTTTAACATTCGCGTCTCATGGAAACCTGTCCTAAGGGGAAGTAAAGAGCTGAAAAGAAAAAGGGATCAATAAAAAAATTAAAATGATACCCTAGAAAAGTAGGGAAAAATTGATTGACCTTGAAGTGAGAAAAAGAAGGGGAAAGGAATTGCACTAAGACAGTCTTGAGCTACAAAAAATCCAAAAGAGTAAGTGTTCATATCCTTTGATCGATATTCCCAAGTTGAGAACCAATGCTTAGAATAAAAAGAGAAGTCAACAATGAGGAGTCTAGGATCAAAGGAATAGCGGTTCAAACTAAGATGAGTTGTTATGCTTATGGCGAAGTACATAAGTACAGTAGAGATCATTCCACTTCCACAAGGTCGAAAAGCATTAAACACAACAATGTCACAAGGTACAATATCACTCTCCTTATCTTTACTATTTTTACCATTTCTTCACCATGCTTAGCTATTGTTTGCTTGAGGACAAGCAAAAAGATAAGTGTGGGGGAGTTGATAGCATCGTATTTTATATGCTTTCTTGCATACATTTTGCTTTGTTTTATATGTCCCTAACTAGCATTTAGGATAGTTTTAGTGCATTTACATTTGTTTATGTGTTTCAGAGCATTTTCAGAGCATTTTGGGACCTTTTATAAGCTATAGGGACCTTGGAGCTACTTGCTGGGGCCAAGAAAATCATGAAGAAACATCTCAAGAGCCTCATAAAGGAAGCAGCGGCCCTAGCATCGACCAGGGTGGTCGACAGCTAGCATCGACCCATGGTGGTCGATGCTCTTCTCCGTACCCAAAATTGAAGCCGAAGACGAAGACCATCGACGCAAGCATGGAAAAGGATTGGTCGATGTTCATCTTGGAAAAGACCGTCGACCACAAGCATCGACCCAGGGCCATCGATGCAGAGTCATTGTGTGATACAAGCTTCGGACGGGTGTTGTCTCCGAGTGGACCGTGGAGCGCGACTCGATGGGCAACGAAGGAAACGTGAGGTTTAGCGTGGGCCAATGGAGTGATAAGCGACCACACGAGTTATGGGAGGGCTTGTGATACACAAAAACAAGAAGAAAGAACAAAAGGAGCTAAGCGGCGACGGCTTAAGCAAAAATAGGGTTTTCGTTTATTCAAGTCTACCCTCTCAGGGCTGCGAGTTTCTCCTTATATAGGGCTCGACTTTAGGCTACAAAATGTCTCAAAAAGCAACCCTAAATGTGACCTAAACACATGGCCAAAAGATTTCCCGAAACGAAAAGGAAAAGTTCGAAAAAGGAAAGTTTGACTTAAAACAAATAAGGTAAATCGCCTAAGTGGCATAAGTGACGAGTCTAGTGGCTTTTGTGACTTCTCCTTGGGCTGAAATGAACTTTAATGGACTCCCTTAGAATGCTTGAATTGAGTAGAAGCATAGTATGGGCTTCTAGACAATTTGGCCCTCAAGAATGCCTTGAGGCCACTCTACCCCACTAGGTTGTTGCCTCGTTAAAACCTTCCTTAGTAAAACCACGTGGGAAACCTAAGGGTAGGAAAGTGTACAATCCTTAGTGATGTCTTTATGCCTCGATCATGCTGGCGAGAGGACAAAGAGTGAAGTTTCCTTCTTTGTCCACATGAGAAGCCACTCGGTTGTGTGCGAGCATGAAGCATTACGAGGCTTTAGCGATTCCATCGAGACTAACTTGATCCACCTTTGGTAACGGTAAGGAGGTAAACTCAAAAGGGGTCCTAGGGTTAAAACCATACACAACCTCGAAAGGGGAAAACTTAGAAGAAGAGTCAGTAGCATGATTATAAGCAAATTAAACTAAAGGTAAACACTCAACCCAATTCTTTAAGTTTTTACCGATACTAGCTCTAAGTAAGCTAGACAGGTCCGGTTTACCACTTCCGTTTGACCATCGGTTTGAGGGTGACACGTCGTGGAGAAGAGAAGCTTGGTGCCAAGCTTCTTCCATAGGGTCCTCCAGAAGTGGCTCAGGAATTTTGTGTCTTGGTCCGACACAATGGTTCTCGGTAGCCCATGCAAATGGACCACTTTCTTGAAGAACAAGATAGCGGTTTGAGACGCATCATTGGTTTTGTTACATGGAATGAAATAGGACATCTTCGAGAATTGGTCTACAACGACGAAGATCGAGTCCTTGTGTTGTATGTTCGGCAAACCTAGCACAAAATCCATAGAAATATCCTCCCAAGGGGCATTAGGTACGGATAAAGACATGTAAAGACCATGAGGGTTTAAACAAGACTTAGCCTTAAGGCAAACAATACACTTAGCACAATGACACTCAACATCTCTCTTGATATGTGGCCAGTAGAAGTGCTCCTTGTGTATGATGAGAGTCTTGTCTATTCCAAAATGCCCCATGAGACCTCCACCATGAGCCTCTCGGACCAAAAGCTCTCTTATTGAACCTTGCGGAATACAAAGCTGCTTATCCCGGAATAGGAACCCATTTGTAGGTCGTAAGACCCGGTTCCTCTATTTAGACACTGAGCATAAATCTCTCCAAGGTCTGGATCCTCAGCATACTGATCGTTGATGTACTCAAAACCGAACACTTTAGCTTCCATAGTCGATATAAGCGCATGACGTCTCGGTAGCGCGTCCGCGACGACATTTTCTTTGCCTTTCTTGTATTTGATGACGTATGGAAACGTTTCCACGAACACTAGCCATCTTGCATGCCACTTCTTCAATGCGGTCTGACCTCGGAGGTGTTTAAGAGTCTCATGATCGGTGTGAATAACAAACTCCTTTGCCAAAAGATAATGTTGCCATGTTTCTAGCGATCGGACCAAAACGTACAACTCCTTGTCATACGTGGGGTAGTTGAGGGTAGGGCCACTGATTTTCTCACTGAAGTAGGCTACTGGTCTCCTCCTTGAGTCAAGATAGCTCCAATCCCTAAACCTGAAGCATCACACTCAATTTTAAACATTTGGTTAAAATTAGGCAAAACTAAAATTGGAGCGTGAGTTAATCGATCTTTAAGGTTCTTGAAGGCGATTTCTTGTGCTTCTCGCCACTGAAATGGCATGTCCTTCTTGATCACAGCCGCTAACGGAGCAGCTATGGTGCTAAAATCTCGAACAAAACACCGGTCAAAACTCGCGAGGCCGTGAAAACTCCGAACGTGTCCGATGCTAGTTGGAGTCGGCCAATCCTCGATTGCCTTGATCTTTTCCTGGTCCACTTGTAGTATGTGTGAGCTCACCACAAAGCCTAAGAAAACCAACTTGTCAGTAAAAAAGATGCACTAGGTTGGCATAAAGACCTTCCTTTCGAAGGGTTTGTAACACTGACTCTAAGTGTTTAACATGTTCAGCCAAGCTCTTGCTGTAAATAAGTATATCATCAAAATAGACGACTACAAATTTACTTATAAAGGAACACAAAACCTGGTTCATGAGTCGCATGAAGGTGCTGGGTGCGTTGCTTAGGCCGAAGGGCATTACGAGCCACTCGTATAGGCCTTGTTTTATCTTGAAGGCGGTCTTCCATTCGTCACCTTCTCTCATTCTCACTTGATGATACCCACTTTTCAAATCAACTTTAGAGAATATAGTAGACCCACTCAACTCATCAAGCATGTCGTCGAGCCTCAGAATCGGATGTCGATATTTTATCGTTATGTTATTGATAGCTCGACAATCGACACACATCCTCCATGTACCATCCTTCTTGGGGACTAACAACACCGGTATAACACAAAGACTAAGACTTTCTCTCGCGTATCCCTTAGCCATTAGGTCTTGTACTTGACATTCAAGTTTTTGTGCTTCCGTCGGACTCACTCGGTACGCGGGGTGGTTCGGTAGAGCAGCTCCGGGCATGAGGTCTATCTGGTGTTCAACTCCTCTAAGTGGTGGCAGCCCTGGTGGTATTTCTACCTTCTAAGATATACGTTCATGTAAACCGTCGACAAATTGCGCCATTAGTGACTCTTCCGAGTCGTCTAGCTCGAGACGATTCTTGAATGTCTCAAACTCGTCGTAGTACTCTTCCACTGACTTATTGCCTTGAGTCAACCTTCTGAATCTCCTCTGAATCTCTCGGTGATAGTGAGGAGGAACATATCTTCTCTTGAAAGAAAACTTCATTTCAGCCCATGTATTAATTTGGTCATACCGGTTCCGTCTTCTCTCAGAAACTTCTCTGTCCCACCAAGATAATGCGTGATCGGTGAGTTGGGCTGCTGCTACTGCTACCTTCTTCGGTTCACTATACTCATAGCACTCAAAGATTCTGTCCATACGATTCTCCCAATCTAAGTAAGCTTCAGGATCTACTCGCCCAGCAAATGTGGGCAGCGTGAGTTTATGATTGATATGTTCTTGTCTGAACCCTCGGTCACGTTGATCTATTCGTCTCATCTCTGGTGGCTATCCATCATCATCTGAATCCAGATTTTGTGTCTTGGTGGTGGATCGTGCCTCAGCGGTGTTCTTCTCGGAGGTTGATCGATATGTCCGAGCCGTTCTTCGACTGCACCAAATCTCTGAGCCATATCAGCTCTCATCTCAGAAATGGCTTGTACCAAGGCGTCTTGTCCATTACCAGCCATAATCCTTGCACGAAATCACAATACGTTAGGTCTTAGTGTTTAGACTAGCTAAAACGGACTAACCTTAGTGTAATATCGAATATAAATATATTATATATTTTTTTGATTTTGCAAAACAAATTTTAATATGTTCTATAATTAGTCTAGGTTCGAAATCAAGAGACAGAATATGTTTATCAAGTGTTATGAATTTATGAAAACTAAAACAAGCAAAACAGGCAATTACGATAATAATTTTTTTTTTTTTTGATTTTTATATCTAACAAATAATGAAAGGTATGAATGTAGAAAATCAAAAGAGAACAACGATAGATACAACCTGGTGGTTGTAGATGAATTTTGGCTCTGATACCAAAATGATATAAGCTTCGGACAGGTGTTGTCTCCGAGTGGACCGAGCGGCATCGTATGCTTAGCTATTGTTTGCTTGAGGACAAGCAAAAAGATAAGTGTGGGGGAGTTGATAGCATCGTATTTTATATGCTTTCTTGCATACATTTTGCTTAGTTTTATATGTCCCTAACTAGCATTTAGGATAGTTTTAGTGCATTTACATTTGTTTATGTGTTTGAGCATTTTCAGAGCATTTTGGTACCTTTTATAAGCTATAGGGACCTTGGAGCTACTTGCTGGGGCCAAGAAAATCATGAAGAAACATCTCAAGAGCCTCATAAAGGAAGCAGCGGCCCTAGCATCGACCAGGGTGGTCGACAGCTAGCATCGACCCATGGTGGTCGATGCTCTTCTCCGTACCCAAAATTGAAGCCGAAGACGAAGACCATCGACGCAAGCATGGAAAAGGATTGGTCGATGTTCATCTTGGAAAAGACCGTCGACCCCAAGCATCGACCCAGGGCCATCGATGCAGAGTCATTGTGTGATACAAGCTTCGGACGGGTGTTGGCTACGAGTGGACCGTGGAGCGCGACTCGATGGGCAACGAAGGAAACGTGAGGTTTAGCGTGGGCCAATGGAGTGATAAGCGACCACACGAGTTATGGGAGGGCTTGTGATACACAAAAACAAGAAGAAAGAACAAAAGGAGCTAAGCGGCGACGGCTTAAGCAAAAATAGGGTTTTCGTTTATTCAAGTCTACCCTCTCGGGCTGCGAGTTTCTCCTTATATAGGGCTCGACTTTAGGCTACAAAATGTCTCAAAAAGCAACCCTAAATGTGACCTAAACACATGGCCAAAAGATTTCCCGAAACGAAAAGGAAAAGTTCGAAAAAGGAAAGTTTGACTTAAAACAAATAAGGTAAATCGCCTAAGTGGCATAAGTGACGAGTCTAGTGGCTTTTGTGACTTCTCCTTGGGCTGAAATGAACTTTAATGGACTCCCTTAGAATGCTTGAATTGAGTAGAAGCATAGTATGGGCTTCTAGACAATTTGGCCCTCAAGAATGCCTTGAGGCCACTCTACCCCACTAGGTTGTTGCCTCGTTAAAACCTTCCTTAGTAAAACCACGTGGGAAACCTAAGGGTAGGAAAGTGTACAATCCTTAGTGATGTCTTTATGCCTCGATCATGCTGGCGAGAGGACAAAGAGTGAAGTTTCCTTCTTTGTCCACATGAGAAGCCACTCGGTTGTGTGCGAGCATGAAGCATTCTGAGGCTTTAGCGATTCCATCGAGACTAACTTGATCCACCTTTGGTAACGGTAGCAGGGTAAACTCAAAAGGGGTCCTAGGGTTAAAACCATACACAACCTCGAAAGGGGAAAACTTAGAAGAAGAGTCAGTAGCATGATTATAAGCAAATTAAACTAAAGGTAAACACTCAACCCAATTCTTTAAGTTTTTACCGATACTAGCTCTAAGTAAGCTAGACAGGTCCGGTTTACCACTTCCGTTTGACCATCGGTTTGAGGGTGACACGTCGTGGAGAAGAGAAGCTTGGTGCCAAGCTTCTTCCATAGGGTCCTCCAGAAGTGGCTCAGGAATTTTGTGTCTTGGTCCGACACAATGGTTCTCGGTAGCCCATGCAAATGGACCACTTTCTTGAAGAACAAGATAGCGGTTTGAGACGCATCATTGGTTTTGTTACATGGAATGAAATAGGACATCTTCGAGAATTGGTCTACAACGACGAAGATCGAGTCCTTGTGTTGTATGTTCGGCAAACCTAGCACAAAATCCATAGAAATATCCTCCCAAGGGGCATTAGGTACGGATAAAGACATGTAAAGACCATGAGGGTTTAAACAAGACTTAGCCTTAAGGCAAACAATACACTTAGCACAATGACACTCAACATCTCTCTTGATATGTGGCCAGTAGAAGTGCTCCTTGTGTATGATGAGAGTCTTGTCTATTCCAAAATGCCCCATGAGACCTCCACCATGAGCCTCTCGGACCAAAAGCTCTCTTATTGAACCTTGCGGAATACAAAGCTGCTTATCCCGGAATAGGAACCCATTTGTAGGTCGTAAGACCCGGTTCCTCTATTTAGACACTGAGCATAAATCTCTCCAAGGTCTGGATCCTCAGCATACTGATCGTTGATGTACTCAAAACCGAACACTTTAGCTTCCATAGTCGATATAAGCGCATGACGTCTCGGTAGCGCGTCCGCGACGACATTTTCTTTGCCTTTCTTGTATTTGATGACGTATGGAAACGTTTACACGAACACTAGCCATCTTGCATGCCACTTCTTCAATGTGGTCTGACCTCGGAGGTGTTTAAGAGTCTCATGATCGGTGTGAATAACAAACTCCTTCGCCAAAAGATAATGTTGCCATGTTTCTAGCGATCGGACCAAAACGTACAACTCCTTGTCATACGTGGGGTAGTTGAGGGTAGGGCCACTGATTTTCTCACTGAAGTAGGCTACTGGTCTCCCTCCTTGAGTCAAGATAGCTCCAATCCCTAAACCTGAAGCATCACACTCAATTTTAAACATTTGGTTAAAATTAGGCAAAACTAAAATTGGAGCGTGAGTTAATCGATCTTTAAGGTTCTTGAAGGCGATTTCTTGTGCTTCTCGCCACTGAAATGGCATGTCCTTCTTGATCACAGCCGCTAACGGAGCAGCTATGGTGCTAAAATCTCGAACAAAACACCGGTCAAAACTTGCGAGGCCGTGAAAACTCCGAACGTGTCCGATGCTAGTTGGAGTCGGCCAATCCTCGATTGCCTTGATCTTTTCCTGGTCCACTTGTAGTATGTGTGAGCTCACCACAAAGCCTAAGAAAACCAACTTGTCAGTACAAAAGATGCACTAGGTTGGCATAAAGACCTTCCTTTCGAAGGGTTTGTAACACTGACTCTAAGTGTTTAACATGTTCAGCCAAGCTCTTGCTGTAAATAAGTATATCATCAAAATAGACGACTACAAATTTACTTATAAAGGAACACAAAACCTGGTTCATGAGTCGCATGAAGGTGCTGGGTGCGTTGCTTAGGCCGAAGGGCATTACGAGCCACTCGTATAGGCCTTGTTTTATCTTGAAGGCGGTCTTCCATTCGTCACCTTCTCTCATTCTCACTTGATGATACCCACTTTTCAAATCAACTTTAGAGAATATAGTAGACCCACTCAACTCATCAAGCATGTCGTCGAGCCTCAGAATCGGATGTCGATATTTTATCGTTATGTTATTGATAGCTCGACAATCGACACACATCCTCCATGTACCATCCTTCTTGGGGACTAACAACACCGGTATAACACAAAGACTAAGACTTTCTCTCGCGTATCCCTTAGCCATTAGGTCTTGTACTTGACATTCAAGTTTTTGTGCTTCCGTCGGACTCACTCGGTACGCGGGGTGGTTCGGTAGAGCAGCTCCGGGCATGAGGTCTATCTGGTGTTCAACTCCTCTAAGTGGTGGCAGCCCTGGTGGTATTTCTACCTTCTAAGATATACGTTCATGTAAACCGTCGACAAATTGCGCCATTAGTGACTCTTCCGAGTCGTCTAGCTCGAGACGATTCTTGAATGTCTCAAACTCGTCGTAGTACTCTTCCACTGACTTATTGCCTTGAGTCAACCTTCTGAATCTCCTCTGAATCTCTCGGTGATAGTGAGGAGGAACATATCTTCTCTTGAAAGAAAACTTCATTTCAGCCCATGTATTAATTTGGTCATACCGGTTCCGTCTTCTCTCGAAACTTCTCTGTCCCACCAAGATAATGCGTGATCGGTGAGTTGGGCTGCTGTTACTGCTACCTTCTTCGGTTCACTATACTCATAGCACTCAAAGATTCTGTCCATACGATTCTCCCAATCTAAGTAAGCTTCAGGATCTACTCGCCCAGCAAATGTGGGCAGCGTGAGTTTATGATTGATATGTTCTTGTCTGAACCCTCGGTCACGTTGATCTATTCGTCTCATCTCTGGTGGCTATCCCTCATCATCTGAATCCAGATTTTGTGTCTTGGTGGTGGATCGTGCCTCAGCGGTGTTCTTCTCGGAGGTTGATCGATATGTCCGAGCCGTTCTTCGATCGCACCAAATCTCTGAGCCATATCAGCTCTCATCTCAGAAATGGCTTGTACCAAGGCGTCTTGTCCATTACCAGCCATAATCCTTGCACGAAATCACAATACGTTAGGTCTTAGTGTTTAGACTAGCTAAAACGGACTAACCTTAGTGTAATATCGAATATAAATATATTATATATTTTTTTGATTTTGCAAAACAAATTTTAATATGTTCTATAATTAGTCTAGGTTCGAAATCAAGAGACAGAATATGTTTATCAAGTGTTATGAATTTATGAAAACTAAAACAAGCAAAACAGGCAATTACGATAATAATTTTTTTTTTTTTTGATTTTTATATCTAACAAATAATGAAAGGTATGAATGTAGAAAATCAAAAGAGAACAACGATAGATACAACCTGGTGGTTGTAGATGAATTTTTGGCTCTGATACCAAAATGATATAAGCTTCGGACAGGTGTTGTCTCCGAGTGGACCGAGCGGCATCGTATGCTTAGCTATTGTTTGCTTGAGGACAAGCAAAAAGATAAGTGTGGGGGAGTTGATAGCATCGTATTTTATATGCTTTCTTGCATACATTTTGCTTAGTTTTATATGTCCCTAACTAGCATTTAGGATAGTTTTAGTGCATTTACATTTGTTTATGTGTTTCAGAGCATTTTCAGAGCATTTTGGGACCTTTTATAAGCTATAGGGACCTTGGAGCTACTTGCTGGGGCCAAGAAAATCATGAAGAAACATCTCAAGAGCCTCATAAAGGAAGCAGCGGCCCTAGCATCGACCAGGGTGGTCGACAGCTAGCATCGACCCATGGTGGTCGATGCTCTTCTCCGTACCCAAAATTGAAGCCGAAGACGAAGACCATCGACGCAAGCATGGAAAAGGATTGGTCGATGTTCATCTTGGAAAAGACCGTCGACCACAAGCATCGACCCAGGGCCATCGATGCAGAGTCATTGTGTGATACAAGCTTCGGACGGGTGTTGTCTCCGAGTGGACCGTGGAGCGCGACTCGATGGGCAACGAAGGAAACGTGAGGTTTAGCGTGGGCCAATGGAGTGATAAGCGACCACACGAGTTATGGTGTATCCGTCGTATCCGTCGAAGATCTCAACGACGTCCATTAGTCTGAATTGGTGCGGAAGAGAACTCGTCCCTTCGTCATTTCGTGACTTCTTTCTGGGAGGCATCTGCACCAACAACACAAAAACACAAATAGAGATTCAAAAATCACCAAATTTTGCCAAGGTTAAGTACGGGTGTCGATCGATACTCAGGTGGTATCGATCGATACCAATATATCAAGTACGGCGTATCGATCGATACCCAGGTGGTATCGATCGATACCATCGACTGTTTTCGCGAAGAACAATCCGAATCGATCGATACACAAGTTGTAACTAATGACAAATACATGCAAGGCAAGGTTCGACTAGGCCTAGAGCAACCCGAGTATCCAATATTCAACCCTAAAAACAAGTTTAAGAGGCCAAAATCTCAAACCCAAAAATTGATTCCATGGATTGAAAAATTGCAAAATCGGGATGTTACCTTGTGTAATCGATTGAACGGGATAGATATTGTTAATGCAGGCGAAAAATCGAGTGGAATAGGCGAAAGAATCACTCAAAACCGTGAGAAAATGAAAAAGAGGTGATTTTTGTGTTTGTCGAGCGATGCGGCAAAGTGTGTTGTGCGATTTAAGCCCTAGGGGTTTATATAAACACTTACCTGGCAGACTGGTATCGATCGATACCACACTGGTATCGATCGATACTGATAGACAAATTCTGATTCACGACACAAAAGAAAACAAACAAAACAAAATTAGTATGTACAGACCTACCAGTGGGTTGCCTCCCACTAAGCGCTTGCTTAATGTCACGAGCCTGACTTTAATGACGGTTAGGCAGCGGGTGGATTAGCCAGAGGCGTGATTTGTCCTGCTGGAATCTCGGCTTTCGCCCAATAGTGTTTAACCCTTTGCCCATTCACAGTAAATTTGTCTCCTGACGAATTAATCAGCACGATAGCACCATGTGGTCGTACCTCCTTGATAGTGAAAGGACCTGACCAACGAGAGCGAAGTTTACCAGGAAACAAGTGCAAACGAGAGTTATAAAGAAGAACCTGGTCGTTTGGTTCGAATTGTCGTGAAAGGATCTTCTTATCATGATAGACCTTGGCTCGTTCTTTGTATAACTTCGAGTTCTCATAGGCGTGATATCTGATCTCATCGAGCTCATTTAACTGAATCAATCTCCTCTCAGCAGCAGGTTTGATGTCGTAGTTGAGTAGCCTTGTCGCCCAGATTCCTTTATGCTCAAGTTCAACAGGGAGATGACATGCTTTCCCATACAGCAAGTGAAATGGCGTAGTCCCCAGCGGTGTTTTAAAAGCAGTTCTGTATGCCCATAGTGCATCATTCAGCTTAGTAGACCAGTCCTTCCGCGAAGTACCCACAGTCTTTTCAAGAATCTCCTTGATCTGCCTGTTGGAAACCTCAACTTGTCCACTTGTCTGAGGATGATACGGTGTAGCGACACGATGATTAACCCCGTACTTCTTTAACAACCGCTCGAAAACCTTGTTGATGAAGTGACTGCCACCATCACTGATGACGATTCGCGGGATCCCAAACCGCGGGAAGATGATGGTCTTAAACAGCTTAAGAACCACCGTATGATCATTGGTTGGACAAGCAATTGCTTCCACCCACTTGGAGACATAATCAACAGCAACCAAAATATATCTGTTCTTGTGCGACGATGGAAAAGGGGCCATGAAGTCAATGCCCCAGCAATCAAAAACTTCGACCTCAAGGATGAAGTTTTGTGGCATCTCATGTCGCTTACTGATCTTCCCTCTCCGCTGACAAGTATCACACTGAGCAACAAAAGCGTTAGCATCTCTGAACATAGTCGGCCACCAGAAACCGGCTTGCAGAACCTTAGAAACTGTCTTGAACGTGGCGAAGTGTCCAGCATATTCAGAACCATGGCAGTGGAAGAGAACGTCCGGAACCTCTGACTCAGCCAAACATCTTCTGTAAAGACCATCAGAGCAATGCTTGTACAGATAAGGTTCATCCCAGAAGAAACGCCGTACCTCTCGCAGAAACTTTTTCCTCTCATAAGGTGTTGTGTGATGCGGCTCCGTTTCCGTCGCTAAAAAGTTGGCGATGTCAGCATACCAAGGCCTGGAAACGGTTGTCACAGCAGCTGAATAGGCGGCATAAGAACTGATGCCATCTGTCGACAAAATGGTGTGATCCGTCGAAGGGTGTCGATCGATACCCAGGTGGTATCGATCGATGCTGATGCTCAGATCGTCTGAGAAGTCGAAATTTTTCCCAAAATCAGCCCGCTCCTCTGTAGAAATGAAGTAGATGCGCTCCTCTGGTAGGTAATCATCAATAGGCACGTCCCCATCTATCTTCATTCGCGACAAGTGATCTCGCAACTCCATTCTCTATCCCTTTCTTGTCCTTAACCTCGATGTCGAAGCCTTGAAGCAAAAGTACCCAACGACAGACGAGGCTTGAGATCTTTGTTCTTAAACAGGTATCTAAGAGCAGCATGATCAGTGTGAACGACTACTTTGCTTCCAACCAAATAAGATCTAAATTTCTCAAAAGCGAACACAACTGCTAGGAGCTCTTTCTCGGTAGTACTGTAGTTGCGTTGGGCATCATCCAATGTTCGGCTGGCATAGTAAATGACATGCAGCTTCTTTTCTTTCCTCTGACCCAGCACAGCACCTACAGCAAAATCACTTGCATCGCACATGACCTCAAAAGGTAAGTTCCAATCCGGAGGCTGAACAACAGGCGCGCTCACTAGCGCCGCTTTGATGGCCTTGAAAGCAGCATGACAAGCAGGGGTGAAGTCAAATTGCACCTCTTTACACAACAGGGCAGTAAGAGGTCGAGCAATTTTTGAGAAATCCTTCATAAATCTCCTGTAGAAACCAGCATGACCCAGGAAACTTCGGATCTTTGAAACTGACCGTGGGGGTTGCAAACTCGAGATCACCTGAACCTTGGCTTGATCAACTTCAATCCCTTTCTCTGAAACCCTATGTCCTAAAACAATCCCAGCTTGCACCATGAAGTGACACTTGTCCCAGTTAAGAACCAGATGCTTCTCTTCACATCGCTGAAGGACCTTGCATAAGTTATCCAGACAATCCTTAAATGAAGGCCCATAAACAGAGAAATCATCCATGAATACCTCCATAAACTCCTCGATCATATCAGTGAAGATCGAAATCATGCATCTCTGGAAAGTGGCAGGAGCGTTACATAGTCCGAACGGCATTCTGCGGTATGTGAAAGTGCCATAAGGACATGTAAAAGTTGTCTTCCCTTGATCTTCTGGGTGAATGGGGATCTGGAAAAAGCCTGAATATCCATCAAGAAAACAGTAGTATGGGTGATTAGCCAAGCGCTCCAACATCTGGTCAATAAAAGGCAAAGGAAAATGATCCTTTCGTGTAGCAGCATTCAACTTTCTGTAATCAATACACATCCTATGACCAGTGATAGTCCGTGTCGGGATCAACTCGTTCTTTTCATTTTTCACCACTGTGATACCGCCTTTCTTAGGCACAACATGAACTGGACTGACCCAAGAACTATCTGAGATTGCATAAATGATCCCAGCTTCTAGCAGTTTCATCACTTCTTTCCTGACAACTTCTTTCAGGTTCGGGTTCAACCGTCTCTGACATTCAATCGATGACTTTGACTCATCTTCCAGGTAGATCCTGTGCATGCATAGGTCTGGAGAGATACCTGCAATATCATCAAGAGAATAGCCGAGAGCTTTGCGATACTTGCGCAGCTTGCTCAGCAGTAAAGTGACCTCCGCATTGTTCAAAGAAGAATTGACAATGACAGGATATGTCGAATTAGGGCCAATGAAAACGTACCTTAGCTCGGCTGGAAGTGGTTTGAGCTCAATCTTTGGTGCCTTTTCCTCACTCCAATCCCCAGAAACACTGACTTGTTTAGGAATTTCGCCTAAACTTTCCACTGCACACACATGGTGTCGATCGATACCTCCTGTGGTATCGATCGATACTGGTTCTGCACTGTCGAGGATTCTAACATAACCAGCAGCATCATCATCAAAACCCAACTCTGACCCTTCAGTATGAACCAGTGCTCGCTCTAGTGGATCCGCAGGATGTTTCCCCAGGAAATACTCCTCTGCAATGTCACTGAATGTATCGACACAGAAGGTTTGCCCGTCGATGGTGGGTCGTTTCATGATTTTCTCCATGTTGAAGGACATAACCAAATCACCAACGTTCAGAGTAATTTGTCCATTCTTGCAGTCTATCAGAGCACCAGCAGTAGCAAGGAATGGTCTGCCTAGGATAAGAGGATCCTTAGGCTCGGCATCGTACTCCAACACGACGAAATCAGTTGGAATCAAGCAATTTCCAATCTTGACAGGCACATCTTCGAGAAGCCCCTCTGGTAGACGTACTGAACGATCAGCAAGGACCAATGAAATCCGTGTAGGCTGGTAATCACTCATTCCCATTCTCTTAGCAACGGAATGCGGCATAAGATTCACACTTGATCCAATATCACAAAGAGAGCGCGCAAAACGCTCTGTGAAAACAGTGCAATCCAACACAAAACTACCTGGATCTTTAAGTTTCTTAGGGATCGTGTTGGTGAGAATAGCACTGCACTTGGCTGAAAGCATAGCGACCCCTTCACTGAGACTGAAGTTGCTGGATACCATCCGCTTCACGTACCTCCTGAATGCGGGAGAAGTCTTGATAGCATCAACAAAAGGAAGCTCAACTACCAGCTTGTCTAACATAACCTTGCATCTAGCATTTTCCCATTCCTTTTTGGTCAGCTTAGGAGTGATAGGATAGGGCAACTTCGGCTTGTAAACCCTTTCCTTGACAGGTTCAGCGTTTTCCTTGGGTGTCGTCTCGGTATCGATCGATACTGGGTGAGTGTCGATCGATACCCTGTGATTTTCATCATCCCACTCGTCATCTCCAGCAAGATCGACGGGATTTTCAGCTATTGGAGCTTGATCAACTCCTGATTCTACCACTTTACCACTTCTCAGACTTATGGCATTGATGTGGGCTCTTGGATCTTCAGTCTTTCCTGGTAGAAACCCCTCTTGTCTTTTTACAGCAGCTGCGGTCTGAGCAATCTGAGTTTCGAGCTTCTTCTGCGACATATTCAACGCCTCAATCTTGCCATTCAGATCGATATACAAGTTATCCAGCTTCCCATTAAACTCTCCAGTCATCCTTTGTTGTCCCTGCAGAATCTGTTCCAAAAGGATCTCTGTCTTACTCTCTGTAGACCTCGGAGAATGCGGTTGGTAAGATGAATTACCGTATTGGCGAGTAAAGTCATTGCTCTGAAGTGGTTTTTGGGCGAATTGTGTGGCACCAAAACCAGATTGGTTACCTCCAGACTTGTAACCACCTTGCTGATTGTTGTTGAAGCTTCGGTTGTTGTTGTAACCAAATCACTGACCCTGAAAACCAGAACCACCAATGTAGTTAACATCCTCTGCCTCATCTTCCATGTTCTCTACTTCCTCAGCAAAATGTACAGCCTTCTTCGTCTTTCCCACTAAGAGGTTGTGCATCGTGTCCAGCTTCGCCTGAACCTCAGCAATCTGCGAACCGTCAGCAACACTAGCGAGCCTTTTCCGCTCAAAATCAGCATTCTTGGTGCTATTGCTAGACACCAAGTTCTCAATCAGCTTCACAGCATCGGTTGGAACCCTAGTGTTGAAGTTCCCGTTACTTGCAGAATCTAGTGCCATCTGATACCGCCAATCAATCCCTCTGTAAAAGATCCCGAGCAGCTGAACTTGACTGAACCCGTGATGCGGACAGTCTCTCTGGTAGGATCTGAATCGCACCCAAGCAGCCTTGAGTGCTTCTGTTGGACCTTGAGAAAATTGAGAGATCTTGTTCCTGAGGTCCTCTGATCTCGCATCGTCATAGAAATTGTTCAGGAATGCGTTCTTGGTCTCGTTCCAGGTGGCAAGAGATCCGGGAGGTAGCTGCTTCAGCCAGTAAGCTGCTTCTCCACCAAGAGAGTATGGAAAAAGCTTACAAAAGAGGTATTCCTGTGGTACTCCATTGTACTTCATACCGGTGACCAAGTCCTCGAATTTCTCGATGTGATCCATAGGGTGCTCATGAGAGAGACCGGTGAAGGGGTGCTGTCCAACAAGAGTGAAGTAAGCAGGCTTCAGCTCGAAGTCATTCCTCTGGAAAGTTGGAATACGGATCGCTGCACGATTGGCATAGAATTGATCCGGTCGGTTGTAATCGCCAAGCGTCCGTTCAACAACAGCTTGGGGTTGTTGTGGAGGAGGTATTTGTTCACCTTCCTCATCATGCACCAAACCTTGTGGAAGATCCATCTCAACTGTAGTTCTTTTCCTTGTACGATTCGTGCGTTCAAGCTCTGCTAGCTCGGTGAGGGAGAGATTGATCAGTGGTGTGTCTTTCTTTCTCCTGGTAGCACGCTGATGCATACACCTGAAAATCAAAAGACGAGAAAATAAGTAACCAAAATTTAAAAACAGACGTTCAGTGTCGATCGATACCAATGGAGTATCGATCGATACTGACGACGAACTTAGACAAAATCGACAACTAAAATTCTAATGGTGAATTTTTAGAGTCCCCGGCAACGGCGCCAAATTTGATATGCTCAAATTAATACCCTAAAATGATACTAAAGCAGTTGCTGCAGTAAAGTTAGGGGTCGAACACAGGAACTCAAGAAAACTCACGCAATAGATGAAAGATGCAGATTGTGCTAAGCAAACAATAAACAATGAGAAAACAAATGATTGAAATAAGATTAGGTCGATTAATATGGATGGAAGCTAGGCTCAAGGTAACTCTCAGGAAATCAATGATATATAACAATTAATCAATTAAGGTTCAATTCAATTAAGCGTCGTTCTTGAACTCAAACACGAAAGTATAGTTAACCAACTATCGTTGCGAAAACTAACTAAGTCTAAAATCTAGAATTCCAAATCTCTTTGCAAATCCTACACAGTAAACCAGCAATCAATTCAAGTTTGATATGTTCACAATTCGATTAAACCAAATCTCTTTGCAGATAATCCAATTGCTCACCCTAGGTTTTATCAGATTACTCAATTGCACTGTCGTGCCTAATCGATTAATCTAGGTTCTATATTCTAAGTGATCAGGTTAGAAATAGCTTTGAGAACAACCTATGGTGAAGAACTATTCAGATTATGAACCCTAACAAATCAATCATCATAAATCAGAGAAATCCATATGAGAAAACCCTGAACCTAAAATGAAACTACTCAGACATGATTGATGAAAAACAAGACATAACTGAATAGATCATGAAATTAAACAAAAGAATAAAAACAAGGGTTCGGGATCTTCTCTATGATGAACAAAGTCTTGGATCCGTCTCCCTCACAAAAGTTCTCAAATCTCAATGGTGGCTCCAGAATAATAGTGAAAAGTAAAGTCCTTTAACCTAAAGACTAGGAGTTTGCTTCAAGAATAATAGTGAAAAGTAAAAGTCTCCTGGTCCAGTCCCCCTAACCTAAAGACTAAGAGTTTGCTTAAATAGGTCTAAAAACACGAGCTGGGCCTCTCTGTAAATAAGGGAAAGTATTGGGCTTCTTTTGGCGAGAATTCTCGTCCTTGGATATCTATCTCCGCGTCAGTTGCGTCGGTATCGATCGATACCGCGATGGTGTCGATCGATACTCATGCTTCAAAACTTCATCGGTATCGATCGATACTGGGATGGTGTCGATCGATACTCAGGCTTCAAAACGGGTACTTTCTTCGGTTTGCTCCAAAAAGGCTCCAAATGTCTCCAAAATCTCCAATTTCGTCCCAAACGTGCTAAAACCTGAAAAGACTCTAAAATGATAGAAAAAGCACTAGCAAGACTCGATAAAACGACTTATATCATGGCTAAAAACGGGTAAAATCCATGATATATCAATAACTCTATGAGACCCTGCAAGACACGTCTATGTTAGTATATTTCCCTTCTTCCTTCCCTTCAATAAAAAGAAAAAGAAAAGGATATAGGTAAGAAAGAAGCGAACCGGGCATTGGAAGCTACCACTTTTAATGTTCGCGTCTCATGGAAACCTATCCAAGAATAGGAAAGAAAAGACGATTGATAGAAAAAAAATGATACCATAGAAAAGTAGGGAAAATCAATCGACCTTGAAGTGAGAAGTGGGAGAGGAAAGGATTTATACCAAGACGGTCTTGAGCTTACACAAATCCGAAAGAGTAAGTGTTCGTGTTTTATGAAAAGAGTTAGTGTTCATGTTTTATGATCAATACTCCCAAGTTGAGAGCTCACACTGAAACGCCCTAACCCGAAGAATAAACAAAAATGCGGAGAATTAAATTTGTTTTTTTTTTTGTTTTTTTTTTTTTTTTTGCAGGATCGATCCATCCTCCATAAGATCGATCGATCTTGACTCCCCTAAAAAAAACAGAGGCCTCAGCCTCGAAATGCACCTACAGGAACGATCGATCTCACCGGGATCGATCGATCCCTACCCCCATAAATCGACCAGAGGCTCTCTGCCCAAAATCGACTACCCAAGATCGATCGATCTTGCCAAGAACGATCGATCTCGTTTTCTCCCCAAAAGTCTTTCCGAGTTTCTGTCCCGAATCGACCCCTTAGGATCGATCGATCCTCCCCGAGATCGATCGATCTTAACTTCCAAAAGTTTCCGAACCAAAACGATCCCCCAGGATTGATCGATCCTATCTGGATCGGTCGATCCTCCCCCTTGCCCTGCAACCCGAGAACAACACAACAATCCCAAAACAATGCCAAACGCACAACAAACATAAACAACCTTAACTCATATATGTTCCCTTATCATAACATCACTATCACGCGTATGTACGAGTCCCAAAACATCACTACAACACCAAAACACATGAACACAAGAATCAAAACCAAAAACCTTCAACCCCGAGATCATCCCTTCTCCTCGACCTTGGTTCCACGCGCTCCACGTCTAAGTCTTTTCTTTCTCCTTACCTGCACCAAAAGAGGTGCGTAAGCATTGATAATGCTTAGTGAGGCGGTCATCCCGTCTCACCGGTTATACACACATGTGATCAAAGATTAAACGTAATCGAAATGCACTTAACGAACAACCAAACACATACCGTAATAGAGCTCCATTACACACACAACACACAACATGGCCAAGCCATGAATCATATCCAATTGGTCTAGTTCCTAAGCACGCAACAATCACAAAAAAGCAATGATCACATAGTCTAACCACGGTCACGCACTCACCTCGATAATACGGTTGAAAGATTCACAAAGCTTGAACCTTAGAGTTTGATCTCTCTCTCTTGGCGCAACAAACCACAAGGTAACCACTACAAGCCTGCCAAGATAGAGTACAACACGTCCTTAATGACATCCCCAATAGGCTCACCCCATGAGCCTTAAACTCAAATGCTCAAACCCTGTTTTTGGAATCTTTTCCCCAAAAACAGAGCCTCACTTAAAATGACCGTAACTCTTAATCTAACCATCAAAACCTCAATCCCTCCATTCAAACCCAAGATTAAACTGTCAGGAGAGTTTCTACTAAATTTCAGCTCAATCGGTTAAGGTTAAGGTACGCAAACGTTTCCCGTCACCGAACTGGTCACAGTTCCCTTCTCAAAACAGAGTTTCGCTATTTTCGCTATAACTTTTAACCTAGCCAAAATTTGGGCAAACCCTTTGGTGAAGTTCAAGTTCACAATTCCAAAAACCTATCAGCTCGCAAATATCTCCCCCAAATGATGAACAAGAAGTTTCCAGAGAGATATGGAGAAGAGGAGAACATCTTTATATTTACACATATATACATATGCATATATGTATATGAATGTTGGTTTAATTCAATTAAACCAAACCGATCCGATTTCCATTAAACCGCAACGATTAATTCTTCCAATTAATCTTTCCCGCTTGATTTAGTAACTCCGTCCAATTTCCCAAAATATTTGAGACATTCTCCCCGTCCCAAAATATTTCCTTCCACTCCCGTCCAAACCCCTGATTTACCACGTAATTCCGCTAAACCGAACCGCTCGGGATTATGTCACACTATTTGATCTATTGATCGAATCAACCCGTTTACCGCTCCTAGGGCCATCACTCGAGCTCGGTAACGTCCCGTAACCCATCTCGGTTTAACTTCCCTTAAACCGATTATTTCCTTCAAAATACTATTCATTCCGTAAAACACTATTCCGAACCAAATCGACCCGAATTGGTTCTGAAACGATTAACCTTCTGATTAACCAAACTAATCTCAACCCCGAAATTTATTAGTCGAGCTCCACATTATTCCTATTCTCTCAGTAACAATTGAAAACACGGACTTAACTTATTCAACAAGTATCAATTACTTGTTCGGTAAGAAATAACTTGGGATACGGATGTTACACACACTTAGAATGAAAAGAGGGGTTAATAATGAGGAGTCAAGGTTGGAAGGAGTGGTTTGAATTAAGATGCGTTGCTATGCTTATGGTAAAGTACATTTAGTACGTTAGAGACCACTTTATTTCCATAAAGACGAAAAGCATTTAACACAACAATGTCACAAGGTACAAGTTCACTCTCTTTATCTTTATTTGTTTTCAATAAAATAACTTCACCATACTTGACTTTTGTTTGCTTGAGGACAAGAAAAAGATAAGTGTGGAGGAGTTGATAACACCATATTTTACATGTTTTTATGCTTTAGAATAAGTTAATTTTAGCTTTCATAACTAACATTTAGTGTAGAATTAGTGTTTTTGCATGTGGTTATATGTTTCTAGGTACTTGGAGCTAATATGAGTAATAGAGATGTTTTTGGAGCCTACTGAAGCCTACTAGAAGACTAGTGACGTCGCTTACATCATGCACATTCGGAGAAAGATTTCACAGAATCCGAAGAGGCAAAATCGACTCCAATATCGCCCTGTAGGGGTTGATATTGATGCCGAAGAATTTCCAGAGAGAATTCCTGAAGAATGCATCGACTAGTCAAAGCCAGGGAGCCAGAATCGACCCATCAAGGTCGATGTTGACCTCTAAGTAAATTGAAAAATTGCCTACGTGGCAAGTTGTGACTTGAGCAACCTTGTCAGTTCGGGTTTTAAGTCTCCAGAGATAAGATAAGGAAAAAATGAAGACTCCTTGAAAACCCTAATACTATATAAACATTTGTAATCTCACTAGAGAAAGATACGAGAACACACTTACACAAAAACAGATGTAGTAGCCGTCACAATTCAGATCTAATAAAGTTCTTCTTTAGGTCAATTCTTATTCTTACTCTTTTGTTTATACTTTAATTATTGCTTAGACTAGTTTACCTTTTAGTCTAGTTTATTATTTCATAAGTCAGATCTTGTCTCTGTAACCCACTAGAGACAAGAATCTAGATCAATTTGACCACGTGGGGTAGTCGTCAATGATGGGATCTATGTTTTAGAGTTTATCACTGTACTTAACCGATCTAGCTACTTTAGTATGCACAATAATGCTGAGGATTCTCTCATGGGAGATACTCAAACGTACAACTGAATCTAGTAGGTGTAGTTGTCTATTTAGAAGTGTTTAATACCACGAGAGTGGATTAAACCTTCAGATCTGCATACTAGAGAGTCACAGATAGTGTCGAATTTGTTGTTTGATAGAGTTAATTATAGATCTCGCCTTGGCCAAGTTAGATTGAATATTTTAGGAGTATTTCACCACGAGAGTGGGTTATACCTTAGAAACAAATCTATCTTTCACTTTGTGTTTTTGAAACGAGAGACTAAGGATGCTTAGTATTCGATGATGGGATATTATGAAATGCATATCCAGTTTATCACGAGAGTGGATCTGGATACAGAGTCTAGCATACCACGAGAGTGAACTAGAAAGTGTGAAAAATCCCTAGAATGACAGATATAAATCATTTAGATAAAACAAGAATTCTAGACATATATTTGCTGAATTAGACTATCACCCATAGTTTGTATATAGCTAGTTTATTATTGTTATTTACTCTATACAATTATGTTTATGCTTAGTTTAGATTTAATTACTTCCTTAGTTTATAGTTTATTTACTTTATTTCTTGCTTTAATATTTTCGTAATCATTTTAGATTAGTATTCAACCCGACCCAACTTTATTTTCACCTAGATTAGATCTGCATTTGCATTTTCTATGTAGTTATTATATTTCCCTGTGGATCAACCCCGTATTACTATAATTGCATTTAACTGTGCATTTACAGTTTTGTGGGTTAAACTCTCGAGTTTATTTACTTTATTTCTTGCTTTAATATTTTCGTAATCATTTTAGATTAGTATTCAACCCGACCCTACTTTATTTTCACCTAGATTAGTTCTGCATTTTCATTTTCTATGTAGTTATTCTATTTCCCTATGGATCAACCCCGTATTACTACAATTGCATTTAACTGTGCATTTACGGTTTTGTGGGTTAAACTCTCGAGATTTACTTCTCAGGTGAAACCTGTGAAGAGGCATAAAAACCTCTGCATCACTTAGCACCACGAGAGTGGGTTAAAACTTTAGACTTCCATATTAGGGTGTATTAGTTAGCATCGAGCTTGTTGTTTGATGGAGCACCTTAATGCTTATCTAGCTGTGGCCAAAGTTAGATAGTGATCTCAGGAATACATCATCACGAGAGTGGGATTGTATTCTAGAAATAGATCTGTCATTCACTCTTTGTCTTAGACACACTTCTAACGCAAGTTAAACACTTGGTTAATCGGTTGGATGTGTGACAATGCCAACTGATGTGTTTATCACTCATAAGAGTAATCAATAATGGGATTGTGCGCAATGTGTGAAAGTCGTAACGAGAGTGGATTGCACACAGTGACTAGCGTACCACGAGAGTGGACTGGGTTATAACAGAAAATCCTAAGGTTGACAACACAAACTTAAAAGGTAAAGCATGAACCCTATAATCTGAAATCCCTGATAAATCGACTATCACCCAATTAACTGTAAATAATTAATTAGTATTTTATTTATGTTATTTTATTTATGTTTATTTATTTATGCTATTTATATTTCTACAATTTATATTTCCGCAATTTAATTTATGCAATTTACTTTTCGAAAAATTTACATTTCTGCAATTTATATTTATGCACTTTTAATTTCTGTAATTTAATTTCCACAATTTATATTTCTGCAATTTATTTTTCTGCACTTTAATTTATACAATTTACTTTATGCACTTTATTTTTAGTAATTTAATTTATGCAATTTAATTTCAGTATTTTATTTTGATGTAATTTAATTTATGTTATTTATTTTAAGTATTTTATTTATGCAATTTTAATTTATGTTATTTAAATTATGTTATTTATTTTACCGCCTCATATAGCTGAGGACACAACCCCCTATTTTATTATTCCGCCTATATTAGATTTGCATTTGCATCTTCTTTGTAGTTATTCAATTCTCTCTGTGGATCGATCCCGTTTTACTACAATTGCATGACTGTGCACTTGCGGTCTTATGGGTTAAACTCTCGAGACTACTTTTTAGTAGCGCTCGGGTGAAACCTGATAGAGAAAGTGTAACAAACCTTACGCCCACCTTTAGCTATCAATGTCGTAGTTCAGCATCTTGACAGTCCACATAGATTTATACTCGAGCTCCATTGGTAAATCACAAGATTTCCCATAAAGAAGATTGAAAGGGGTCGTACATATAGGCATTTTGAAAGCTGTTTCATATGCCCATAAAGCATCGTCTAGCTTGAGTGACCAATCTTTTCATGAGATGTTTATGTTTTTTCTAGGATTGCTTTGATTTCACGGTTGAAAACTTCCACTGTCCACTTGTTTGAGGATGATATGATGTCGCCACTTTATGTCTGACACCATGCTTTCGTAAGAGCTTATCGAAAGTTCTGTTGATGAAGTGTGTTCTTCCGTCGCTAATCATCACTCGCGGGAACCCGAATCGTGGGAAAATGATGCTCTTAAAAAGTTTAAGAACTATGTTTGCGTCGTTTGTTAGACTCATCACAGCTTCTACCCATTTAGATATGTAATCCACTGCTACTAGGATGTAGTTGTTTCCATGTGAGTTTGGGAAAGGTCCCATAAAATTGATTCCCCATACATCAAAGACTTCCACTTCCATTATTGGATTCTGAGGCATCTCATTCCTCCAGCTTATGTTCCCTCTTCTTTGACATGCGTCGCAGGCTAAGATGAATTGGTGAGTGTCTCGAAACAAAGTCGGCCACCAAAATCCAGCTTGCAACACCCTTGCTATTGTCTTGAATGTAGCTCCTTACATAGTGTGTAGAGGTTTGGATCATCCCAATAATACCGATTTATCTCCTTGAAAAACTTTTTCTTGCGATATCCGACAAGATCAGGTGGTTTTTCTCCACAAGCGAGATAATTGACGATGTCGGCGTACCATGGTGACTTGTCATTGATGGCGTTGATGCTTTTCAGCTCCTTATTGAGCTTCTATTCGCCGATAAGTACTATAATGGCATAGACTTGTTCCTCTGGTAATGAATCGTCGATAGGGATTTCGTCATTGATTCTCATCCGAGAAAAGTGGTCCGCCACTCCGTTCTCTATTCCTTTCTTGTATTTTATTTCGAAATCAAACTTTTGGAGGAGTAGTGTCCAGCGAAGTAGCGTCGATTTTGCATCCTCCTTAGCGAGTAGATATCTTAGCGCCACATGATCCGTGTGTACAATGACTTTAGAACCCACTAAGTATTAGCGAAACTTCTCAAAAGCAAAGACGATCGCTAGAAGCTCTTTCTCTGTAGTGGCGTAATTTATTTTCGCTTCGTCTAGCGTCCTACTTGCATAATAGATGACATTCAACTTTCTGTCCTTGCGTTGTCCAAGCACAACTCCTACAGCATAGTCACTAGCATCACATATAATCTCGAACGGTAATTCCCAATACGGCGGTTGTACTATCGGTGTACTCACTAGCTCCTTCTTGATTGATCGGAATGTTTCGAAACATGCGTCATCGAAGTTGAACCCGACATCCTTGCATAGCATGCTGGTGAGTGGTCTTGCTATTTTGGAAAAATCTTTGATGAATCTTCAATAAAAAGTAGCGTGACCAAGGAAACTTCGTATGTCTTTCACCGTTTTTGGAGGCCCTAGACTTGTCATCACATCGATCTTGGCTTTGTCTACTTCAATCCCTCTTTCTAATATCTTATGTCCGAGAACGATTCCTTCTCTTACCATGAAATGACACTTCTCCGAATTAAGTACTAGGTTTGTCTCTTCGCATCGTTCAAGTACCTTGCATAAATTAGACAAACAACCACCAAACGAAGAACCATACACAGAGAAATCATCCATAAATAGCTCAACTACTGCTTCAATTAAATCTGAAAATATTGACATCATGCACCGTTGAAAAGTCGCAGGTGCATTACATCATCCAAACGACATTCTTCAGTAAGCGAAAGGACATGTAAATGTCGTTTTTTCTTGATCTTGAGGACGTATCGAGATTTGGAAGAATCCTAAGTACCCATCTAAAAAACAATAGTGAGAGTGATTTGCTAAACGTTATAACATTTGATCAGTAAACTAAAGAGAAAAATAATATTTTCTAGTGGCAGCATTTAATTTTCTCAAATCAATACATATTCTATGTCCTGTAATAGTTCTAGTAGGGATTAATTCATCATTTCTATTTTTTATTACATTTATTCCACACTTTTTAGGGACTACATGAACAGGTGAAACCCATGTACTATCTAATTAGGATAAATAACACCTGCATCTAGAAGTTTTAAAATTTATTTACGCACTACATCTCGTAAATTTGGATTTAATCGTCTTTGAGGCTCAATGGAATTTTTAAATTCATCTTCTAGATGTATCCTATGCATGCATAAGGATGGGGATATTCCCTTTATATCATCTAGAGAATATCCTATAACCTTCCTATATTTTTTTAATTCATTTAGTAGCATTGTGGTTTTATCATCATTAAGCTCATCACTAATTACGACAGGATATGTTGAATTCTGTCCAAGAAATGCGTACCTTAGCCCTTTTGGAAGTGGTTTTAGCTCCACTTTCGGTGCTTTGAGCTCGCTCAAATCGTCTTCTTCGCAAGTCTCATCGCTGTGTCCCTCTATTTTATCTTTTTCTTCTTCGTCACTCTCGGTTAGACTTGCATATGCCATCTCACGAGGAGTCACGTCAGCCATATCTTCGATCTGTAGTGTTTGGGATTCTTCACTTAATTCTTCGTGTTTGAGCTCAGCTTCTTCCCGTTCTCCATTAGCCAGCAAATCGAGATCATCTAAGTAGAAAATACGGTCTCGTTTTTCTGGTTTCTTCATCAATTCATCGATACTAAACTGCATCACTTCATCGTTTAGGTGAAGATTAATCTTCCCATTTTTAACATCGATGATGGCTCCCGTGGTAGCTAGGAATGGCCTTCCTAGGATAAGTGGATCCTTGGATTCGTGATCCATCTTGAGTACCACAAAGTCTATCGGTATTTGGTATTCACCAATCATCACTGGAATGTCTTCAAGCTATCCCACCGGCATTTTTACTGAGCGATCAACGAGAACTAGTGACATCTTACACTCTCTCAATCGAGTAAGTCCAACTTTTGTGCAATGGATAGAGTCATTAGATTCACACTAGCTCCAAGATAGCAGAAAGATCTCCCGAATGTTATGTGACCTAGAGTACAAGAGAGGGTGAAACTGCCTGGGTCATCTAGCTTTCTTGGGATTTTCTTGTCGAGGATGACGGCACTGCATTCGTGTGTCAAGAACTCCACCTCAGGTAGCTCTTTTTTTCTTAGTCACGAGATCCTTGAGGAATTTACTAGCTTTAGGAATCATCGTCAAGGCTTCTAGTATCGGCTTGGTAATGATTACGCCTTTCATTTGTTCTTCAAATGCAATCCTCATTCTCTTCGCAATTCTTCCCTTAATTCTTCCCGGAAAAGGGATTTTAAGTTGGTATTTTTGGAGATCGTGTGTCGTTTGTTTTCTTAATCGAGTCTCCGGTTCCTTTGTGTGAATCTCCGTAGTACGAATGTTAGGCTCCCTATCTTTGTCTGGCTTCTCGGTGATAACCTCCTCGACTTCTTGTTCTTTCTCAAATATCTTGGGTTCTCGAGTATTGTTTCTTCCTTCTCGATCATGGTAAAACCGTCTTCTTTCTCAATGTTAACCTTTTTGTTTTTCTTGTTTACTGGTCACTTAGGTGGAATATGCTAAGCTCCTTCCCACTCTTTAAGGTTATTGCTTTGATTGATGGTGACTCTTCTTTTGATCGTGCATCTATATTTTGGACCTTAGATGTTAGGTCTTCAAATTTTCTCATCTAGCTTATTCTATTGTTGACCCATGATTGTAAACTCATTACTGATCCTCACAACTCTGCTTGATTCTCCATCTAGAATGTTTTGAATCGCCCTCTCAATTTCTCCTTATCGACCACTCTTGGTTGATGGGCTTGATCGATGGCTTCTTCTGACCTGGCATCGATGGTGCAATGTTGATGCTCTGTCTGATGTACTTCTTTTTCGGTGGCTCGAGAGAAACCATCGACCACTCCTGGTCGATGGTGTTGCTCGATGGTCCTTTCACAGAAAGCGTCGATGGTGGATGGTTGATGCTGTCCGTCAGGTGGCGTTCTGGAGAACCTGGCATCGACCGAGTGGGGTCGATGCTACTGTCGACGTCAAGCTTCGACACTCGTTTATGTGGTTGCATCGGTAGCACATCGTTGATGTTCCTGATAGTTTGTTTGTCCTATAAAACTATCAACCCCTCCTAGTCGATGGTGTTGTCCTTCATGTTGATTTGAAATAGTAAAAAGATGTGTCAAACTAAGAAACATGTCCATTTTCTCATGCAGCGCCTGTATACTCCGCTTCTCCTCGTCTTCACAGTCAATGGCTTGTTCGTTTATCAAATCGTAGCTTTCTTTATTATTTGCGTCACTCCTGGCTAGGTTCTCCACTAGTGTTTTCCCTCAATGTGCATCTTATCCTAAAAAGGTTCCGCAGCTCCCCACATCAAGTAGCATTTTGTACTTAGGAGTGACTCCTCTGCAAAACGTGCTTAGTAGGAACTCGTCAACAAACCCGTGATGAGGGCATTGCCTTGTGTACTCTTCAATCCTTCTCCATTCTTCTCTGAAACTTTGATATGTTGATTGAAGTTTGATATTTTGTTCCTCCAATAATTTGTCCTGCCGCTTGAGTAGGATCTCTTTAGCAATGCTTTTCAGCATCGACTCCATGTCGCCACGGTCTCCGATGGAATGCTCTTCTCCCAATGATCGGCTTCACCTTCGAGTGAGAATGGGATTAAACGCAGTTTAAGGGCGTCTTTAGAGAGACCTTTTATGCGTACCATTCCACACACCTGGTCGAAGTTATAATGATGTTCTATAGGGCTCTCCATCGCTAAACCTTGGAACCTTTCTTGCTGGATCAAGTTAATTAAATCGACTCTGATTTCGAACTCTGCATCTCCCACTGGTGGCTGTTGTATGCCAAAACGGTGACTTTGGCTTGTTGGCTCGTCGATCATTCCTATAGTTCTAGTAGCTATCGGCCTGCACATCCATCCTGTTCAGCAACTCGTTCATCATATATATATATATATATATATATATGTTTAGGTTTATTTTTTTTTATTGAAAATTTATTAACCTGAAAAATCAAAGACGAAAATTAAACTAATTAGGAAAATTAAAAGAAACCTAGTCTCAGATTTAGACCAAATCTCTATGGCTATTGCTACAATCCCCGACAACGGTGCCAAAAACTTGATCACGGAAGATTTGTCACACCTTCTTTCACCGGTTTCACTCGAGCTCTACTAGAAAGTCGTCTCGGGAGTTTAACTCGATTATATCACAAGTGCATAGTAATGCAGTTGTAGTACGTACGGGAATCTTTCCACAGAGACTGAGAATAACTACACAGAGAATGTAGAAATAAATCTAATTAATAGCATCATATTTAACATGTTTTCATGCTTTAGAATAAGTGAGTTTTAGCTTTTATAACTAACATTTAGTATAGAATTAGTGTTTTTACATGTGCTTATATGTTTTTAGGTACTTGGAGATAAATATGAGTATTAGAGATGTTTTTGGAGTTTACTGAAGCCTACAGGAAGACTGGTGACATCGCCTAGATCGTGCACATTCGGAGAAGGACTTCACAGAATCCGAAGAAGCAGAATCGACCCCAATATTGACCTGTAGGGGTCGATATTGAGGCCAAAGAATTTCCAGAGAGAATTCCTAAAGGATGCATCGAGCAGTCAAAGCAAGGGAGCCAGAATTGATCCTCCAGAAACAAGATAACGACGAAATGAAGACTCCTAGAGAACCCTATTACTATATAAACACTTGTAACCTCACTAGAGAGGAAAGAGACGAAACACTCACGAAAACAGATCTTGTAGTTGTCATATTTTCAGATCTAATAAAGTTCTTCTTCTTTAGGTCAATGCTTATTCTTATTATTTTGTTTATGCTTTGATTATTGCTCTACATTAGTTTCTTTTTTAGTTTTGTTTATTATTTTATAAGTAAACTCTTGTCTCTATAATCCAATAGAGACAAGTGTCTAGATCTCTTAGACCATATGGGATGGTGGTCAATGATGGGATCTATGTTTTAGAGTTCATTAATGTACGTCACCGATCTAGCTACTTTAGTATGCACAATAATGTTGAGTATTTTCTCATGGGAGATACTCAAGAGTACAACTGAATCCAGTAGGTGTGGTTGTCTATTTAGAAGTGTTTGATGCCACGAGAGTGGATTAAACCTTCAGATCTTCATACTAGAGAGACATAGCTAGTGTCGAATTTGTTATTTGATAGAATTAATTATAGATCTGGCTTTGGCCAAGTTAGATTGAATATTTTAGGAGTATTTCACCACGAGAGTGGGTTATACTTGAGAAACAAATCTATCTTTCACTTTGTATTCTTGAGATAAGAGTCTAAGGATACTTAGTATTCGATGATGGGATATTATGAAATGCATATCTAGTTTATCACGAGAGTGGACTGGTCTATAACAGAAAATCCCTAGATTGCATCTTCTGTGTAGTTATTCTATTCTCTCTGTGGATCGATCCTAGAGTAACTACACAGAAGATGCAATCTAGGGATTTTCTGTTATAGACCAGTCCACTCACGTGATATGCTAGTCACTGTGTCCGACCCACTCTCGTGGCCACTTTCACGCATTGCGCACAATCCCATAATTGATTACTCTTATGAGTGATAGACACATGAGTTGGTGTTGTCAAACATCATTCTCCGTTTGGATGTCCGCATCATTCTCCCCTTCTTGAAAAGGTCCTTCTGTCATGTCCAGGTCGCCTAAATCAAAACGAGATAAATCAGTAACATTAAACGTTGGGCTAACTTGGAATTCACCGGGCAAGTCGATACGGTAAGCATCGTCGTTGATCTTCTCAGCGATCTTGAACGGGCCGTCTCCTCCTGGGCCTAGTTTAGAACTCCGCTTTTCGGAAACCTCTTGGGTCGCATGTGAAGCCAAACCAATCTCCAGGTGCAAACTCCACCTTCTTGCGTCCTTTGTCTCATTGGCGTTTGATTTGCTGGTTTCTTTTGTCGAGGTTCTCCTTAACCTTCTCGTGAATCTTCTTGGCTTGCTCGGCCTTGGCGATCCCATCGAGTCTAACTTGATCTGCCTTTGGTAACGGTAACAGAGTGAATTCCATGGGGGTCCTAAGGTTAAAACCGTACACAACCTTGAAAGGAGAGAACTCAGAAGAAGAGTGAGTAGCATGGTTATAAGCGAATTCAACTAAAGGTAAACACTCAACCCAATTCTTTAAGTTTTTATCGATACTAGCCCGAAGTAGACTAGACAAGGTCCGGTTTACCACTTCTGTTTGACCATCGGTTTGAGGGTGACACATGGTAAACAAGAGAAGCTTGGTGCTGAGCTTTTTCCATAGGGTCCTCCAAAAGTGGCTCAGAAATTTTGTGTCTCGGTCGGACACAATGTTCCTCGACAATCTGTGTAGACATACCACCTCCTTGAAGAACAAGTTAGCGGTTTGAGATTCATCGTTATTCTTGTTGCACGGAATAAAGTGAGCTATCTTCGAGAACCGGTCTACAACGACGAAGATCGAATCCTTGTGTTGTATGTTGGGCAAACCTAGCACAAAATTGATGGGAGGTTTTTATGCCTCTTCACAGGTTTCACCCGAGATATAAGTCTCGAGAGTTTAACCCATACAATTGCAAGTGCACGGTTAAATGCAATTGTAGTAATACGTAGTCGATCCATAGGGAAATGGAATAATACATAGCGGATACAAATGCAGACCTAATCTAGACATGAAAATAAAACAAGAGGTGTTTCCTAATCTAATATGCAAGAAATAAATAAAGCATAAAACGAATAAAACAATAAATAGAACGCTGTATATCTAAACTAATAAAGCAATAAATAAACTAGACTAAGCATAAAAATAAAGAGCATGAATTAAATTGAACCTAAATTAATATTTATAGAATATGGGTGATAATCGATTTGTCAGGAAATCTAGATTTAGAGTTTATGTTTTACTTAATAAATTTATGTTCGTTGTTCTATGGATTTTCTATGTCGACACCAACTAGCATCGGACACGTTCGAAGTTTTCGCGGCTTCGCGAGTTTTACTGGCGTTTTGTTCGAGATTTTAAAACCATGGCTGCTCCGTTAACGGCTGTGATCAAGAAGGACATGCCATTTCAGTGGGGAGAAGCACAAGAAACCGCCTTCAAGAACTTAAAAGATCGATTAACTCACGCTCCGGTTTTAGTTTTGCCTAAATTTGACCAAATGTTTGAAATTGAGTGTGATGCTTCAGGTTTAGGGATTGGAGCTATCTTGACTCAAGGAGGGAGACAGTAGCCTACCTCAGTGGGAAACTTAGTGGCCCTACCCTCAACTACCCCACGTATGACAAGGAGTTGTACGCTTTGGTCCGATCGCTAGAAACATGGCAACATTATCTTTTGGCGAAGGAGTTTGTTATTCACACCGATCATGAGACTCTCAAACACCTCTGAGGTCAGACCACATTGAAGAAGAGGCATGCAAGATGGCTAGAGTTCGTGGAAACCTTTCCATACGTCATCAAATACAAGAAAGGCAAAGAAAATGTGGTCGCGGACGCGCTATCGAGACGTCATGCGCTTTTATCGACTATGGAGGCTAAAGTGTTCGGTTTTGAGCACATCAAAGATCAGTATGCTGAGGATTCAGATTTTGGAGAGATTTATGCTCAGTGTCTAAAGGGAGGAACCGGGTTACAAAACGGGTTCCTATTCCGAGATAAGCGGCTTTGTATTCCACAAGGTTTAATGAGAGAGCTTTTGGTCCGAGAGGCTCACGGTGGAGGTCTCATGGGACATTTTGGAATAGACAAGACTCTCATCACACTCAAGGAGCACTTCTACTAGCCACATATCAAGGAGATGTTGAGCATCATTGTGCTAAGTGTTTGCCGAACATACAACACAAGGATTCAATCTTCGTCGTTGTAGACCGATTCTCGAAGATGGCCCATTTCATTCCATGTAACAAAACCAATGATGCGTTTCAAACCGCTAACTTGTTCTTCAAGGAAGTGGTCCGTTTGCATGGGCTACCAAGAACCATTATGTCGGACTGAGACACAAAATTCCTGAGCCACTTCTAGAGGACCCTATGGAAGAAGCTCGGCACCAAGATTCTCTTCTACACGACGTGTCACCCTCAAACTGATGGTCAAATGGAAGTGGTAAACCAGACCTTGTCTAGCCTACTTAGAGCTAGTATGGTAAAAACATAAAGAATTGGGTTGAGTGTTTCCCTTTAGTTGAATTTGCTTATAATCATGCTACTCACTCTTCTTCTAAGTTTTCCCCTTTCAAAGTTGTGTATGGTTTTAACCCTAGGACCCCTTTGGAGTTTACCACGTTACCGTTACCAAAGGCGAATCAAGTTAGTCTCGATGGAATCGCCAAAGCCGAGCAAGTCAAGAAGATCCACGAGAAGGTTAAGGAGAACCTCAATAAATAAAATGAGCAAATCAAACACCAACGAGACAAGGGATGCAAGAAAATGGTGTTTGCCCCGGGAGAATGGGTTTGTCTTCACATGCGGCCCGAATGGTTCCCGAATAAACGTAGCTCCAAACAGGTGATCAGCCCACTCTTGGATTGCCACATAAGAAAAATCCCAGATTTCTCGGATGTCAGAATCGACCCTGATTGGTCAATTCTAGGATCGATTATGGGCTCCCTTCTCTGACTGGTCCATGCAGGCTTCACGAGTTTTCTCGGGAAATTCCTCGGACACAATATCGACCCCCATAGGTTGATTTTGGGGTCTATATTAGTTCTCTTCGGTTTCCTGAAATCCTTTTCCGGACGTGCATGATTCAAGTGGTGAAGTTAACTTTCCCATAGGTCCTAGCAGGCTGTACAAACACTCCAGATATCAAGTTTTAGCTCCAAGTACCTAGAATCATATAAACACATGCAAACACACTAGAACCACACTAAATGTTAGTTATAAAGCTCAAAACGAACTTATTATGATGCATAAAAATATGTAAAATACGGTGTTATCAACTCCCCCACACTTATCCTTTGCTTGTCCTCAAGCAAACAAAACCTAAGCATGGTGAAGTTATTTTATTGAAAGCAAAATAAAGATACAGAGAGTGAACTTGTACCTTGTGACATTGTTGTGTTAGATGTTCTTTGTCCTTGTGGAGATGAGATGACTCTTACCGTACTCCATGTACTTCACCATAAGTGTAGCAACACACCTTAGTTCAGACCACTCCTCTTTTGAACCTTGACTCTTCATTGTCGACTCCTCTTTTTTTTTCTAAGCGTGAGCTCTCAACTTGGGAGTACCGATCAAAAGATATGAACACTTACTCTTTCGGATTTTTGTAATCTCAAAAGATGTCAAGGAAAAGAAATATCTCCAATGATCGCAAGACTCCCTCCCACCCCCCCCCCCCAACACTTATTTCACAACTTCCTCATTGCGATATAAGATGGAGAGGGAAAAAGCAAGAGAAACACTTACAGTGATTCTCTTATTGAGTTGTGGGTTAGCAGCTCCCACATGACATGTATAAGGATAGAATGCTTATTTAACGTCATGAGCTTGATGACCTCTCGGAGTGATCCGAGGATGATGCAGATGAAAGATGAGGGCTGGATGGTTGTGCAAAGATTTGACCATGTTAGCACTTGGGATTAGTGTTTATCCTAGCTGTTCGATTCAGGATTCGTCGTTGAGATCTCCAGCTAATAGGATCCAATGTGGGACTATGAGTCCATCAAAAAGTCTTCTTTTCAGGCGTGGTGGAGGAGTTACATTGGCCGGTGTTGCATGGTAGAATACGTCTTTGTTCACATAAGTGAACGACACTCTTTTGTTCGGCCAATTTATAACTTCTCCAACTGTTTCAAGAAAAGATCCTCCAAGAATGATAGGAGTGTCATCGTCCTTCCTCATATCAATCACATGAAAATCAGTAGGGACTCCACGGTCTCCGATCGATACAGTAATATTCTCAGCTACGCCTTCAGAGCGTGTGATATCGGTATTAGCAAGTCCGATTCTCACATTCGTTGGGTGAAGTTATGGAGTCCCAATATCAAGGCTCTCTTCTTCGACATTACATTGATGTTAGCACCTGAATCACAGAGAGCATCATTAAACTTAATACCAAGAATTGAACAAGGTACTTTGTAAAGTCTGGGATCATCTCTTTTGAGCATCTTCCTATCAGGTGTTAGGATCCCGATGTACAGTTCCTTGATTTTGTTCAAGGTTTCTTTGCTGTCACTGAAGTAGGAGTCAAGGTTGTACTCAACTAGAGCTTGCTCGAATGGAATATCTCTTGGAATGTGGCTCACAATTCCAAAAACTTCGCTGAATTGTTCTGTACTTATTTCTCTGAAGAAACAAGTAACATCGTATCTGAAAAGTTATGGATGGCTGAGATGAGAGTTCCTCGAGATGCGCGCTTCTCTAAAAAAAATTTCGATATCATGAATCGTCTCATTTGTTCCTTCGAAGTATTCTTTCAACAGGTAACTCTTCCATGCATCCTTAAAAGATAATGACATAGGGATGCTTTGGATCAACCTTTCAAATCTCATCTTATTACTTGGATTGATAACCACTTGCTGCTTTTGACTCGTGAGGGTCCTTGCATAGACACTTCAGAAGGCTCTTCATCTTCGTCAGGGTCTTCTTCTTTGTCAGGGGAAGAATCGATGACGACTGGCCGAATTCTGTCTCCAAGCCTGCTGATATCAACCCTGATTGGTCGATTTTGGCTTTGGTTTGTGATAGAATCGTATTTTACATGCTTTAATGCATACATTTAGCTTAGTTTTTTTGTTTCTAACTTGCATTTAGGATAGTTTTAGTGCATTTGCATTTGTTTATATATTTATAGGTACTTGGAGCAAAACTGGTGTTTCTAGAGTGTTTAAGATCCTTAAGAAGCCATGAGGACGTTGGAGCTGCTTACCATGAGTCGTGGATGATCACAGAATGTTTATTTGGAGCTATAAAGCTAAGCATTGACCTAGTACATTGACCAGTCCAGGTCGATGCAAGTGCAGAAAAACTGTTTTTACTGTAGTACCGACCTAGAGCATCGAACAGGGCCTGTCGATGCCCGGCCAGAGGAAGACCATCAACGTAAGCATCGACCAGGGCCTATTGACGCCTATCCTGGTGAAGCCCATCGACCACAAGCATCGACCGTGGCCTATCGTTGTTGAGTCACTGTGCAGAAAAGGAAAGTTCGGTTAATGTGAACTGCTATGTATGGGAAGCTTTGGGTCGAGAACGAGGGTCTTCTAGAGGCTTCTAAGGACGCCCTAGACTTCCCCTAGCCTCCTAAAACTCTATATAAACACATATTATGCCTCTTAGAAAAGGTTCCCACTTTTTACACAACTTTTGTTACCACCACTTAGAGAGAAATCTCATTTGTTCTTTGTTCTAAAGTTTTACTATGCAAGTTCTTTAGTTCTTCTTCTTCTGATTCTTTGCTTTACTTTAGTGTTTTTACTTATTGTTTTATCATGTCTACTCTCTACTATGAGAGAATAGATCCTTTAGATCTCTAGGGTGGAGATCGAAGATAGTGTTTTCTGTTCTTAACCGGTTAGCTACTTTGTATGTGTTCCTAAAGCTAGACTTACTCCCTTGGGAGTTGTCTAAGAGCTCGGCCAAAAATCACATGTGTGGCTGAGTGTTTCGGGAATTCTCTATGACACGAGAGTGGGTAGAGGAGTTTTAGATATACATACTTGGGATTCGAGTTAATCGATAAACCTATTTCGACTTGTGAACTTATCTAAATTAGTTTTGATCATGTTAGTTTAGCACCTTAGGGTCTTGATGCCACGAGAGTGGATTAAGATCTCGGAACTAAACATGTTGAAAGATTAACTACGCTGCAGAGATGTAGTAGATAGTTAGGCCGGTCGATGATGAGATCGTTCTCAATGCTTGTAAGGACACCACGAGAGTTGGTTTTTACAGAGAGATTAGCATACCACGAGAGTGGACTAGTCTATGTACGAAATCTCTATACCGATGGTTATCAAGAAAAGGTTAAAGAACATCAGTTCTCATATTAGGAGATTTCCGGATTCGTTTCCATTCAATCTTAGGATTGTTTTCTTTTTTTATTGTTTAATCGTTATTTAATTTAAGTTTTTTTTATGCAATTTAATTTACAATCTTTATTTTATGCAATTTACTTTCTGCAATTTAATTTAAGTACTTTCATTTTATGTAATTTATTTTAATCATTTTTATTTACATATTTTATTTTTCCGCTATTTATTTTACGCAATTTATTTTCTGTTATTTAAATCACGCAATTTACTTTATGTTATTGAATTTATGCAATCTATATTCTGCAATTTATTTTAGACATTTTAGGACTTAAAAACAAAACCCCCAAACTCTATAATTTACCTAGATTAGATATATTCCTGTAATCTTTGTGTAGTTATTCTTAGTCTCTGTGGATCGATCCTGCACGTACTACAACTGCATTACTATGCACTTGCGGTATAATCTGGTTAAACTCTCGAGACTACCTTATAAGTAGCTCTCGGGTGAAACCTGAGATGAGGTAGGAACTTAAATCAATTCTTCCTCCGCGTGTCAAGTTTTTGGCGCCGTTGTCGGGGACTGAAGCAATAACCATAGAGATTTGGTCTGAATCTGAGCCTAGGTTTCTTTACTTTCTTATTTTATTTAATTTTTATTTCTAATTTTTCAGGTTAATAAATTCAAAAAGCTAAAAAAAAATGAACCAGTTGCTAGACCGGGAGAATGAGAATGTTGTGCGTAGGCAAAGGGTAATATGAACGATAGGCATGGCCGACGAGCCAACAAGCAATAGCCATCGCACGGGCATCTGACCACCACCGTTAGGAGACATCGAGTTTGAAATCAAGGTCGACTTGATTAACATGGTACAAAAAGAAAAGTTTCAAGGTCTATCAACGGAGAACCCTATAGAGCATCTTAATCTATTTGAAAAGTTGTACGACATGGTCAGGATAAAAGGTCACTCTGAAGACGCCCTAAAACTGCGTTTATTCCCATTCTCCCTCGAAGGTGAGGCCCATCATTGGGAGAAGAGTGTTCCATCAGAGACCACTGTGGCATGGAGTCAATGTCGAAAAACATTCCTAAAGAGATTCAACTCAAATGCTAGGACAACTTACTAGAGGAACAAGATATCAAGCTTCACACAACGAAACAATGAAAGTTTTGGAGAAGCATGGAGAAGGATTGAAGAATACATAAGGAAATGCCCTCATCACTGGTTTCCCGATGAGTTTTTGCTGAGCACATTCTATAGAGGAGCCACTCCTAAGTACCGTATGCTACTTGATGTAGGAAGTTGCGTAACGTTTCTAGGACAAGATGCACATCAAGGAAGAACATTCGTAGAGAACCTCGCCAAGAGTGATGAATATTATAAAGAAGACTACAATATGTTGAACGAACGCACCGACGACCGCAAAAACAAAGAGAGGCTGGGCCTGCAAACACTACTCGAGAAATTGGACACGTTTCTGAAATTGGCACATCTTTTCACCTTTTCAAATCAGCATGAAGGACACTATCATCGACCGGGAATGGTCGATGGTCTTTCTAGACAAGAAAACGGCGAGGAACATTGACTATGTGCTATCGACACGGCCATAGAAACGAGCACCAAAGATCAACGTCGACAACAAATGATGACGGACGGCATCGACAAGCCACCATCGATGTTGACTATGAGGAAACCATCGAGCATTTCCATCAACCATGGGTGGTCGATGGTATCGCTTTTGCTGTCGAAGAAAAAGTGCATCAAACAGAGCATCGACCGTGCATCGTCGATGCCCTTTCAGGGGGAACCATCGATCAACCCCATCGACCAGGGGCGATTGATGCTTTCCCTGGTGACAGCATTTGGACGAGTTCTTCAATAATCGGCACAAGCAAACTTGAGAAGGCAATTCAGAATATTCTTGATGGAGAATCGAGAAATAGAGCAAAGATCGGTGAAGGGTTGACAATCAT
The DNA here is from genome assembly GCA_026770425.1 of Boechera divaricarpa. Taxonomy (NCBI): domain Eukaryota; kingdom Viridiplantae; phylum Streptophyta; class Magnoliopsida; order Brassicales; family Brassicaceae; genus Boechera; species Boechera divaricarpa. The sequence continues at coordinate 23,081,291 of CM049185.1, read as the reverse complement.
GAGTCAACAGTGGAACAAGCTAGATGAGAAATTTAAAGACCTTGCCTCTAAGGTCCAAAATATAGAAACGCGAGCAAAGGAAGACTCACCGTCGGTCAAAGCAATAACCTTGAAGAGTGGGAAGGAGCTCAAACCAATTTCACCTAAGCAGCCATTTAACAAGAAAAATGAAAGAGCTAACATCGAGAAAGAAGACGGCCCTATCATGATAGAGACGAAAGAACCAATAGTTGAGAAGGAGAATCCCAAGATATTCGAAATGGAACCAGAAGTCAAGGAGGTCATCATGGAGAAGCAGACAAAGATAGGGAGCCCGACATTTGTATTACAGAAATTCCCACAAAGGAACCTGAGACTCGCGTAAGGAAGCAACTGACACACGATTTCCCAAAGTATCAACCTAAAATCCCTTTTCTGAGAAGAATTAAGGGAAGAATATCGGAGAGAATGAGGAGTGCATTTGAAAAACAATGAAAGGTGTGATCATCACTATGCCAATACTAGAAGCCTTGACGATGATTCCCAACGCTAGCAAGTTCCTCAAGGATATCGTGACTAAGAATAAGAAAGAACTAACCGAAGTGGCGTTCTTGACACATGAGTGCAGTGTTGTCATCCTCGACAAGAAGATTCCAAGAAAGCTAGACGACTGAGGCAGTTTTACTCTCTCTTACACTCTCGGTCACATAACATTCGGGAGATCTTTATTCGATCTTGGAGCTAGTGTGAATCTAATGCCCCTATCCATTGCACAAAATTTTGGGACTTACTCGATTCAAGTAGTGTAAGATGTCATTAGTTGTCGATGATCGTTCGGTAAACACGCCGGTGGGATTACTTGAAGACATTCCGGTGATGATTGGTGAGTACCAAATTCTGACCGACTTTGTGGTACTCAAGATGGATCACGAGCCCAAAGATCCACTCATCCTTGGGAGATCATTCCTAGCAACCGCGGGAGCCATAATCGATGTCAAAAATGGAAAAAATTATCTTCGTCCAAAAACCAAAGTCATGCAGTTTAGCATTGACGAAGTGATGAAGAAACCCGAAGAACGAGACAGCATCTTCTACATAGACGATCTCGACTTGTTAGCTTATGGTTTAATGGACGAAGTTGAACTCGAAAACGAAGAACTAAGTAAGAATTCCAAAAGCTACAAAACGGAGACGTGACAGACATGCTACCTCGTGAGATGGCATACGCGAGTCTAATCGAAGGTGACGAAGAAGAAGAAGCCATGGTGGAAGCAAGCGATGGTAAGACTTGCGATGAAGATGATTGGAGCGAACTCAAGGCACCAAAGGTGGAGTTGAAACCACTTCCAAAAGGGCTAAGGTACGCATTTCTCGGTCCTAATTCAAAATATCTTGTCATAGTAAGTGATGAGCTTAATGATGATGAAATTTCTCTTTTACTTAATGAATTGAGAAAATATAGAAAAGTAATAAGATATTCTCTAGATGATATCAAGGGCATATCCCCATCCTTATGCATGCGTAGAATACATTTAGAAGATGAATCTAAGAATTCAATTGAACCTCAAAGGCGATTAAATCCAAATTTACGTGATGTCGTAAGAAAAGAAATTCTTAAACTTCTTGATGCAGGTATTATTTATCCTATATCAGATAGTATTTGGGTCTCACCTGGTCATGTTGTACCTAAAAAGGGTTGTACCACTGTGGTGTAAAATGAAAATGACGAATTAATTCCTACTAGAACTATCACGGGATATAGGATGTCTATTGATTTTAGAAATTTAAATGCTGCCACTAGAAAATATCATTTTCCTCTTATGTTTATTGATCAAATGTTAGAACGATTAGCAAATCACTCTCACTATTTCTTTTTAGATGGGTACTCGGGATTCTTTCAAATCTCGATACATACTCAAGATCAAGAAAAACAACATTTACATCTCCTTACGGTACCTTTGCCTATCAAAGAATGTCGTTTGGACTATGTAATACACCTACAACCTTTCGAAGGTGTATGATGTTGATATTTTCAGATTTAATTGAATCAGTAGTTGAGGTATTTATGGATGATTTTTCTGTGTATGGTTCTTCGTTTGGAGGTTGTTTGTCTAATTTTTCCAAGGTACTAAAACGTTGCGAAGAGACGAACCTCGTACTTAATTGGGAGTAGTGCCATTTCATGGTGAGAGAAGGAATCGTTCTCGGGCATAAGATATCAGAAATAGGGATTAAAGTCGACGAGGCAAAGATCGATGTGATGACAAGTCTAGGGCCTCCAAAAACGGTGAAAGACATACAAAGTTTCCTTGGTCATGCTAATTTTTATCGAAGATTCATCAAAGATTTTTCTAAGATAGCAAGACCACTCACCAGTCTGCTATGCGAGGATGTCGAGTTCAACTTGGATGACACATGTTTCGAGGCATTCCAATCAATCAAGAAGGAGCTAGTGAGTGCACAGATAGTATAACCGCCGGATTGGGAATTGCCGTTCGAGATTATGTGTGATGCTAGTGACTATGTCGTAGGAGCTGTACTTGGACAACGCAAGAACAAGAAGCTGAATGTCATCTATTATGCATGTAGGACGTTAGACAAAGCGCAAATGAATTATGCCACCACGGAGAAAGAGCTGCTAGCGATCGTCTTTGCTTTTGAGAAGTTCCGCCAATACTTAGTCGGTTCTAAAGTCATTGTACACACGGATCATGCGGCACTAAGGTATCTACTCAAAGAAGGATGCAAAACCAAGGCTACTCCGCTGGATACTACTCCTTCAAGAGTTCGATTTGGAGATAAAAGATAAGAGAGGAATAGAGAATGTAGTAGCTGATCTCCTTTCTCGAATGAGAATCACTGACGAGATCCCTATTGACGATTCACTACCGGAGGAACAAGTCTATGCCATTAGAATACTTATCGGCGAACACAACCTCAATAAGGAGCTGAAAAGCATCAACGCTATCAAGGACAAGTCACTATGGTATGCTGACATCGTCAATTATCTCGCTTGTGGAGAAAAACCACATGATCTCGTCGGATATCACAAGAAAAGGTTTTTCAAAGAGATCAATCGGTATTATTGGGATGATCCAAACCTCTACATGCTATGTAATTATAAAATATATATAAGATGTGTTCCTGAGCATGAAGTTCGCGGGATCTTGACGGGATGCCATGGATCAACATACGAAGGACATTTAGCTACATTCAAGACCGTGGCTAAAGTTTTACAAGCTGGATTTTGGTGGCCGACTTTGTTCAAAGATGCTCATCGATTCATCCTAGCTTGTGATGCATATGAAAGAAGAGGAAACATAAGTCGAAGGAATGAGATGCCTCAAAACCCGATAATGGACGTAGAAGTCTTTGATGTGTGGGGCATCGATTTCAAGGGACCTTTCCCGAACTCTCATGGTAACAACTACATCTTAGTGGCGGTTGATTATGTATCTAAATGGGTAGAAGCTGTGGCATGTCCAACAAACAATGCGAAGGTAGTTCTGAAAATTTTTAAGAGCATCATTTTCCCACATTTCGGAGTCAACGAGTGGTGATTAGCGATGGAGGAACGGACTTCATTGACAAAACTTTTGACAAACTTCTAAAGAAGCATGGCGTTAGACACAAGGTGGCAACAACATATCATCCTTAAACAAGCTGACAAGTGGAGGTTTCAAACCGGGAAATCAAAGCAATCTTGGAGAACACAGTGAATATTTCACGAAAAGACTGGTCGCTTAAGCTAGACGATGCTTTGTTGGCTTATCGAACAGCTTTCAAGACTCCCATTGGTACACCTCCTTTCAACCTTCTCTATGGAAAGCCTTGTCATTTGCCGATTGAGCTAAAGTACAAATATATGTGGGCTATAAAGATGCTTAACTACGACATCAAAACCACGGCGGAAAAGGACTTACTGTTCAACTCTCGTTTGAAGCTCTTTCCGGGAAAGCTCCGATTCCGTTGGTCCGGTCCCTTCAAGATAAAGTCAGTAACGCCTTAGGGAGCTATAGAGGTATGGGGCAATAGTGGAGAGAGTTTCAAGGTGAATGGACAACGATTAAAGTCGTATATGAGTTCTGAAATCATTGGCGGACGGGAGATCATAGATTTGGAAGATCCACCCGACCTTCCGGAAGAGTCTCAGGATCAGTAAAATGGTAACATCGTCGAGCTCACGATGTTAAATGACATTCTGTCTTTGTATATACGTTTTTCAATTTCAGTTTATTTTCAGTTTTTCGTATTTTTTCTATTTTTGTTTTTTTTCTTTTTTCTGTTTTCTGTTTTAATTTTCAGGTTATTTTCAACATATATATATGTATATAAATATATATATATATATATATATATATATATAAATCAACAAACCCACAAACCCGATAAAAAAATTCAAGTATGAATTTTCTCGCTTCTTTCCCCCTTTACGATTTTATCTCACAACGCGGACTTTGTGATTTAAGTGTGGGGGGGGGGAGTCTTACGATTTATGGAGGTAATTTTTTTTCCTTGATATCTTTTGATGAAAGTTTTACCATAAGTTTTTCGCATTTTGAGAAATTGTTCGACTCTTATCCTCGTTCATAGGTTCAATAAGATGTGAAAAGGTTTTTCATGAGGTAGCAATAGAACTTGTTAAATTGTGTTATTTGTGCTAATATTTGGTTCAATAACATAATAGTTGGAAAGTGTGTGATCTTTACTAGGAAATTTGTAAAATCCATGAGTGGATCAATAAACCCCAAAATGATCATTCTTCCGGAGACTTAAACGATTCGGAGTTGACTTCTCACCTTAATGAACTTTAATTTTCTTGACTTGGGGCTTGAGATACATTAGATGTGATACCTCTATGAGACACTGCAAGACGCATCTAACTAAGTGTGATTCCCCTCTTCTTTCTCTTCGGTTAGATAAAAAAAAAAAAAGTGAAGAAAAAAAGGATATAGAAGCGAACCGGGCATTAGAAGCAACCACTTTCAATGTTCGCGTCTCAAGAAAACTTGTCCTAGAAAAGAGATTAAGACAAAAAACGATCGATTAAAAAAAACGATACCCAAGAAAATAGGGAAAAATCGATTGACCTTGAAGTGAGAAAACGAAGGAGAAAGGAATTGCACTAAAACAGTTTGAGCTTACTGAAATCCGAAAGAGTTAGTGTTCATATCCTTTGATCGATATTCCCAAGTTGAGAACCCATGCTTAGAATAAAAAGAGGAGTCAACAATGAGGAGTTTAAGATCAAAGGAGGAGCGATTCTGCTGTCAGCAAATTCCATAAGGTCGAAAAACATCAAGCACAACAATGTCAAAAGGTACATGTTCACTCTCCTTATCTTTACTGTTTTTAGCATTTCTTCACCATGCTTAACTTTTATTTGCTTGAGGACTGGCAAAAAGGTAAGTGTGGGGGAGTTGATAGCATCGTATTCTACATGCTTTAATGCATACATTTAGCTTAGTTTTATATGTTTTAAGATAATTTTATTGTATTTGCATTTGTTTACATATTTATAGGTACTTGGAGCAAAACCGGTGTTTCTAGAGTGTTTAAGAGCCTTAAGAAGCCATGAGGACGTTAGAGTTGCTTGCCATGAGTCGTTGACGATGATAGAAGGTTTATTTGGAGCTGCAAAGCCAAGCATCGACCCAATGCATCAACCAGTCCAAGTCGATGCAAGTGCAGAAAAACTGTTTTTACTGTAGCCCCGACCCAGAGCATCGACCAGGGTTTGTCGATGCCCGGCCAGACGAAGACCATAGACACAAGCATCGACCAGGGCCTGTCAATGCCCATCCTGGAGAGCCCATCGACCACAAGCATCGACCGTGGCCTGTCGATGCTGAGTCATTGTGCAGAAAAAGAAAGTTTGGTTTATGTAAAATGCTAAGTATGGGAAGCTTTGGGTAGAGAATGAGGGTCTTCCAGAGGCTTCTAAGGACGCCGTAGACTTCCCATAGCCTCCTAAAACTCTATATAAACACATGCTATGCCTCTTAGAAAGGGTTCCCACTTTGTGCACAACTTTTGTAGCCATCACTTAGAGAAAAATCTCATTTGTTCTTTGTTCTAAAGTTTTATTATGCAAGTTCTTTAGTTCTTCTTCTTCTGATTCTTTTTTTTTACTTTACTGTTTTTACTTATTGTGTTATCATGTCTTCTATCTCATATACTTCCATCACTCTCGGAGTTATGAGCGAGTAGATCCTTTAAATCTCTGCGGTGGAGATCGATGATGGGATCTACTGATTAGAGATTGGTGTTTTTTGTTCTTAACCATTTAGCTACCCTGTATGTGTTCCTAAAGCTAGACTTACTCCTTTGGGAGTTGTCTAAGAGCTCGGTCGAGAATCACATGTGTGACTGAGTGTTTCGGGAATTCCCTACGCCACGAGATTTGGTAGAGGAGTTTCGGATATACATACTTGGGATTCAAGTTAATCGATAAACCTATTTTCGACTTGTGAGCTTATCAAAATTAGCTTTGATCAAGTTAGTTTAGCACCTTAGGGTCTTGATGCCATGAGAGTGGATTAAGATCTCGGAACTAAACATGTTGAAAGCTTGACTACGCTGTAGAGATGCAGTAGATAATTAGGCCGGTCGATGACGAGATCGTTCTCAATGCTTGTAAGGACACCACGAGAGTGGGTTTTTACAGAGAGATTAGCATACCACGAGAGTGGACTAGTCTATATATGAAATCTCTAGACCGATAGATATCAACAAAAGGTTAAAGAACATCAATTCTCATATTAGAAGATTTCCGGATTCGCCTTTCGGATCTTTTTCTTTATTATTGGTTAATTGTTATTTAATTTAAGTTATTTTATTTTATGCAATTTAATTTCTGCTATTTAATTTCTGCTACTTACTTTATGCACTTTATTTTATGTAATTTAATTTACGCACTTTATTTTATGCAATTTAATTTATGCAATTTACTTTCTGCAATTTAATTTAAGTACTTTTATTTTAGGCAATTTAATTTACGTATTTTAGTTTCCCGCTATTTAATTTACGCAATTTATTTTCTATTTTTTAAATCACGCAATTTACTTTACGCAATTTATTTTCTGTTATTTAATTTATGCAATTTATATTCTGCAATTTATTTTAAAAACAAAACCCCCAACCCTGATTGGTCGATTTTGGGGTCCGATTCTCCTCTCAGCTGTGCTTGTTGATGTGCTTTGCTTCTTCCTCTTTCCGCTTCTCAGTGTCATAACCTTTACCATAGCTCTGGGGTTCATATCCTCAAGAGATAATGTGGTTCTTTGCTCCTTGATCTTATTTCGTCTCTCTCTTCTTTTTATTATTTGTTCTCTTAAATTTGCCAGTGCACCTGAAATTTGAAAGAAGAATGTGTTAGTAAAATATGGTTGTCTAGTCTCAGATTTACATCAAAACTCTATGGCTATTGCAACATTTCCCTGGCAACGGCGCCAGAAACTTGATGGGAGGATTTTATCCCTCTTCACAGGTTTCACCCGAGATGTAAGTCTCGAGAGTTTAATCCATACAACCGCATGTGCACGGTTAAATGCAATTGCAGTAATACAGGGTCGATCCAGAGGGAAATGGAATAACACATAGCGGATACAGATGCAGATCTAATCTATACATGATAATAAAACAGGAGGGGTTTCCTAATCTAATATGCATGAAATAAATAAAGGATAAAACGAATAAAACAATAAATAGAAGGTAAATAGAAGGTTGTAAATCTAAACTAATAAAGCAATAAATAAACTAAACTAAGCATAGATTTTTTTTGTCTTGCTAATCCACTCTCGTGGTATGCTAGACTATATATTTAAAAAAACTCTTGTGGCGAAGGAATATGCATTTCATACATCATCGAATACTCTCATGAGTGATAGACACATCACAAGGGTAGTCACACCTCCATGTGTTCCAATATGGTCAGTATTTGTGAAATCATGCCTAAGACACTGAGTAAATGACATATCTATTTCTAGAATCCTTTCCACTCTCGTGGCAAATTCTACCTGAAATCTTAACCTAACTAGGCTTTCGTTAGACTAAGCATAGAGCTACTCTATCAAACAACAAACTCAAGACTAGCTATTATTCCCTAGTATACAGATCTGAAGCTTTAACCCACTCTCGTGGTACTAAGAACACCTCAAATACAACTACACTTGGGGATTCAATGGTACACTTAAACATTTCCATTAAGAGAATGTTCAGCATTAAGATGTACACTAAGGTAACTAGACTGATTAAGAACAATCAAATATTTTAACAAACCCTAAAAGTATATCCATCATCGACCACCACCCTCATGGTCTAAAAGATCTAGACTGTTATCTCTTAAGAGTTACAGAGGCAAGATCTGATTTATAAAATAATAAACAAGGCTGGAAAGTAAACTAATCTAAAACAATAATCAAAGTAAAAGCATACACATAAAGGAGAAGTAAACCTTAGAAAGAAGAACTTTATTTGATATGGAGTTTAGGGCTACAAAGTGTGTAAAAGTCTCTCTCTCCCTTTCTAAAGTGTTTAGATATAAATTCTTTGGTCTCAAAAACTCGAGTTTATCTCGTCATTAAAATTCTCAAAACCAAAAATAGGTGATCAGTCCACTCTTGGATTGCCACATAAGAAAAATCCCAAATTTCTCAGACGTCAGAACAACCCTGATTGGTCGATTCTAGGGTCGATTTTGGGTTCCCTTCTCCGATTGGTCGATACAAGCTTCACGACTTTTCTCGGGAAATTCCTCGGACACAATATCGACCCCCACAAGTCGATTCTAAGGTCAATATTGGTGCTCTTCGGTTTCCTGATATCTTTTTTCGAATGTGCATGATCCAAGTGGTGAAACTTTCCCATAGGTCCTAACAGGCTCCAGAAACACTCCAGATATCAACTTTAGCTCCAAGTACCTAGAATCATATAAACACATGCAAACACACTAGAAGTACACTAAATGTTATTATGATGCATAAAAATATATATAATACGGTGTTATCAAACTCAAAACTCAAAACTATTATGATGCATAAAAATATTATGATGCATAATACGGTGTTATCAAAATATTATGACGCATAAAACTCAAAACTAAGTTATTATGATGCATAACAATATGTAAAATACGGTGTTATCAAAAATCTATAGAAATATCCTCCCAAGGGGCATTAGGTACGGGTAAAGGCATGTAAAGACTGTGAGGATGTAAACTGGATTTTGCCTTAAAGCAAACGATGCACTTGGCGCAGTGGCACTTGACGTCTCGCTTGATATACGGCCAATAGAAATGCTCCTTGAGGGTGATGAAAGTCTTGTCAACTCTGAAATGTCCCATGAGACTTCCACCGTGAGCTTTTTGAACCAAAAGATCCTGCATCGAACCTTGTGAAATGCAAAGCCGCTTGTCTCGGAAGAGAAAACCATTTTGTAAGTAGTAAGATCATTTTCCCCCTTTTTGACACTGAGCATAGATCATGTTCCCCCTTTTTGGCACTGAGCATAGGTCTCTCTAAAGTCTAGATCCACATCATATTGATCTTTAATGTGCTCAAAACCGAATACCTTAGCCTCCTGGTCGATATAAGGGCATGACGCTGTGATAAAGCATCCGCAACCACATTATCTTTGCCTTTCTTGTATTTGATGACGTATGGAAACATCTCCACGAACTCTAACCATCTTGCATGCCTCTTCTTTAGCGTGGTCTGACCTTGGAGGTGTTTGAGAGTCTCGTGATCGGTGTGAATCACAAACTCTTTCGCTAGAAGATAATGCTGCCAGGTTTCTAGCGATCGGACCAATGCGTACAACTCTTTACCATAAGTGGGGTAGTTGAGGCTCGGGCCACTGAGCTTCCCACTGAAGTAGGCTACGGGTCTCCTTCCTTGAGTCAAGATAGCTCCAATACCTAGACCTGAGGCATCACACTCAATCTCAAAATTTTGTTCAAAGTTAGGTAAACTAAAACCGGTGCATGAATCAATCGGTCTTTGATACGATTCTTCCCGGGATGATGCACTTTCGAGGGGTAAAGGTTTTTGGGTGGATTGAGTGGTCACACAGAGGTTGCGGAAAAGCCCCTGATATACCTCAATGTCTCTCTCAAGATATGACACACTTGAAGAAGACTAGGTTTGATTCGATCGAATATGACACACCGAATGAATCGATTTGATCGTTGTATATTACTCACCAAACAATCGAGATTTGTTCTCAAAGAACTGAAGAGAAATCACTCTGAATTTTAAAAAAGAAAGGATTGTTGTGTTCTTCAATGGAGATTACATCTATTTAAAGTTCAAGAAAACTTGAAAAGAAAGATCTAGAAAATGTCTTGGGTCTAGAAGAAATAAAGATAAGGAATTGAATGTAACTCTTGAACTTCAAGAATGACTCTTGAAATCCCAAATTCGTCACTCTTCATTTCTGACCTCTTCGTCCAAAATGCGTTCCGAAACACAATGCTGTTTTTCTCATTTCGGACTTCTTACGTCCAAAACGCGTTCCGAAATGCCATGCTGTTTTCCAAACTCTTCAACAGGTACAAATTTCAGGGAGGCATTTTGGAACACATTTCTGACCTCGTGGTCGGAGATGACGATCTGGTCATAAAATGAGACATTTGATTTGGACTTTCTTGAACTTGAATTAGGCTTAAAGTTGGTTGTTCTTCATGTTTAACATCTCCAAGTGACTTGTTCATGCTCTCCTTGTCCATAATCTCTTGAATCAGCCGACTAAGTGCATCCTTGATCTGTTTCGCCCGAGCTCTTGTAATTGGTCCAACGGGTACATGCAACACCTCCTCTTGGTTAATCTTGCTGCTATCCATGATCACATCATCCCCTTCCTCTTGAACAGGATTTGTCCTCAAATCTGGATCATCTGCAACAAAAGGAATTAAGTCAGCAACGTTAAAGCTTGAACTCACATTGTACTTACCTCGGAGATCGAGTTGATAAGCATTATCGTTGATCCTCTTTCTAACTCGGAATGGACCATCAATCCTTGGCATCAACTTAGACTTCCTCTCAGCCGGAAATCTTTCCTTTCTCAGATGGATCCAAACATGGTCTCCTTCCTCAAAAATCATCTTGCGCCTGCCCTTGTTAGCTTGTTTGGAGTACAACTTTGTCTTCTCCTCGATGTTGTGTTTTGCTTTCTCATGAATATGTTTAACGAGTTCAGCTTTCTTTTTCCCGTCCAAGTTAGCTCTTTCACTCAAAGGCAATGGGGTTAGATCCAGAGGAGATAAAGGATTAAAGCAGTAAACAATTTCAAAACGAGAAAACTTTGTAGCGGAATGCACTGATCGATTATAAGCAAATTTGACATGTGGTAAGCATTCTTCCCAAGTTTTTAAGTTCCTTTTAATCAAGGCACGCAGCAAGGTAGACAGAGTTCTATTAACTACTTTAGTTTGACCGTCGGATTGAGGATGACAAGTAGTTGAAAACAGCAACTTAGTTCCTAGCTTAGACCAAAGTGTTTTCCAGAAATAACTCAAGAACTTCGTGTCCCTATCACTGACTATAGTCCTAGGCATTCCATGCAAACGAACTATTTCTTTAAAGAACAAGTCAGCTATATGAGAAGCATCATCAGTTTTATGATGCGCCATTTTAGAAAACCTATCGACAACAACAAAGATCGAGTCTTTTCCAGTCATAGTTCTAGGTAATCCAAGCACAAAATCCATAGAAATGTCAGTCCAAGGCTGATCAGGAATAGGCAAGGGCGTGTACATACCTTGAGACTGCACCTTCGATTTGGCTTGTTTACACGTGGCACATCTCTCACAGATTCTTTCGACGTCTCTCTTCATTTGCGGCCAGTAGAAGTGTTCTTGCATCACTTTTAAAGTTTTGGTGATTCCAAAATGCCCCTAACTAACAAGTCTCTCACACATAATCGATTTTCATAGAAAAGAAATCAGTCATGGCTAAAATATTTCCCAAAAGCAAATTTTTCACATGACTTAAAAATCTCTTGAAAATCAGAATGGACTTGATAAAGATCTTTAAGGTGTTCAAATCCCAATAGTTTAGCATCCAAAGTAGAAATCAAGGCATACCTTCGAGATAAGGCATCAGCAACTATATTTTCGTTACCTTTTTTGTACTTGATAACATAGGGAAATGTTTCGATGAATTCTACCCACCTAGCATGCCTCTTGTTGAGCTTATGCTGACCCTTTAAATGCTTCAAAGATTCGTGGTCAGTATGAATGACAAACTCCTTTGGCCAGAGGTAGTGTTGCCACGTTTGCAAGGCCCGGACTAGCGCGTACAACTCCTTGTCGTAGGTTGGATAGTTCAATGTAGCTCCTCCAAGCTTCTCACTGAAAAATGCTATGGGCTTCTTCTCTTGCATCAAGACAGCTCCAATACCTACACCAGATGAATCACACTCAATTTCAAAAGTTTTCAGAAAATTCGGTACAGATAAAAGTGGTGCATTGGTGAGTTTATCCTTTAACACTTGGAATGCTTCTTCCTGTGCTTGCTCCCATTTAAATCCAACACTTTTCTTGATCACTTCAGTGAGAAGAGCAGCTATGGTACTGAAATCTTTCACAAATTTTCGATAGAATCCCGCAAGTCCATGGAAACTCCTCACTTCTCCAACGATTTTCGGACTGGGCCATTCGCGGACAGCTCTAACCTTCTCTTCGTCCACTTTGATGCCATCTGCACTTATGACAAAGCCTAAAAACACAATGTTATCCGTACAAAAAGTGCATTTCTTCAGGTTAGCATAAAGTTTCTCTTCCCTAAGTACCATCAAAACTGCTTCTAGATGCTTAACATGATCTTCTAAATCTTTGCTGTAAACTAAGATATCATCAAAGTAAACAACAACGAAAATTCCAATGAAGCTCCTTAGAACATGATTCATCAATCTCATGGAGGTACTAGTTGCATTGGTTAATCCAAATGGCATAACTAACCATTCATACAAGCCATGTTTAGTTTTAAACGCAGTTTTCCATTCGTCACCCTCTTTCATCCTAATTTGATGGTATCCACTCTTAAGATCTATTTTCAAAAATATGCTGGAACCATGCAGCTCATCTAACATATCATCTAAATGAGGAATAGGGTGGCGATACTTTACAGTGATATTGTTGATGGCTTGGCAATCTATGCACATCCTCCAAGTTCCGTCCTTCTTTGGAACGAGCAATACCGGCACAGCGCAAGGGCTCATGCTCTCTCGGATATAGCCTTTGTCCATCAGCTCACTCACTTGATTTTGAAGCTCCTTAGTCTCCACTGGATTGGTTCTATACGCTGGCCTGTTAGGAAGTGAAGCTCCTGGCACAAAATCAATCTGGTGCTCAATCCCACAGATAGGCGGCAATCCCTTGGGATTTTCCTCCGGAAAGACGTCTTCGAAATCCTGCAAAATATAAGAGATTTTACTCGGCAAATCCGGTACGGGGTTAGTAAGGTTTAGCAAAGCTTCTTTGTAAACAAATAAGAGAATAGGTTGTTTAGAGAAAAGAGCTCTCTTAACCATATTAGATCTCACAAAGAAATTTGAATGCCTCACGGGTTTACTCTCACAGGCTTTTTTCTTAGTTTTTCTCAAACTCTCGTTTTTATTTTGAGGTGGGGGTTCACTCAAAATAATTTTTCCTTGTTGTTTCAGCTGAAGTTGGTCTTGATGAACCTCATGTGGTGCCAAAGGAGCAAGTGTCGTTTTTCGGCCATTGAACTCAAAAGAGTACCGATTAGTAAAACCATCATGTAAGACCCTTCTGTCGAACTGCCATGGTCTCCCAAGAAGTATATGGCCGGCCTCCATAGGTAAAACGTCACATAAAATTTCGTCCTCATACCTGCCTATGGTTAAAAGAACCAATACTTGCCTGCTCACGGTCATCTCACCAGCATCATTAAGCCATTGAAGCTTAAAAGGTTTCGGATGCATCTTAACTTCCAACCCTAACTTCTCTACCATTGTCTCACTAGCCACATTAGTACAGCTCCCACCATCGATAATAAGACTACAAACCTTGCCTTTTACCAAGCATCTCGTGTGAAACAAGTTCTCCCGCTGCTCTTGGACAGTATCTTTAACTTGAATACTCAAGGAACGTCTTGTTACCAACAATTCTCTGGTGACTGGTAACTCCATGTCCGCTTCCTCGGTTTCACTTTCACTTCCGAGCTCTTCCTCCTCAGTTTCAATCTCGCCATTATCTAATAGGATCATGGTCCTCTTGTTGGTGCATTCATTGGCGTAGTGTCCTCTTCCTTGACACTTGAAACATTTAACGTCCCAGTTTCTAGAAGAAGTCGCCACAGATTTTCCTTTGGCGTCTTGAATATTGGCGTAGGGCTTAGGATCAGATTTTGGCTTGACAACGGTCCTATCCTCTCGGCTGTAACTCTTCCTAGCATTGGCCGCTCCAGCTCCATAGGAAGGTCTAGAAGTACCCCTCCTCTTAATTTGTTCAACCAAAACTGCCTTGTGAAGCATTTCCTCCAAATCGGCATACGTTTGAAGCTCCATTCTATCTTGAATATCACGAGCCAAACCACTAAGAAACCTTGCCATTGTTGCCTCAGCATCTTCATCTATATCAGCTTTGATCATTAGAGACTCCATTTCCTGATAGTAATCCTCCACACTCTTACTACCTTGAGTTAGACGCCTAAGCTTTTGATGCAACTCCCGATGATAGTGACTTGGCACGAATCTTTTTCTCATTAGATTTTTCAGCTCTTCCCAAGTAATTACAGGAGGTTCTCGGTTGTGTCTTCTACTCATCACAACCTGATCCCACCAGTTGATAGCATAGTCATAGAACTTCGTTGCCGCTACTTGAACTTTCTTTTTCTCCGAATAATTTTGACAATCAAAGACGAGTTCTATCTTCTTCTCCCACTCTAAGTAAGCGTCCGGATCATTTTTTCCATGAAATGGTGGTATCTTCAACTTAAGACCACTGAGATTATCCTCATTTTGACCCCTAGCTTCTCTTACACGTCTCGGCCTTCTACGACTCCGATTAGATTCTTGACTACCCCTGCTGTAGTAATTTAATTCTTCCTCGTCCTCTTCTTGTTTAGGCTGATCTCTTCTTCTTCTACCAGCAGTATTTTGGGGCAATCCTTGATTAACGGATTCTTGGATTGTATCCATTCTCTCATGAACTGAAGTTAACTCTCTCCTCAACATGCGCCTCATTTCTCCCATAAGAGCCTGCACGTCCAAATTATTATTTCTTGTTGCACGTGCTCGGTTGATGTTATCAGCAACTTCTTCTTCGCTATTAGACATTAGGAATTTCCCTGCAAACACTTAACAAACCGTTAATAGTAAAATTGTTCCTCACTAGTGTTTCACTCCTTTTGTTCACTCAACACTCAACACTCAAGATGTTCTCTCTCAGCGATTTTCTCTCTCAGCGATTTTCTCAACGGTTCGTATTGAACAAAACCGATCAAGTACGATGAACCACTCCAACACACAAATCGGATCGATAGAAACGAGATAGAAATAAAAAGGAGATTAGTTTTTTTTTAATTAAAAGGAACAGATCAAATGATCAAGAAATTTGGGAGATAAAAATTAGAACAATAATAATACGCCCCCCCTAAACTAATTAAATAGGACAGTTTTTTTTTTTTTTTTTCACTGATTACTAAATAACAGATAAAATTACAGAATTTAGTAAGGTAGAAGATGAGACGATGATTGAAAGAAGATGAAAAGATAACAAAATGGTAGAAGATGAAAATATAGAAGAAAAAGATAGATGGATAAGATAGTCAGAAACGAATACCGATCCTGAAAGTGTGCTCTGATACCAAATGATACGATTCTTCCCGGGATGATGCACTTTCGAGGGGTAAAGGTTTTTGGGTGGATTGAGTGGTTACACAAAGGTTGCGGAAAAGCCCCTGATATACCTCAATGTCTCTCTCAAGATATGACACACTTGAAGAAGACAAGGTTTGATTCGATCGGATATGACACACCGAATGAATCGATTTGATCGTTGGATATTACTCACCAAACAATCGAGATTTGTTCTCAAAGAACTGAAGAGAAATCACTCTGAATTTTATAAAAGAAAGGATTGTTGTGTTCTTCAATGGAGATTACATCTATTTAAAGTTCAAGAAAACTTGAAAAGAAAGATCTAGAAAATGTCTTGGGTCTAGAAGTAATAAAGATAAGGAATTTAATGTAAAAGTAACTCTTAAACTTCAAGAATGACTCTTGAAATCCCAAATTCGTCACTCTTCATTTCTGACCTCTTCGTCCAAAATGCGTTCCAAAACACAATGCTGTTTTTCTCATTTCGGACTTCTTACGTCCAAAACGCGTTCTGAAATGCCATGCTGTTTTCCAAACTCTTCAACAGGTACAAATTTCAGGGAGGCATTTTGGAACACATTTCTGACCTCGTGGTCGGAGATGACGATCTGGTCATAAAATGAGACATTTGATTTGGACTTTCTTGAACTTGAATTAGGCTTAAAGTTGGTTGTTCTTCATGTTTAACATCTCCAAGTGACTTGTTCATGCTCTCCTTGTCCATAATCTCTTGAATCAGCCCATTAAGTGCATCCTTGATCTGTTTCGCCCGAGCTCTTCTAATTGGTCCAACGGGTACATGCAACACCTCCTCTTGGTTAGTCTTGCTGCTATCCATGATCACATCAGTCTTTGAGTGTCTTAAAGGCAGCTTCTTGTACGTCTCTCCACTGAAATGGCACGTCCTTCTTGATCACAGCCGTTAGTGTAGCAGCTATGGTGCTAAAATCTTGAACAAAACCCCGGTAAGCTCTCGAGACCGTGAAAACTTCGACGCTAGTTGGTGTAGGACATTCTTCGATGGCTTTGATATTTTCTTGGTGAACTTGTAGTTCTTCTGAGCTCACTACAAAGGCTAAGAAAACCAACTTATCAGTACAAAAGATGCACTTCGCTAGGTTGGCATAAAGGCCTTCCTTTCGAAGTGTTTGTAACACTAATTCTAAGTGTTTAACATGCTCAGCCAAGCTCCAACTATAAATGAGAATATCATCAAAGTATACTACGATAAATTTACTGATATAAGAATGTAAAACTTGGTTCATAAGTTGCATGAAGGTGCTTGGTGCATTGGTTAGGCCGAAGGGGATAACGAGCCACTCGAAAAGGCCTTGTTTCGTCTTGAAGGCGGTCTTCCACTCATCGCCTTCTCTCATTCTCACTTGATGATACCCACTTTTCAGATCAACTTTGGAGAAGGTAGTTGACCCACTCAACTCATTTAACATATCATCGAGCCTTGGTATCAGATGTCGATATTTCATCGTAATGTTGTTTATCGCTCTACAATCGACACACATCCTCCATGTGCCATCTTTCTTGGGCACTAGCAATACGGGTACAACACATGGACTAAGTCTTTCTCTCATGTAGCCCTTAGACATCAGCTCTTGCACTTGGCGCTCGAGCCCTTGTGCTTTCTTCGGATTCACTCGGTACGCGGGTTGGTTCGGTAGGGCAGCTCCGGGTACTAAGTCAATCTGATGCTCGACTCCTCTTAATGGTGGTAATTCTAGTGGTATCTCATCTGGAAATATGTCCTTGAATCATTCTAGGACCCCTTGAACCTCCGCAGGCAATTCGGTGGTCTTTTTAGCAGCGGATAGGGCTTCCTTGTAAACAACAAGCAACACATCTTGTTTTGTGTATAACGCGTTGTTGATATGACTTGACTTGGTAAACAAACTACTCTGAACCTTCTTAGCATCTTTAGCTATCTTGGTTTGCATGGCTTGAATTTTGGATGGCTCGAGTGGAGCTAGAGTTACTTTACGCTTGTTATGCGTGAAAGAGTAGAAGTTGGTCCGGCCGTGATGAATGGCCTCTTTATCGAATTGCCAAGGATGTCCTAACAGAATGTGTCCAGCTTGCATAGAGACCACGTCACAAGTCACTTGGTCTTAGTACCTCCCAATACTAAAAGATATCTTCACTTGCTCGTTAATCTTCAATTCGGACTTATCATTGAGCCATCTCAATTTATACGGCTGCGGGTGCTTGTCTTTTGACAGGAGGTTTTTATGCCTCTTCACAGGTTTCACCCGAGAAGTGAATCTCAAGAGTTTAACCCATAAAACCGCAAGTGCACGGTTAAATGCAATTGTAGTAATACGGGGTCGATCTACAGGGACTAAGAACAACACACAGAGAGTACAAATCTAAATCTAATCTAAGCATAATAGAGATATTGAGGTTTTTCTAATATACTAAGCATGAAATTAAATGAAACAATAAATAAGAAAACATTAAATCTAAATGTAAACTAATATTTACAGAAAATATGTGATAGTCTAAATCAGGAAACCTAAGTTTAGAATTCATATTTTATCTAAATAATCTGTATTTGTCATTCTAGGGATTTTCCACGTCTTGCTAGTCCACTCTCGTGGTATGCTAGATTTTATATCCAGATCCACTCTCGTGATAAACTGGATATGCATTTCATACAATCCCATCATCGAATACCACGTATCCTTAGACTCTCACCTCAAGAATACAAAGTGAGTGATAGATTTAATTCTAAAGTACAACCCACTCTCGTGGCGAAATACTCCTAAGATATTCAATCTAACTTGGCCAAAGCTAGATCTATAATTAATTCTATCAAACAACAAATTCGACACTAGCTATGACTCTCTAGTATGCAGATCTGAAGGATTAATCCACTCTCGTGGAATCAAACCCTTCTAAATAGACAACCACACCTACTGGATTCAGTTGTACTCTTAAGCATCTCCCATGAGAGAATACTCAGTATTAAAGTGCACACTAGAGTAGCTAGATCAGTTAAGTACAGTAATGAACTTTAAAACATAGATCCCATCATCGACCACCACCCTTCTTGGTATAAAAGATCTACTCTAAAACAAAAGAGAAAAAGTAAAAATAGAAAGAATTCTATATTATGGTTTTTAGAAGTGGTGGCTATAAAAGTCTCCCTTTTTTAGGTATGAGAAGTGTGTGTTCCTTCTAGTGAGATTACAAGTGATTATATAGTCCTAGGGTTCCTTAAAACTCTCCAATTCGTCCTTATCTTGTTCCTGGAAGCTCAAAATTCAAGATGACAAGTTGTTTCAAATCATTTCTCGCCACGTAGGAAATTTCCCATTATTTTTGGAAGAGAGCATCGACCCTGATAGATCGATATAGGGGTCGGTATTGGGCTTCTCCTTTTGACAGGTCGATGCTTACTTCGAGACTTCTCCCTGAAAATTTTTCGGACTCCATATCAACCCCTACTGGTCGATATTAGGGTCGATATTAACCTTCTTTGGTTTCCTGAAATCCTTCTCCGAATGTGCATGATCCAAGTGGCGGTGCCAACTCTCCCATTGGTTCTTGCAGGCTCCAGAAACACTCTAAATATCGAGTTTTAGCTTCAAGTATCTGGAAATACATAAACATATGCAAACACACTAGAACTATACTAAATGTTAGTTATAAAACATAAAACTAACTTATTATAATGCATAAAAACCTATAAATATGAGTCATATCTTCTTTCTTGAGCCATAGCTTGTCAATCATGTAAGAACTTGCAGCATTTGTACACAATCCTCCATCGATAATCAAACTACATGTCTTGCCTTCTACTAAACACTTGGTGTGAAAAATGTTGTGGGCCATTTCGTATGGTACGATGGCCGTGTTCAATATCTGTCTCATCATAAGAACATCTCCCTTCTCTGGATACTCAACATCATCATCTGAACCATCATCATCTTCCTCGGTCTCAACTCAGGTCTCATAACCCCCATCCTTAGTGAGAATCATGATTTTGGCGTTGGAACACTCTCGGGCCATATGCCCTCTACCTTGACACTTGAAGCATATGATATCGCGGTTGCGTGTAGGTTGTTGAGTAGACCTACTCATCTCAGCTCTAGGACTCTAGGAAACCTCAGAAATCTTACACTTGAGTCTCAAATCAACCCCAATAGATTTAGCTCGGTCTTGTTGTTGAAACTGATTATTGTTGCGTGCGGTCCACAGTTGGGTGATCTTTGGTTTTGTTGAAGCCTTGCGCTTCCCTTGCTGCTCTATCTGAATTGCTAAGTAAGCAACTCGTCCATCTAGTGGTAAGGATGCAGCTCTACCTTCTGAGAAATACGGTCTTGTAAACCATCGACAAATTGCGCCACTAGTGACTCTTCCGAGTCGTCTAGCTCGAGACGGTTCTTAAGTGTCTCAAACTCGTCGTAATACTCTTCCACTGACTAATTGCCTTGAGTCAACCTTCTGAACCTCCTCTGGTTCTCTCAGTGAAAGTGAGGCGGAACAAATCTTCTCTTGAAGGAAAACTTCATTTTGGCCCATGTATCGATTTGGCCATACCATCTTCTTTCGGAAACTTCTCTATCCCACCAAAATAATGCATGATCGGTGAGTTGTGCTGCTTCTACTGCTACCTTCTACGCCTCACTATACTCATAGCACTCAAAAATTATGTCCATACGCTTCTCCCAATCCAAGTAAGCATCAGGATCTACTCGGTCAGCAAACGTGGGCAGCGTGAGTTTAGGATCGATGTGATCTTGTCTAAACCCTCGATCACGTTGATCTCTTCGTCTCATGTCTGGTTGCTCTCCCTCTTCATCAGAATCCAAATTTTGATGTCTCGGTTTTGGATCATTTCTCGGTGGCAGATCGTGTCTCAGTGGTGCTCTTCTCGGAGGTTGCTCAATATGTCCGAGCCGTTCTTTGACTGCACCAAATCTCTGAGCCATATCAGTTCTCATCTCAGCAATGGCTTGTGCCAAAATGTCTTGTCCATTACCAACCATAATCCTCGCAACAAAATCAGAAGACAAAAGACTTAGTGTTTGGACTTAGCTGAAAAGACAAATCCTTGCGGAATATCAAAAATATATTATATTTTTCTGATTTTACGTAACCAATTTTAATATGTCCTATACTGAGTCTAGGTTCGGAATCAAGAGACAAAATATTTTTTTATCAGGTTTTATAAATTTATGAAAACTAAAACAAGAAAAACAAGCAATTACATTTTATTTTTTTTTTAGTTTATGAGATAAGCAAGCAAGCAAGGGTAATTAACGATTACTGAAACAAAAACAAGAGTAAAGAAAGACACAACCTGGTGGTTGTGAGAGTCTTGAGCTCCAATCTTAGTGCCCTTGAATCAACCCTAAACACAAATGAAAAAAAATACTTAACAAGTATCGATATAACTTTTTATTTTATTTTTGTTGAATCTATGAAACAGCTAACGAAAGGTATGAGTATTGAAACTTAAAAGATAACAAGGATAGATACAACCTAGTGTTTGTAGATGGATCTTCAACTCTGATACCAAAATGATACAAGCGTCGGACGAGGTGTTGGCTCCGAATGGACCGTGCGGCCCGATTCAATGGGCAACGGTGGAAACGTGGGTTTTAGCGTGTGACAATGGAGTGATACAGCTTGGACATCTTAATCTTGCTGGGATTCGCACAAACAAGAAGAAAGATCAAAGGGAGATAAGCGGCAACAGCTTAAACAAAATGGTTTCGTTTTTGTTATTCAAAGTCTTCCCTCTTAGGGCTGCGAGTTTTTCCTTATATATGGCTCGACTTTAGACCACAAAATGTGTCAAAAAAAACCCTAGATGTGGCCTAACACATGGCCAAATGATTTCCAAAAACGAAAAGGAAAAAGTTCGAAAAAGGAAAGTTCGACTTGAAACAAATAAGGGAAATCGCCTAAGTGGCATAGGTGACGAGTCTAGTGGCTTTTGTTACTTCTCCTTGGGCAGAAATGGACTTCAATGGGCTCCTTTATAAAAGCATAGTATGGGCTTCTAGACAATTCGGCCTTCAAGAATGCCTTGAGGCCACTTTGCACCACTAGGTTATTGTCTCGTTAAGAACAATCAAACATATATTAAACCCTAAAAATAGATCCCATCATCGACCACCACACTAGTGGTCTAAAAGATCTACTCTAAAAGAGAAGAAAAGAAGTAAGAAAGAAAGAACTTCTTTATTAGAGTTTTTAGAAGTGGTGGCTACAAAAGTTGTAGAAAAAATATGAGAATGTTATGTTTTCTAGTGAGATTACAAGTGATAATATAGTCCTAGGGATTCTTAGAATATTCCAAAAATAACCAAGAATAATCCAAGAATATCCTAAGAACATTCCAAGAATATTCTAATTTGTCCTTATCTTGTTTCTAGAAGCTTAAAACTCGAGATGACAAGTTGCCCGAATCATGTCACGCCATGTAGGAAATTTCTCAGCTTTCTCGGAGGTCAAAATCGACCTTGATTGGTCGATTCTTGGGTCGATTCTGGCTCCCCTTCTCTGACTTGTCAATGCATCCTTCAGGAATTCTCTCGGGAAAATCTTTGGACTTAATATCGACCCCTACAGGTCGATATTAAGGTCGATTTTGGTGTTCTTCGGTTCCCTGAAATCCTTCTCCGAATGTGCATGATCCAAGTGGTGGTGCCAACTCTCCTGGTTTCACCCAAGTCTACCCATAGGGTATTCTCGAGAGTTTAACCCATAAGACCGCAAGTGTGCAATCATGCAGTTGTAGTAATTATAGGGTCTATCCACAGGGACTGAGAATAACACATAGAAAGTACAAATCTAAATCTAATCTAAGCAAAATAGGGAAATGGGAGTTGGTTCCTAGTCTAACATGCATAAAATAAATAAACTAAAACATTAAATAAAACCTAAACTAATATTTAGAGAGGATTGGATGATAGTTTTAATTTTGGGAATCTAGATCTACGGTTTATGTTCTACCTAACAAGATTATGTTTGTCATTCTAGGGATTTTCAATGTCTCGCCACTCCACTCTCGTGGTATGCTAGAATCTATATTCAATCCCACTCTCGTGGCGAATGAATATGCATTTCATGCAATCCCATCATCGAATACTCTCATGAATGATAGACACATCACAAGGGTTGTCACACCTCCATGTGATCCAATAAGGTTAGTATTGGTGAAAATTTGCCCAAGACATAGAGTAAATGATAGATCTATTACTAGAGTCCATCCCACTTTCGTGGTGAATTCCTCCTGAGATCTCTATCTAACTTGATCAGGGCTAAATAAGTATAGAGCTACTCAATCAAATAACAAACTCGACCATAGCTAATACTCCTAACTATGCAGATCTGAGATCTCTACCCAATCTTGTGGCACAGAGAATCTCTAATAGTACAACCACACCTACTGGATTCAGTTGTACACTTAAGCATCTCACATCAGAGAATACTTAGCATTAAGATGCATAGAAAGGTAGCTAGATCGATTAAGAACAATCAAACATATATTAAACCCAAAAAATAGATCCCATCATCGATCACCATCCTAGTGATCTAAAAGATCTACTCTAAAACAGAAGAAAAGACGTAAAAAAGAAAGAACTTCTTTATTAGAGTTTTTAGAAGTGGTGGCTACAAAAGTTGTAGAAAAAGTATGAGAAGTTATGTTTTCTAGTGAGATTATAAGTGATTATTTAGTCCTATGGATTCTTAAAATATTCCAAAAATATCCCAAGAATATCCTAAGAACATTCCAAGAATATTCCAAGTCGTCCTTATCTTATTTCTGGAAGCTTAAAATTCGAGATGACAAGATGCCCGAATCATGTCTCGCCACGTAGGAAATTTCCCAGCTTTCTCAGAGGTCAGAATCGACCTTGATTGGTCAATTCTTAGGTTGATTCTGGCTCCCCTTCTCTAACTGGTCGATGCATCCTTCAAGAATTCTCTCTGGAAAATCTTTGGACTCAATATCGACCCCTACAGGTCGATATTAGGGTTGATTCTGGTGCTCTTCGGTTTCCTAAAATCTTTTTCCGAATGTGCATGATCCACGTGGTGGTGCCAACTCTCCCATAGGTTCTAGCAAGCTCCAGAAACACTCTTAATATCAAGTTTTAGCTCCAAGTACCTAGAAACACATAAACAAATGCAAACACACTAGAACTACACTAAATGTTAGTTATAAGGCATCAAACTAACTTATTTTAATGTATAAAAACATGTGAAATATGGTCTTATCAATTAGCACAAATAACACAATTTAACAAGTTCTATTGCTATCTCATTAAAAATCTTTTCACATGTTATTGAACCTATGAACAAGGAAAAGAGTGTAACAATCTCTCAAAATGCGAAAAACTTATGGCAAAACTTCCATCAAAAGATGTCAAGGAAAAAGAATTACCACCATAGATCGCAAAACTCCCCCCCCCCCACACTTAAATCGCAACGTCCGCGTTGTGATATAAAACCTTAAACGGGGTAAAGAAGCAAGAAAATTTCATACCTGAATTTTCTTATCGTGTTTGTGGGTTTGATCAGCTCCCACGTTTTCAAGTCCTTGATTTATATATATTTTTTTATGTTGAAAATAACCTGAAAATTAAAATACAAAAACGAAAAAGAAAAACAAAATAACAGTATATATATATATATATTTTAATTGTTATTTTTTTATTTTTTAAAAAAAAGTAAAAGACGTTTAAGAATTAATATTAAAACTAAAAAATACTAAAAAATTAAGGTTAAAAACGTTTTTTTTTAAGTAATATAACGATAAGAAGAAAGAAAATGTGAAAAATTTAAAATATTAACCTTTTTTTTATGGTGTAAATATCCTGAAAATTAAAACACTTACACTTTCGGATTTCTGTAAGCTCAAGACCGTCTTAGTGACATTCTTTTCCTCTTCCTTTTCTCACTTCAAGATCAATCGATTTTTTTCTATTTTTCTAGGGTATCATTTTATTTTATTTTTTCGATCGCCGTTTTCTTTTCAGCTCATTACTTCTCTTAGGACATGTTTTCATGAGACGCGAATGTTAAAAGTGGTAGCTTCCAACATCCGGTTCACTTTCTTAATACTTATATCCTTTTTCTAAATATTGAAGGGAAGGAAGAGAGAAATTACATTTACTTAGACATATCTTGCAGTGTCTCATAGAGGTATCACATCCAATGTATCTCAAGCCCCAAATCGAGAAAAAATGAAGTTCATTAAGGTGAGAAGTCAACTCCGAATCGTCTAAATCTCCGGAAGAATGATCTTTTTTGGGGTTTGTCGATCCACTCATGGATTTTCCAAGTTTCCTATTAAAGATCAAACACTATCCACGAAGCATCCAAACATTAGCACAAATATCACAATTAACAAATTCTATTGCTACCTCATTAAAAACCTTTTCACATGTTATTGAACTTATGAACGAGGAAAAGAGTGTAACAATCTCTCAAAATACGAAAAATCTATGGAAAACTTCCATCAAAAGATGTCAAAGAAAAATAATTACCTATATAAATCGCAAGACTCCCCTCCCCCACACTTAAATTACAACATCCTCGTTATAATAGAAACTGTAAAAGGGGTAAGAATAAGAGATTTTACCGTAATTCTCTTATTTGGTGTGTGGGTTGGCAACTCCCACGGATACAAGTCCTTGGTTTTCTTTTTTTTTTTTTTGTTTATGATGAAGAATCACTTAAAAATAGAAAAACGTAAAAACAGAAAACAGCAAAACAAAAAAAACTAAAAGTGCCTTAAAATTTTAAAAGAATTGAAAAGTGAAAAACTGAAAATTCAAAAATTAAAAATGTATTTACAAAGGTTGAATGTTGTTTTAACGTCGTTTTGTGTCCGTGAAGTAGAGATCGAGATTGTACTTCAGTAGAGCTTGACCGAAGGTGATGTTTACCAGGAGTGATTTGACAAGTCGTTTGAATTGGCTTAACTTTTCCTTGCTTACTTGTCTATAGAACCAAGTCGTGCCATCTGCCTTCATTGGTTGGTGTGGTCGGCCTAGCTGGGAGTTCCTTGCGAAACGAATTCCTCGGAAATGTTGTTCAAATGTCTTGAATCGTCTCATCAGTGCCCTTGAATAAGTTTCCTAAGTGATATTGTTTCCATGCGTCTTTGAAGGTAATGTGCTCCGGGATTGAGTTGACTAGTACTTGGAATCTCCTTCTGTTTATAGGGTCTATGAACCGTTTCTTCGAAAGGCTCATTGGTGCATCAACGTCATTGCTGGTCTCAAGCATAGCATCGACCATGGCCGATCAATGCTGAGTGTCCTTGAGTTCTTCTTGTCCGACTGGCGTGTGCATTGAGTTGGCATCGACGGAATGGAGTCGATGTGGTTGTCCGACGGGCCTCCATTCCAACTTAACATCAACCCTGGCCGGTCGATGCTTGTGTCTGCGTCCCAGACCATCGACCCTGGCCGGTCGATGGTGTTGGTCGACGCTCTCCGTGTTGGCTTGGCTGGGACCACATTTTTCCTCCGCCGTGTTACTACTTACTGTGATGACGTTGACATACTCTTTAGGGTTCATTTCAAGCTTCCCTGGGAGCATTCCTTGGGGTCTTTGAGCCAAAGATGCGACTTAAGCGGTTTGTGTCTCTAACACGTTTATGCACGAAGCAAGTCCGTCGAACTTGTTGTTCAGCTCGTTGCACCTTCTGTGGACGTTCTTGAAACCTTCAAAGATCTCCACTGAAGCCTTGGCTTAGCCCTCAATCATTCTTTAAAGTATTCCTTCGTACTGCTCCTATTTTTGTTGAAAATTTTTTCCACCTTGGCCTTGAGTTTGTTGTTGAGAGTACAACGGTTGTCGAAACTGAGACGTTTGTCGAAAGCCTCCTTGCTGGAATGGCTGGGCAGGTGCTCTTATTGGTGGGTATATCTGATCTTATGGGTTCTCCACATTGTTGCTCCGGTATGAGAGATTTGGGTGATTCCGAAAAAAAATTGAAACCACCATTTTGTCTATAACCACCAACGAAGTTGACCTCACATTGGTTTCTTTCACCGTCATCTTCCTCAGCATACCCTCTTGCAGCATCCAACTTGTCGATAAAGTGCACTTGTCGTTTTGAAACTTACAGCATTTTGTCAAGCTTATCGCTTAACGATTTGATGTCCAAACGCGTTATCTCCTCTCCTTCAGCTACACTTCGGTCTCTACGGGCTTAATCTCCACCAAAATTTACGTCACTATGAGCCAGATCCTCCACCAATCTCATTCCGCGTTCAGCATCTTGTCCCAAAAAATTACCATTACTCCCTGTGTCGAGGAGCATATGATATTTTGGCAGGACACCTCGGTAAAGAGTGTTTAGTAGCGACTCCTCACTAAAACCATGGTGCGGGCATTGCATGGTATAACTCTAGAATCTTTCCCATGTTTCTCCAAAACTTTCTGATCCTTTTTGCACAAAACTCGGTATCTCGTTTCTCAAACGAGCTGTCCGAGAACCTGAGAAAAATTTTGTGAGGAAGATCTTCTTGCATTGCTCCCATGTAAGAATCGACCCAGCTGGTAGACTCTTCTCCCACTGCTTTGCATTATCACCCAAGGAAAATGGGAATAAACGCAACTTCCGAGCGTCCTCTAAAACTCCGTTAATCTTCACGGTCCCGCATAGCTTATTGAATTGATCTAAGTGATCAAGGGGTTATCCATTTGCAGCCCATGGAACTTGTCGCCTTGCACCATGTTGATCAAAATTGACTTGATCTCAAAATTGTTATTCTCCACCGATGGGCGAAGAATACATGATCTCTGAGCCGTTGTGGTGGGCTCATCAATCATACCGATTACCGGAGCTGCTCGATGTGCGTGGCCAGCCGCCCGATGTGGTACACCATCAGCTTGAGCGATGTTGTTGTTGATAACTTCAACGCCCTCAACATGTTCAGCAGGTAGCTCGTTTCTTTGCTGCTTCATGCCCTCTCTTCTTTTTCTTTCTTTTCTAGCTCTTCTCTCGACATCTCTAATGTCACAAATGGAATTGGCAAGAATGTTTTTGTCACTTCTTCTCGTGTTCATACACCTGAAATTCGAAAAAGAAATTAGTAAATTAATAAAATGTAAATGTTGATACAAGTTTCGGACGAGTGTTGTCTCCGAGTGGACCGTGTGGCGCGACTCGATGGGCAACGATGGAAATGTGAGGTTTGGCTAGGGCCAATAGAATCATAAGCGACCACACAAGTTATGGGAGGGCTCGTGATACAGCTTTGGCCGTCCTACTTTTGCTGGGATTCACACAAACAAGAAGAAAGAACAAAAGGAGCTAAGCGGCGACGGCTTAAGCAAAAATAGGGTTTTTGTTTATTCAAGTCTACCCTCTTAGGGCTGCGAGTTTCTCCTTATATAGGGCTCAAATTTAGGCTACAAAATGTCTCAAAAAGCAACCCTAAACGTGGCCTAAACACATGGCCAAAAGATTTCCCGAAACAAAAAGGAAAATTTCGAAAAAGGAAAGTTTGACTCAAAACAAATAAGGTAAATCGCCTAAGTGGCATAAGTGACGAGTCTAGTAGCTTTTGTGACTTCTCCTTGGGCCGAAATGGACTTCAATGGACTCCCTTAGAATGCTTGAATTGAGTAGAAGCATAGTATGGGCTTCTAGATAATTTGGCCCTCAAGAATGCCTTGAGGCCACTTTGCACCACTAGGTTGTTGCCTCGTTAAAACCTTCCTTAGTAAAACCACGTGGGAAACCTAAGGGTAGGAAAGAGTACAATCCCTAGTGATGTCTTTATGCCTCGATCATGCTAGCGAGAGGACAAAGAGTGAAGTTTCCTTCTTTGTCCACATGAGAAGCCACTTAGTTGTGTGCGAGCATGAAGCATTCTGAGGAGTCTCGTGGCTTGTCTTGGCTCCAAAATCACTTGTGGATGCTCCTCGAGCATGGGTGGTGAACGGAAATGCCATTGGTTTGGCATTTGTCTCGTTCGAATCCGCTTGGTCCTTGTCCGTGTCCGTATGGCCCGTATCAAGGAAAAGGCCCACGGCCTTGGCAAGCCCTTTGAGACTCTTGGTTCTTGATCGTGTCATGGGTGCTCCTCGAAGTGGTGGGATCTCTACTGATTAGGCCGGCTCCTTCTGGATGTCCACATCATTCTCCCTTTCTTGAAAAAGCTCTTCCGTCATGTCTGGATCACCTACATCAAAAGGAGACAAGTCAGTAACATTAATCGTTGGGCTAACATGGAACTCACCGGGCAACTCGAGACGGTAAGTATTGTCGTTGATCTTCTTGACGATCTTCAACGGACCATCTCCTCTTGATGCTAGTTTGGAGCTAAGCTTATTCGGGAACCGTTCGGGCCGCATGTGAAGCCAAACCCATTCTCCCGGGGCGAACACCATTTTCTTGCGTCCTTTGTCTCGTTGGTGTTTGATTTCCTCGTTTCGTTTGTTGAGGTTCTCTTTAACCTTCTCGTGGATCTTCTTGACTGGCTCGGCTTTGGCAATTCCATCGAGACTAACTTGATCCCCCTTTGGTAACGATAACGGGGTAAACTCCTTAGGGGTCCTAGGGTTAAAACCATACACAACCTCGAAAGGGGAAAACTTAGAAGAAGAGTGAGTAGCATGATTATAAGCAAATTGAACTAAAGGCAAACACTCAACCTAGTTCTTTAAGTTTTTACCGATACTAGCTCTAAGTAAGCTAGACAAGGTCCGGTTTACCACTTCCGTTTGACAATCGGTTTGAGGGTGACACTTCATGGAGAAGAGAGCTTGGTGCCGAGCTTCTTCCATAGGGTCCTCCAGAAGTGGCTCAGGAATTTTGTGTCTCGGTCCGACACAATGGTTCTCGGTAGCCCATGCAAACAGACCACTTCCTTGAAGAACAAGTTAGCGGTTTGAGACGCATCATTGGTTTTGTTTCATGGAATGAAATAGGCCATCTTCGAGAATCGGTCTACAACGAAGAAGATCGAGTCCTTGTATTGTATGTTCGGCAAACCTAGCACAAAATCCATAGAAATATCCTCCCAAGGGGCATTAGGTACGGGTAAAGGCATATAAAGACCATGAGGGTGTAAGCGAGACTTAGCCTTAAGGCAAACAATACACTTAGCACAATGACGCTCAACATCTCTCTTGATATGTGGCCAGTAGAAGTGCTCCTTGAGTGTGATGAGAGTCTTGTCTATTCCAAAATGTCCCATGAGACCTCCACCGTGAGCCTCTCGGACCAAAATCTCTCTCATTGAACCTTGCGGAATACAAAGCCGTTTATCCCGAAATAGGAACCCATTTTGTAGGTAGTAAACCCGGTTCCTCCCTTTAGTCACTGAGCATAAATCTCTCCAAGGTCTGGATGCTCAGCATACTGATCCTTGATGTGCTCAAAACCGAACACTTTAGCCTCCATAGTCGATATAAGAGCATGACGTCTCGATAACCCGTCCGCGACCACATTTTCTTTGCCTTTCTTGTATCTGATGACGTATGGAAAGGTTTCCATGAACTCTAGCCATCTTGCATGCCTCTTCTTCAATATGGTCTGACCTCGGAGGTGTTTGAGAGTCTCATGATCAGTGTTAATAACAAACTCCTTCGCCAAAAGATAATGTTGCCATGTTTCTAGCGATCGGACCAAAGGGTACAACTCCTTGTCATACATGGGGTAGTTGAGGGTAGGGCCACTGAGTTTCTCACTAAAGTAGGCTACTGGTCTCCCTCCTTGAGTCAAGACAGCTCCAATCCCTAAACCTGAAACATCACACTCAATTTCAAACATTTGGTCAAAGTTAGGAAAACTAAAACCGGAGCGTGAGTTAATCGATCATTTATGTTCTCGAAGGTGATTTCTTGTGCTTCTCCCCACTGAAATGGCATGTCCTTCTTGATCACAGCCGTTAACAGACCAGCTATGGTGCTAAAATCTCAAACAAAATGCCAGTAAAAACTCGCGAGGCCGTGAAAACTTCGAACGTGTCCGATGCTAGTTGGTGTCGGCCAATCCTCGATTGCCTTGATCTTTTCCTGGTCCACTTGTAGTCCGTGTGAGCTGATATATCATGGATTTTACCCATTTTTAGCCATGATATAAGTCGTTTTATCGAGTCTTTCTAGTGCTTTTTCTATCATTTTAGAATCTTTTCAGGTTTTAGCACGTTTGGGACGAAATTGGAGATTTTGGAGACATTTGGAGCCTTTTTGGAGCAAACCGAAGAAAGTACCCGTTTTGAAGCCTGAGTATCGATCGACACCATCCCAGTATCGATCGATACCGACGAAATTTTGAAGCATGAGTATCGATCGACACCATCCCGGTATCAATCGATACCGACGCAACTGACGCGCAGAAGAGATTTTCAAGGAAGCCCATAAGAAGCCTAATCTTTCCCTTATTTACAAAGAGGCCCAGCTCGTGTTTTTAGACCTATTTAAGTAAGTTTTTAGTCATTAGGTCAGGGGGATGAGGAGACTTTACTTTGAACTATTATTCTTGAGCCACCATTGAGATTTGAGAGTTTTTGTGAGGGAGACGGATCCAAGATTTTGTTCATCATAGAGAAGATCCCGAACCCTTGTTTCTATTCTTTTGTTATATTTAATTTCATGATCTATTCAGTTATGTTATTTGTTTCATCTATCATGTCTGAGTAGTCTCATTTTAGGTTTAGGGTTTTCTCATATGGATTTCTCTGATTTATGATGATTGATTTGTTAGGGTTCAAAAT
Source organism: Boechera divaricarpa (assembly GCA_026770425.1). Taxonomy (NCBI): domain Eukaryota; kingdom Viridiplantae; phylum Streptophyta; class Magnoliopsida; order Brassicales; family Brassicaceae; genus Boechera; species Boechera divaricarpa. Next base: position 23,049,756 of record CM049185.1, on the reverse strand, counting down.
CTGAATAGTTCTTCACCATAGGTTGTTCTCAAAGCTATTTCTAACCTGATCACTTAGAATATAGAACCTAGATTAATCGATTAGGCACGACAGTGCAATTGAGTAATCTGATAAAACCTAGGGTGAGCAATTGGATTATCTGCAAAGAGATTTGGTTTAATCGAATTGTGAACATATCAAACTTGAATTGATTGCTGGTTTACTGTGTAGGATTGCAAAGAGATTTGGAATTTTAGACTTAGACTTAGTTAGTTTTCGCAACGACAGTTGGTTAACTATACTTTCGTGTTTGAGTTCAAGAACGGCGCTTAATTGAATTGAACCTTAATAGATTAATTGTTGTTTATCATTGATTTCCTGAGAGTTACCCTGAGCCTAATCCTTCCCTTGATTAAATCAACCAAATCGTATTTCGTTCTTCTAATTTACTGTGTAACCGTGATTTGCTTAGCTTAATCCTCACTAAATTATTTATTGTGTGAATTTTCTTGAGTTCTTGTGTTCGACCCTGATATACTGCAGCAACTGCTTTAGTACTTTTAGGGTATTAATTTGAGCATATCAAATTTGGCGCCGTTGCCGGGGACTCTAAAAATTTCACCATTAGAATTTTAGTTGTCGATTTTGTCTAAGTTTGTCGTGAGTATCGATCGATACTCCATTGGTATCGATCGACACTGAACGTCTGTTTTTAAATTTTGGTTACTTATTTTCTCGTCTTTTGATTTTCAGGTGTATGCATCAGCGTACCACCAGGAGAACGAAGAACACACCACTGATCAATCTCTCCAACTCAGAGCTAGCAGAGCTTGAACGCACAATTCGAAAAACGAAAAGAACTACAATTGAGATGGATCTTCCACAAGGTTTGGTGCATGATGAGGAAGGTGAACAAATACCTCCTCCACAACAACCCCAAGCTGTTGCTGAACGGACGCTTGGCGAGTACAACCGACCGGATCAATTCTATGCCAATCGTGCAGCGATCCGTATTCCAACTTTCCAGAGGAATGACTTTGAGCTGAAACCTGCTTACTTCACTCTTGTTGGACAGCACCTCTTCACCGGCCTCCTTCATGAGCACCCTATGGATCACATCGAGAAATTCGAGGACTTGGTCACCAGTATGAAGTACAATGGAGTACCACATGAATATCTCTTTTGTAAGCTCTTTCCATACTCTCTTGGTGGAGAGGCAGCTTACTGGCTGAAGCAGCTACCTCCTGGATCTCTCGCTACTTGGAACGAAACCAAGAACGCATTCCTGAACAATTTCTATGACGATGCGAGATCGGAGGAGCTCAGGAACAAGATCTCTCAATTTTCGCAGGGACCAACAGAAGCACTCAAGGCTGCTTGGGTGAGATTCAGATCCTACCATAGAGACTGTCCGCACCACGGTTTCAGTCAAGTTCAGCTGCTCGGGATCTTTTACAGAGGGATTGATTGGCGGTATCAGATGGCACTGGATTCTGCAAGCAATGGGAACTTCAACACTAGGATTCCAACCGATGCTGTGAAGCTGATTGAGAACTTGGCGTCTAGCAATAGCACCAAAAATGCTGATTTCGAGCGAAAACGGCTCGCTAGTGTTGCTGACGGTTCGCAGATTGCTGAGGTTCAGGCGAAGCTGGACACGATGCACAACCTCTTAGTGGGAAAGACGAAGAAGGCTGTACATTTTGCTGAGGAAGTAGAGAACATTGAAGATGAGGCAGAGGATGTTAACTACATTGGTGGTTCTGGTTTTCAGGGTCAGCGATTTGGTTACAACAACAACCGAAGTTTCAACAACAATCAGCAAGGTGGTTACAAGTCTGGAGAAAGTAAGACGGAGATCCTCTTGGAACAAATTTTGCAGGGACAACAAAAGATGACTGTGGATTTCAATAGAAAGCTGGATAATTTATACACTGATCTGAATGGGAGAATCGACGCTCTCGAAATCCATCAGAAGAAGCTGGAAAATCAAATAGCTCAGACATCAGCAGCTGTCAAGGGAAAGATAGTTTAACCACAGCATGGACATGTCAATGCAATCACCTCGAGTGCTAGAGAAGAGGATTTTGAGCCTGAGATGACTGTGTTCGTATTCAGTAATACTAGTATCGACCGATACCTGCCTAGTATCGATCGACACCAACCTGCAGAGACGGTACAAAACTCCAGTATCGATCGACACTCATCTGGTATCGGTCGATACCCTTCGCAGGCTGAATCAATAATTGAGAAAAGGACAGAGTTGGTTGAGGAACGGGTATACAAACCAAAGCTCGAGGCATTGAATCTGTCGCAGAAGAAACTCGAGACTCAAATTGCTCAGACCGCAGCTGCTGTGAGAAGACAAGAGGGGTTTCTTCCAGGGAAGACTGAAGATCCAAGAGCTCACATCAACGCCATAAGTCTAAGAAGTGGAAAAGTGGTAAATTCAGGAGTTAAGCAGACTCCAATAGCTGAAAATCCCGTCGATCTTGCTGGAGATGACGAGTGGGATGCTGAAAGTCCCAGGGTATCGATCGACACCATCCCGGTATCGATCGATACCGGGACAGTGCCCAAGGAGGATGTTGAACCTGTCAAAGAAAGGGTCTACAAGCCGAAGTTGCCCTATCCTATTATTCCCAAGCTGACAAGAGAGGAGTGGGAGGCTGCTAGAAGCAAGTTTTTGTCAAAAAAAATGGTTGCAGGACCTCCCGTTGCTGATACACCACCACCGCTGAGACAGTTGACAAAGAGGGAAGACCCAGGGAAATTTTCAGTTCCATGCTCCATCTCTAGAGTAAACTTCAAGGAGTCTCTCGTTGACTCAGGGTCTAGTGTCAACGTCATGTCGAGGGCGATTGCAGAGAGATTGAAAGCTGATATGAGATCTCCTAACACGCTTCTCACATACGCGGATTCTTCTAGCTCACTCCCTTACGCTACAATTATTGATTTACCTGTTAAAATAGGAGATTGTCTGATTCCTACTGATTTTCAGGTTGTGGAGATGAGCCAAGGATCCAGGGTGCCCTTGATTTTGGGAAGACCATTTATGGCTACTGTTGGCGCGATCATGGACACGCATAACAAGAGAATCTCTTTCTCTTGCATTGACGGAGACGTCTTCTACGATGTCATTCCCTCTGGAGGAGCACCCAGACATGTCTCGTGCATCACCATTGCCTCGGGCGAGACTCTGATGATCGATCTGCTTGATGAGTCTTATGATGAACCAAAAGTCGCAGATGTTTCAAATGAACCCCCCCAACACCCCAAGAAAGTTGTGGAGAAGACCAAGGCAACAAAGAGGAAGGCGACGAGAAAGACGATCAATGGTGCTGCTAATTTCACTTTGATTCCTCAGAAGTGTGATGGAGATTCGATCGAATATAAGGTGAAGTGCAAGGGCACCTCGAAACCTTTCTCTAAGGTTAGAGTTCTCATTCCTACGGAGATGAAAGAGAAAGAAGAGGATATGATGAGCAAATCTTTGAAGCTGCAGATGTCTGGTTGTGGAACTTATTTCGGAGTGAGTCCCCCATCTTGTCCTGACTGATAACTTAGCCAAAGTCAAGCTCGTGACATTAAACAAGCGCTTAGTAGGAGGCAACCCACTGGTAAGTCTATAAATATGAGTTTTTGTTTTTGTGTTTTGTTATGTCTTGCGAATCAGGTCGGAAGAAGGATGGTCGTTTTTGCTCCAGTATCGATCGACACCACCTTGGTATCGATCGACACCACCACTCTATGGTAACACCTCTTGTTCTTGACCTATTTCGTTTTGTCCTTTGATTTCTTTCACCTTCTCTAGGCTTGATAAACACTGGGGACAGTGTTGCTTAAGTCTGGGGGAGGTAGTCACTGACATTGACTTTTTGTTTTCTTATTTATATGTTTTTATTGAGTCAAAACCACTTGAAGATCTGTCTTTTGCTTGGCTTTGTTGTTCTGATTTTGCTTTTGAGTGACCACTGTTACAGGATTAGTTTCAGTTCGACTAATGAAAAATCCAAGGGATAACCAGCCAGCTAGAAATCACTCATGTCTCCAGCAAGGTTCTTCACAAGCTTTAGCCAAATTTTGCACTTCATCTACGCGGTTAGTGTTCTTAGAGCTTGATTCATCATTCATATCTGGCTAAGGAACCCATCAAGCTTGAAAATTGTGGTATATCTCTCCCGTGAAAATTGTTGGATACATATTTGCATTAAAAGATGAAATGATTTCCGCCGAGTAGAGGGGTAGGAAAATTTCCTATGACCCCATTATTCTACTTGGATAAGGAATGATCACACAAAGGCCTGAAGTGAGGGGTAGGAAAATTTCCTATGACCCCATTATTCACCTAAGACTTTTGATACATTGAGAGGGTAAGAACCGGGGATTCGGTAGCAAACACTATCAATACTCGCGCTTCGGACCTTGATTTGTATATGCTGTTCAGATAAACCTGCGCTGTTGAATATCCAACGAGAACTGATCATGAAATAAGTCTGGGGGAGATAAAGGATACCGAAAAGCAATAAATGTTGTTGAATAAAGGGTTCTTTAGCTATGATATTGTATGTGCAAGAATCTAGAAAGTTCTTGAACACTGATTGCAGCGATGAAACTGGCGATGAGAGCTTGGGTGAATATTGGTGTGAGATAATAAGTGAAGTCTTGGGAAGTTGGGGTTCCTACGGAGAAGTACATGGTGGTTAGATCTGGAGCTGATCAGGCAGAAGTGGGCGCTTGGGAAAAAGGGTCATTACAGCGATTTCGGTAACAGTTCAGATCTCTAAGGTTTTTCAAACCTCTTTCTCTAACTTAGTTTTCTGTTTTGCTTGAGGGCAAGCAAAAGGCTAAGTCTGGGGGAGTTGATATATCATGGATTTTACCCATTTTTAGCCATGATATAAGTCGTTTTATCGAGTCTTTCTAGTGCTTTTTCTATCATTTTAGAATCTTTTCAGGTTTTAGCACGTTTGGGACGAAATTGGAGATTTTGGAGACATTTGGAGCCTTTTTGGAGCAAACCGAAGAAAGTACCCGTTTTGAAGCCTGAGTATCGATCGACACCATCCCAGTATCGATCGATACCGACAAAATTTTGAAGCATGAGTATCGATCGACACCATCCCGGTATCGATCGATACCGACGCAACTGACGCGCAGAAGAGATTTTCAAGGAAGCCCATAAGAAGCCTAATCTTTCCCTTATTTACAAAGAGGCCCATCTCGTGATTTTAGACCTATTTAAGTAAGTTTTTAGTCATTAGGTCAGGGGGATGAGGAGACTTTACTTTGAACTATTATTCTTGAGCCACCATTGAGATTTGAGAGTTTTTGTGAGGGAGACGGATCCAAGATTTTGTTCATCATAGAGAAGATCCCGAACCCTTGTTTCTATTCTTTTGTTATATTTAATTTCATGATCTATTCAGTTATGTTATTTGTTTCATCTATCATGTCTGAGTAGTCTCATTTTAGGTTTAGGGTTTTCTCATATGGATTTCTCTGATTTATGATGATTGATTTGTTAGGGTTCAAAATCTGAATAGTTCTTCACCATAGGTTGTTCTCAAAGCTATTTCTAACCTGATCACTTAGAATATAGAACCTAGATTAATCGATTAGGCACGACAGTGCAATTGAGTAATCTGATAAAACCTAGGGTGAGCAATTGGATTATCTGCAAAGAGATTTGGTTTAATCGAATTGTGAACATATCAAACTTGAATTGATTGCTGGTTTACTGTGTAGGATTTGCAAAGAGATTTGGAATTTTAGACTTAGACTTAGTTAGTTTTCGCAACGACAGTTGGTTAACTATACTTTCGTGTTTGAGTTCAATAACGGCGCTTAATTGAATTGAACCTTAATAGATTAATTGTTGTTTATCATTGATTTCCTGAGAGTTACCCTGAGCCTAATCCTTCCCTTGATTAAATCAACCAAATCGTATTTCGTTCTTCTAATTTACTGTCTAACCGTGATTTGCTTAGCTTAATCCTCACTAAATTATTTATTGTGTGAATTTTCTTGAGTTCTTGTGTTCGACCCCTGATATACTGCAGCAACTGCTTTAGTACTTTTAGGGTATTAATTTGAGCATATCATGAGCTCACTACAAAGCCTAAGAAAACCAACTTGTCAGTTTAAAAGATTCACCTCGCTAGGTTGGCGTAAAGACCTTCCTTTCGAAGCGTTTGTAACACTAACTCTAAGTGTTTAACATGTTCAGCCAAGCTCTTGCTGTAAATAAGTATATCATCAAAATAGACGACCACAAATTTACTTATAAAGGAATGCAAAACCTGGTTCATGAGTCGCATGAAGGTGCTTGGTGCGTTGGTTAGGCCAAAGGGCATTACGAGCCACTCGTATAGGCCTTGTTTTGTCTTGAAGGCGGTCTTCCCTTCGTCACCTTCTCTCATTCTCACTTGAAGATACCCACTTTTCAAATCAACTTTGGAGAATATAGTAGACCCACTACACTCATCAAGCATGTCGTCGAACCTCGGGATCGGATATCGATATTTTATCGTAATGTTGTTGATAGCTCGACAATCGACACACATCCTCCATGTACCATCCTTCTTGGGGACTAAAAACACTAGTACAACACAAGGACTAAGACTTTCTCTCACGTATCCCTTAGCCATTAGGTCTTGTACTTGGCGTTCGAGTTCTTGTGCTCTGGGCACGAGGTCTATCTGGTGTTCAACTCCTCTAAGTGCTGGCAGCCCTGGTGGTATTTCTTCTGGAAAAACATCTCCGAATCGGTCAAGAACTCCTTGACTCTCGCTAGACAAAACGATTGCTTCTTTCTCGGCGGATAAGGCTTCTCGGTAAATTAGAAGTATCAGATGTTGATTTGCGTACAACGCGTTGTTGATATGACTTGCCTTAGAAAACAAACTACTCTGGATCTTTTTAGCATCCTTAGCAATCTTGATTGCATAGCTTGAGTTTCGGATGGCTCGAGTGGAGCTAGAGTCACCTTATGCTTGTTATGCGTGAAAGAGTAGAAGTTGGTCCGGCCGTGGTGTAAGGCTTCTTTGTCGAACTACCATGGACGTCCTAACAGAATGTGTCCGGCTTGCATAGGGACCACGTCACATGTCACTTGGTCTTGGTACCTCCCTATACTGAATGATATCTTCACTTGCTCTTGGACTTTCAGCTCGTACTTTTTGTTGAGCCATCTTAGTGTATACGGTTGAGGGTGTTTGTCTCTCTTGAGCCCTAGCTTGTTAATCATGTAAGAACTGTCGGTGATGGTGCAAAAACCTCCATCGATGACAAGCTACACATCTAGAATGTTCTCAAGTTGGGCCGTTTCACCGGGTACAATGGCCGTGTTTAGTACTCGTCTCATCATAAGGATGTCTCCCTTCTCTGGATACTCAATGTCTTCTTCGGAATTTTCAGCATCTTCCTCAGACTCATCTTGCGTTTCATAACCTCCATCTTTAGTGAGAATCATAACCCTGGCGTTGGGACAATCTCGGGCCATATGCCCTCTACCTTGACACTTGAAGCATATGATGTCTCGGTTGCGTGTAAGGTTTTGATTAGACCTACTTGTCTCAGCTCTTGGACTCTTAGAAGCCTCAGCAACCTTTCCCTTAGATCTCGAATCAACCTCTACTGATTTGGCTCGGTCCGATGCTGGTTGAAACCGATTGCTGTTGTTGTTACGTACAGTCCACGGTTGCGTATTCTTTGGTTTACTAAAAGCTTTGTGCTTCCCTTGCTGCTCTATCTAAATTGCCAAGTGCAGCAACTCATCCATTTGATGGTAAGTGATATGTATGTATTTTATATGGTTTTAGCATGCATTATTCATTCATTTAGCCTTGTTTAATCGCTTGTTCTTAGCATTTATCTCTATTTTTGCATACTTAGAATGTTTTGCATTAGGTTTGCATACATACTGCATTTTGGAGTTGTTTCAGGTGCACTTAAGGATTATTGGAGATGTTGAAGTCAAATGGAGAAAAAGGAGAGCTTAACTCGACCAGAAACTCGAATGGAGACTGACTCTAGCAAGCCACTCGAGTCAGCAGGTCGAACCAGTGCACTCTGCACCAAAAAACTGCAATATGACCCAGCTCGACCCATGCCACTCGAGCCCACTAATCGAGCTGAGGATAAAGGCGCCGTCTTGGAACCAGCTCGAGCCCCTCACTCGAGCCCCTGCTCGAGTCCGTGCCAAAGGTGCAGTCTTGATGATGACTCGACCCAAACCACTCGAGTAGCATGGTCGAGCTGAAGATAAAAATGCAGTCTTGGAGTCCACTCGACCGAGCCACTCGAGTGCCTGCTCGAGCCGAAGATAAAAATAACGTCTTAAAGTTTTCTGCCGGACTCGACCTACCCACTCGAGTGGATTTGCCCGAGCCCTCTCCTATTTTGCTATTTTGTCCTTTTGTGATTTAGGGTTTTTAACTAAGACTATAAATACCTATTGTGTCATTAGGACGAGGGACTCGATTATTATTCTCGTTTTTAAGCTTTCTTCATCTGTTCTTGGTGTTCTTGCTTTCTTAGATCTGATTACTTTCAATCCACTCAGTATTTGTGTTTGAATCTCTGAACTCTACCCTCTCTCTTCCTTATCTTTTTGATTATGCAAGCTATTTTCATTTCTGGGTTTTTGAGTTTGATGTTCATCATGATCTGTGAGTAGTTTTCTAGGGTTCTTGAGGATGGGTTAGGTTTAGGCTTGTAATCTTAGTCTTCTAGGTGGTTTAGGGTTAGATTAAACGAAATCCCTTCTGGATTAGTGATCTTAATGCTAGTTTCTCTCTGATCAATTGAATCTAGATCATAGGTTTTTCCACACCCAGAAGGTGTTTGATGAAATGCCTGAACCAACTAATTCCAGAGATTTACATACCTAGCCTAAGAGATTGGATGTGTAGGGTGTTTATTGGCTTAAATAGATTGAATCTTAGTGCCTGCTAAGCTAGATTTCGCTAGAGAGATTTAGGTCTGGAACTAGCTTAGCTTGAGGTTATCTACCACGAGAGTGGATTTAGCTGTTGTTGAATCTGTTGTCTAGGGATAGCTAGATAGTTTTTGATAAGCCCCTAGTTAGATTAAGAGTATAGACTAGCCAAACCCCGTCCTTAAGACATGTTTGTTTCTTGATTGATTTTCGTGCTCTGTTTTAGTTACTCTGTTTCGCCCTGTTTTCGTGCTCTGTTTTCGTGTCCTGTTTTAGTTTTTGTTATTGCTAGGTTGATAGTTTCACCATCTACTTCTTATTTGGCTTGACTTAGATGACTTGATTGCATCCTTTAGGGTTAGTGACACACTCGATTGGATTGATACCTTTCTGCACTACAATGACATGTTGATGCATTAAGGCATTTGACAGATAGCAGAAGCTTAAAAATCTGTTATTTCAAATTGGCGCCGTTACCGTTTGGGTATTGTTTGTTACATTTAGGATTTCAATTCATCTTAGATCAAGTTCTTTACGTCTACTCTGTGACTCACCCTCTGTTTCCTTCTTTGTCTTTGCATTTCAGGTACTTTGGCACGTCTTTGATTTGACTCGACCTACCCACTCGAGTGTCTAAACCGAGTCAACCATCAAGACGCAACCTTGGACACCGACTCGACCTTTCACTCGAGTGTTACCGACCGAGTCAAACTTCGGGACGCGCTCTTAGCTCTCAGCTTGACCGTCTAGCTCGAGTGCCCCGACCGAGTCATCCTTCCAGGCGTGAACTTTGACACCAGCTCGACCCACCCACTCGAGCCAGTTGTCCGAGCCCACCCTTACCTGCATGCAAACGAGATCAAAAGGAAATCAGAACCTCTTGCCTTCCGTTGACTACATCAATAGACCAAAACAGTTGAGGGAGCAGAGAGAACACCCCCGAGTATATAATCCGGATCATCAGGATCAGGTAGGAATGGAAGACAACAACCCACAGGTACTGCATGTGGAAGCACCTCCTCAGAGGAGGCCACGGTTGATTGGGGCAGGCGATGCTCCCAACACTCACACTCAGAGGCAAGGGATTGTCCCTCCTAACATCCAGAACAACAACTTTGAGATCAAGAGTGGTTTGATCGCTATGGTACAGAGCAACAAGTTCCATGGTCTGCTTATAGAGGATCCTCTTGATCACCTGGATGAGTTTGATAGGCTTTGCAGCCTCACTAAGATCAATGGAGTCAGTGAAGATGGCTTCAAACTAAGATTTTTCCCTTTCTCTCTTGGGGACAAATTAAAGCACATCTGTGGGAGAAGAATCTACCCCATGGTTCTATCACTTCATGGGACGACTGCAAGAAAGTTTTCCTTGCTAAGTTTTTCTCCAACGCTCGCACGGCTCGACTCCGCAATGAGATATCCGGTTTTGCCCAAAAAGGTGGGGTAACATTCTGCGAAGCCTGGGAAAGATTTAAAGGTTACACTATTCAGTGTCCTCACCACGGTTTCAGCAATGAATCTCTCCTCAGTACACTTTACAGAGGGGTTCACCCAAAGATCAGGATGATTCTTGATACAGCAAGTAATGGTAATTTCCTCAACAAGGATGTCATTGAGGGCTGGGAATTAGTGGAGAACCTTGCTCTATCGGATGGGAACTACTCAGCAGACTATGACAGAAGTGTGCGCAGCAGTGTTGATTCGGAAGAAAGGCATAGGCAGGAAATCAAGGCTTTGAATGCCAAACTATATCAAATCCTTCTCAGCCAGACGAAGCACGTTCATTTTGCAAGTGAAGATGAGATTTTCCAGATTCAAGATGGGGAGAATACTGATATGGAAGAGGTTAGCTACATTCAGAATCAGGGTGGCTACAACAAAGGCTTCAACTACAAGAACAACCCGCATCTATCTTACAGAAGCACCAACGTTGCTAACCCGCAAGATCAGGTCTACCCACCTCAGCAACAACCGCCTCCACCCAAGCCTTTTTCCAGCCACAACCAGCATTAAGGTTTCGTTCCCAAGCCACACTACCAGAGCAACCATCAACAACAAGGAGTTATGGGCCCACCACCGGGTTTCTAGCACCCCCAAGCTCAGCCTTCTTTGACTCTTGATCCCCAGCTGACAACTATGCTCCAACAGATCCTACAAGGCCAATCAGCCGGTGCTTTAGACGTCGCTAAAAGAATTGGTGAAGTCAAAACTCAGATGGACTACTCCTACAATGATCTTAACAGCAAGTTTGAGACATTGACCTCCAAAATAAGGTACTTGGAGAACAACTCCGCCTCAAGTTCTTCCACCAAACCTATTGGCCAGCTCCCAGGAAAGGCAGTACAGAACCCCAAAGATTTTTCCCACATCAATGCAATCACTTTAAGAAGTGGCAGGGCGTTACCAGAGAGGGCCGGATCAGTTAAAGTCACTGGGGACAGTGAGGATGGAGATGGGGAGGATTTAAACAACAAAGGAGACCAAGAAACTCGTCTGGAGGATGACTCGACCACCCAACTCGAGCTCCCCACTCGAGCTAGCCCTCCACCTGCTGAAAAATCTGTGATTCCAGAGGAAAAGAAGGCACCTTTCATTCCCCCGCCTTATAAATTCAAATTGCCTTTCCCAGGAAGATTCAAGAAGGATCTAATGGAGAAATACAAAGCAATTTTTGATAAACATATCAGGGAAGCAGAGATTATGCTACCACTCATTGATGCTTTTTCCATGTTACCTATATATCAGAAATTCCTGAAGGATGCGGTGAATGAGAAAGCCAAAGCGATTCAGGGTATGGTGGTTTTGTTAGAAGAGTGCAGTGCCATCATTCAGAAGAAGGTCATCAAGGAGAAGCTAAGCGATCCTGGGTCTTTCACTCTTCCATGCTCCCTAGGTCCAATAGTTTTCAAGAAATCCCTTTGTGATCTTGGAGCATCTATCAGTCTCATGCCTCTCTTAGTGGCCAAGAGGTTAGGATTCAGCAACTACAAGCCTTGCAACATCTCTTTGGTGCTGGCAGACAGATCAGTTAGGACTCCTCACGGCATATGGAAGATTTACCTCTGGTGGTTGGAAATGTTGAGGTACCTACAGACTTCATAGTCCTGGAGATGGATGAAGAACCGAGGGAACCTCTGATTCTAGGAAGACCCTTCTTAGCTACGGCCGGGGCAGTTATCGATGTTCGAAAAGGAAAGATTGATCTCAATCTGGGGAGTGATTTCAAGATGACGTTTGACATCAAAGCCACGATGAGAAAGCCAGAAGTAGAAGGACAGATCTTCTATGTTGAGGAAATGGATCAACTTGCTGATGAACTTCTGGAGGAACTTAATGAGGAAGATCACCTTCAGACCGCTTTGACAAAGGTTGGGAAAGATGGGTACTTACACGACGAAACTTTGGGGTATGTGATGATTTTGGATTCCAATAAGGTTTTGGAAGGGCCAGAGGTTTTTGAAGATCTGATTGAGGTCGACATAGAGGTTTTGGCCGCAGAACACACTAGCTCGAGCCACCAGCTCGAGTCACTAGGTCGAGCCAGTGCTCGCTCAGCGTCCGCCGCGACCTATCAGCTCAAGTCGCCAGCTCGAGCCAAGCAACATTCAAGGCCTGACTCGACATCGCCACTCCAGCCAGTGCTCGAGCCAGACTCCTCTGCATCAAGCGACTGGGCAGAACTCAGAGCACCTAAGGTAGACCTCAAAACTCTCCCTTCTGGGCTAAGGTACGCTTTTCTTGGACCCAATTCTACATACCCAGTCATAGTAAATGATACGCTTAGTGATGACGAGATGCATTTGCTATTGACTGAATTGAGGAAGTTTAGGAAAGCAATTGGGTATTCTTTAGATGATATTAAAGAAATTTCACCTAGCCTATGCACTCATAGAATTCACCTTGAAAATGAATCATATGCTAGCATTGAACCTCAGAGAAGATTGAACCCGAATTTGAAAGAAGTGGTTAAAAAGGAAATTCTTAAGTTGTTAGAAGCTAGAGTCATCTACCCTATATCTGATAGTACTTGGGTTTCTCCTGTGCATTGTGTTCCAAAGAAAGGAGGTATAACTGTTGTTAGGAATGATAAGGATGAACTGATACCCACTAGAACTATCACTGGTCATAGGATGTGTATTGATTACAGGAAATTGAATGCTGCATCTAGAAAAGATCATTTCCCGTTACCATTCATTGATTAAATGTTAGAAAGGCTTTCAAATCATCCCTATTACTGTTTCTTAGACGGGTATAGCGGTTTCTTTCAAATTCCTATTCATCCTAATGATCAAGAAAAAACTACTTTCACTTGTCCATATGGAACTTTTGCCTATAGGAGAATGCCTTTTGGTCTTTGTAATGCGCCTGCTACTTTTCAGAGATGCATGACTTCTATATTCTCGGATTTAATAGAGGAGACTATGGAGGTATTCATGGATGATTTTTCCGTGTATGGCTCTTCTTTCTCCTCCTGCCTTTTGAACCTTTGCAGGGTGCTTACTAGGTGTGAGGAGACAAATCTGGTTCTGAACTAGGAGAAATGCCACTTTATGGTCAGAGAAGGGATTGTCCTGGGGCACAAGATTTCTGAGAATGGGATAGAAGTGGACAGAGCCAAGGTTGACGTGATGATGCAGTTGCAACCGCCTAAGAACGTCAGGGATATTAGAAGTTTCTTGGGTCATGCTGGTTTCTACAGGCGGTTTATCAAGGATTTCTCAAATATAGCTAGACCAGTCACTAGGCTGCTATGCAAGGAACAAGAGTTCATCTTTGATTCTGAGTGTTTGAGGGCATTCCAGCAGATTAAGGAAGCTTTGGTCTCAGCTCCAATAGTCCAAGCACCAAACTGGGACTATCCGTTCGAAATCATGTGTGATGCTTCAGATTTTGCTGTGGGAGCTGTTTTGGGACAAAAAGATTGACAAGAAGCTGCATGTGATCTATTATGCAAGCAGAACACTTGATGAAGCTCAGGGGAGATATGCAACAACAGAGAAGGAATTGCTGGCCGTTGTCTTTGCTTTTGAAAAGTTCAGAAGCTACCTAGTGGGTTCTAAAGTGATAGTCTACACGGACCCTGCAGCACTCAGGCATATCTATGCAAAGAAGGAAACTAAACCGAGACTGCTCAGATGGATACTTCTGCTACAGGAGTTTGACATGGAGATCGTTGATAAGAAGGGTATAGAGAATGGGGTAGCTGATCATTTATCAAGAATGAGAATAGATGATCCATCGCCAATTGATGATTTCATGCCTGAGGAACAACTCATTGCTGTTGTCTTGGCAATAGAAGGGAAAATGCCCTGGTATGCAGATTTTGCCAATTACCTTGTAAGCGGCGAAATCCCTGGAAGTCTTGATGCTTACAGGAAAAAGAAGTTTATGAGAGATGTGAACCACTACTTCTGGGATGAGCCTTACTTGTACAAGAGAGGTTCAGATGGTCTTTACAGAAGATGCATAGCTGATGGAGAAGTAAAAGGGGTTCTGGAGCACTGCCATGGTTCAGTTTATGGGGGTCACTTTGCCACTTTCAAGACAGTTCAGAAGGTTCTCCAAGCAGGATTGTGGTGGCCTTCAATGTTCAAGGATGCTCAAGCTTTCATCACTAGGTGTGATCCTTGCCAAAGAATGGGTAACATTGCCCGGAGGAACGAGATGCCTCAGAACCCAATTCTAGAAGTCGAAGTATTTGATGTGTGGGGCATTGATTTCATGGGACCTTTCAACCCACCATCTCATGGGAACAGGTACATTTTGGTGGCTGTCGATTATGTCTCCAAGTGGGTTGAAGCTATAGCCTGTTCTACCAATGATGCAAGGGTGGTTCTGAAGATGTTCAAAAGCATTATCTTCCCCAGATTTGGAGTACCAAGAGTTGTGATAAGCGATGGGGGATCCCATTTCATCAACAAGCTCTTCAAAAATCTTCTGAAGAAGTACGGGGTTAAGCACAAGGTAGCCACGCCATATCATCCTCAAACCAGTGGGCAGGTGGAAGTGTCTAACAAGCAGATCAAAGCCATCTTAGCAAGAGTAGTAGGAGTCTCAAACAGAGACTGGTCCTCTAAGCTTGATGAGACTCTCTGGGCATATAGGACTGCGTTCAAGACACCAATTGGAAGAACACCATTCCAGCTGCTCTATGGCAAGGCTTGCCATCTACCTGTGGAGATTGAGTACAAGGCATTGTGGGCAACAAAACTTTTGAATCTGGATATCAAGACTGCCCAGGAAAAGAGAGCATTGGATCTACATGAACTAGAAGAGGTCAGGTTGGATGCCTACGAGAGTTCCAAGGTTTATAAGGAAAGGACAAAAGCCTTCCATGACAGAAGGATTCTTCCCAAGGAATTCAAAGCTGGTGATCAAGTGCTCCTTTTCAACTCGAGACTCAAGATATTTCCTGGAAAGCTAAAGTCCAAATGGTCAGGACCATTCAGAGTCAAAGAAGTCTCACCTTATGGAGCGGTTACTCTGATCGGGAAGGGTGACTCTGAGTTTACTATGAATGGGCAGAGACTCAAACCCTATCTTGCTGATTACATCATCCCAGAGGGGACTTTCATCCCTCTAGATGAACCTCCCCCTGCTTAACTAAAATAGGAAGTCAAGCTTAGTGACTAATAAACAAGCTCACTTGGGAGGAATTCTGAAAGGACCTACCCCTTTTTTTTTTTTTTTTTTTTTTTTTTTTTTTTTTTTTTGAAGGATCGATCGATCCTTCTTAGGATCGGTCGATCCCAAACTCCACCCGAAATTAACCCGGTCGATCCTAACCCTTAAAAACTGACCAGAAAATTTTTGCTTCGAAAACCACCTATAGGATCGATCGATCCTACTTGGATCGGTCGATCCCTAAGCCCCGATTTACCTCCGAAAACTCTCTGGCCAAAAAGACTGCTCGGGATCGATCGATCTTGCCCAGGATCGATCGATCCCTTCCCCTGAACTGTAACCAGGAACAACACAATAAACCCAATACGCAAACCATTTCACATCCAACAAGAAAACACTCTTGACAAGCATTCTCATGAGTCCAAAACACATCACTACACATCATGGCAAGTTTAAACGTTAGCATCCCAAAAAAAAAAGTATGAGTTCATAAACAACACAAAAGACCTAAAGAATCCCGACACACTTAGATCATCCTTTCTCCTCGGCCTTGGTTCCACGCTCTCCACACCTAAGTCTTTTCTTTGTCCTTACCTGCACCAAAAGAGGCGCGTAAGCATTGATAATGCTTAGTGAGGCAGTCCTCCCGTCCCCACGGTTATACACACATGTAAATCAATGACTTACCGAAAACCATATTCATCACACACAAACAATCAAGCAAGAATGATAGAGCTCCATCACACACAAACAACAACTTGGACAAGCCATAAATCACACCCATATGGTCAAGTCCTAATACACATAACAAGCAAGGAAAATCATTGATTACATAGGCCAACCACGGTCACGCACTCACCTTGATTACGGTTGAAACGAAGAACACTCTTTTGACGGTTTCCAAGCCTTAAGCTTACTCCTTCTTTGGACACACAACACAACACCAAGATCTCATAAACCTCCTGCCAAGAGATCATCAACACACTCTCAAAAGACTGATTACAAGCTCCCAACTCAAGAGCTTAACTCAACAAATTCCGGATTCCTTTCCCCAAAAACAGGGCTTTACTTAACCAACCATATCTCTTTCCCTAGATCATATTTTATAAATTCCTCCGGTGAACTTAAAGATCGAAGTCTCAAAAACCTAGATACCAAATTTCAGCCCAAACAAACAAGAATTGAGTTCCCAAACACTCCATCAAACTCGCCCCGTCGCTACAGCCCGAAAACAGGGTAGTCTAGGGAGAAAAATCATATCTCCCAAACCACTTAACATAATCCCACGAAATTTGGTAGAAAACTAGGTAAGAGATTGGAAAACTTACCCACAAAATCTTAGATCAAACTGAGCTCTCTTGATATCCCGATCGGACCTCACAAGTTCGCCCAAAAACTCTGTTTTCTCAAGCTTTTCTATCTTCTCTTCTTCTCCTTCTTCCCTCTCCTTCTCTAGCTCTCTCCCTCTCTCTTTTCTCTCTTCTTCTCTCTATACTTCAGCCAAAATATCTTCCCCAATTCAAAAAAAAGAAGAGTGTAGAAGCTTTTAGAAGGGAGAGGGGGATGTATATACATGTATGTATATATATAATCATTGGTTTAATCACAATTAAACCAAACCGATCCGATTTCACTAAACCGTAACAATTAATTGTTCCAATTAACCTCTCCTGCTCGGTTTAGTAGCTCCAAATAATTTTCCGAATTATTTGAGACACCTCCCCATCTCAAAATATTCCTCTCACTCCCGACAAAACCCCAGAATTACCTCTTAATTCCGCTAAACCGAACCTCTCGGGATTCCTCCACAACGATCACTCCTTTGATCGTTTCATCACATTTCCCGCCCTTAGGGCCACCAATCAAGCTCGGTATTGTTCCATACTTGGTTCAATTACATCCCCGGGTCTATCATCACAAGATCCTACGTGGTCACCCAACGACTAACCCGTCGAAATCCAATTATCCCCGGATTCGAACGAGTTAAGCCGTCAACGACCTAGCATATTAGAATCCAATAACGCCGGACCCTAATATACTAAGTCCCCGTGAGAACCCATATCACCGGTATCTCACCCCTGGTTTACCGTCTATCAGGATTAAATCACCCATAATCCTTATCGGTAAACCACCCGGTTAGGATTAAATCACCCATAATCCTAACCCACATCATTAGAGTTAAATCTCACATAACTCTAATGACCCGTCATTAGGATTAAATACCACATAATCCTAATGACCCCGTCGATAGAATTAAATCTCACATAATTCTATCGACCCCAACCACAAAGTAGGATCCATGGACGTAAACCCAAAAAATCCCCGAACCAAGACGGAACGAATACTTCGCTCAATCCCGCAACACATGAAATACCACATCATATAACGCCCCGTCGATACATGAAATACCACATCATGTACTCGACACCCTAATACATGAAATACCACATCATGTATTATAACTCACGATTAATCCATAAACATCCATCATTTATTAATCAACGCCGACAATACAATATCCCGAGGGTTCATCGCAACAACAATATAAATAGATACAACTCGAGAGGACAACTTAGGAACACGGATGTTACAATTCTCCCCCACTAATTAGATTTGTCCTCGAATCTCAAGCCTCGGCTTGTTCCCTTAACCACTTGGAGAATTTTGCCCTTATCCTTCTCTCCGGTTCCCAAGTCTCCTCCTCAACCCCATCACAATCCCAAAGGATCCTTACCTCGGGAGCTCTCGTCCTCCCGTCAACCCCGATTCTACGATCTAGAATCCTCACGGGTCTCGCCTCGACCCTCAAACTCGGTGACAACTCAGGTGGAATCTGCTGTAACACCTGATCATCTCAATGCAAGCATTTCTTCAACTTAGCCACATGAAAAACATCATGAAATGCCTGCATAGACGCTGGCAACTCCAGCCTATAAGCAACAGGTCCAACTCGTTCCACCACTCGGAACGGTCCTAAATACCTCGGGCTCAACTTGCCCTCAGAGAATGACCTGTTTGATCCCTTAAACATCGCCATCTTGAGATAAACCATATCTCCTATGGCGAATTCCAGCTCTCTCCTGCGGTTATCCGCATAACTCTTCTGACGATCCTGAGCTTCTTTCATATTCAACTTCAAGACCCGGATCTTTTCCATGGTCTCCTGCACCAACCTCTCGCCAAACATGCTTCGCTCCCCCACTTGAGTCCAGCATAATGGCGTCCTGCAAGGCCTGCCATACAAAGCCTCATATGGTGCCATCCCAATACTCACCTGATAACTGTTATTATATGTAAACTCTACCAAGCTCAAGTAGTCGGCCCAATGACCTCCCCAATCCAGCACACACATCCTCAATAAATCCTCAAGAGTCTGAATAGTCATCTCTGACTGCCCGTCCGTCTGAGGATGATATGTTGTACTCATGTGTACCTTAGTACCCATCTCCTTCTGGAACTCTCGCCAGAAAACTGATGTGAACTTACTGTCACGGTCCGATACAATACTCGCAGGTACACCATGTAACCTTACAATCTCATTGATGTACCTTCTCGCCAAAACCTGAGCTCCATCTGTCTTCCTTATAGCTAAGAAGTGAGCAGACTTAGTCAATCGATCAACAATAACCCAAATAGCATCTTTGCCTCGAGAGTTCGGCAACCTAACCACAAAGTCCATAGTCACCATATCCCACTTCCACTCAGGAATGGGTAAACTCTGCAACAAACCGCTGGGAACCTGATGCTCGGCCTTCACCAGCTGACAAGTCTCACAGCTAGTCACCCACTTGGCTACATCTCTCTTCATCCCAACCCAATGATAATACCGCTTCAAATCTCGGTACATCTTAGTCGCCCCAGGATGAATGGAGAATCGACTCTGGTGTACCTCTCGAAGAATATCTCTCCTCAACTCATCATCATTAGGCACACATACTCGTCCATGAACCAAAATGGTTCCATTATTCGAAATCTCATACTCGGATTTCTCACCTTTAGAAGCTTTAATCAAAGCCTCATCTTTCTCTTGTGCCACCCGCACTCTACTCAAAATATCCGCCTGGTGAGCCGCTTCTAACCCTAACGGCTCTAACTCATCGGAAACGACACATAGCTGTAAAGTACTAATCATGCTCAACAACTCCTCGGCGTCCTTCTCTGTACTTGCAGCTACCCGTTTCCTGCTCAAGGCATCAGCAACGAGATTAGCTTTCCCCGGGTGATAAGCTATCTCCGGGTGATAAGCTATCTCGAGATCATAGTCTGCCATAAGCTCCATCCATCTCCTCTATCTCAAGTTCAACTCAGGCTGAGTAAAAACGTACTTGAGACTCTTATGATCAGTGAACACCTGCACCTTACCACCATACAGATATGATCTCCATATCTTCAGAGCAAACACCACCGCAACCAACTCAAGATCATGAGTAGGGTAATTAGCTTCATGCTTCCTCAACTGCCTCGAAGCATAAGCAATAACCTTCCCATGCTGCATCAATACACAACCCAAACCCAACCTCGAGGCATCCGTATAAACCACATATGGCTCCTTAGGATCTGGTAAGGCCAGTACTGTTGCGGTAGTCAACATCTCCTTAAGTCTCAAGAAGCTCCCCTCACACTTCTGAGACCACACAAAAGGAACATCTTTCCCGGTCAACTTCGTCATAGGCTGTGCAATACTCGCAAAACCTTTGACGAATCTCCTATAATAACCAGCTAGACCGAGAAAACTTCTTATCTCCGTAGCATTCTCGGGTCTCGGCCATTCCCTTATGGCCTTAATCTTCTCAGGGTCAACGGAAACTCCACTCTCCGAAACCACATGACCCAAAAATCCAATCTCTCTCTGCCAGAAACTACACTTACTCAACTTAGCAAAAAGCTTCTGCTCTCTCAACTTCTCCAATATCTTTCTCAGGTGATCACCATGCTCGTCGGAGCTCTTCGAATACACCAAGATGTCATCAATAAAAATGATCACAAATTCATCCAAATACTCCCGAAACACATCATTCATCAACCTCATGAATGCTGCTGGCGCATTCGTCAACCCAAAAGGCATCATTACAAACTCATAATGCCCATACCTCGTCCTGAAGGCCATCTTCTGAATGTCTGACTCCTTAATAGGAATCTGATGGTACCCAGAAGCCAAATCAATCTTCGAGAACCAAGTAGCACCTCTCAAGTGATCCAACAACTCATCAATTCTCGGGAGAGGGTACTTGTTCTTTATCGTCACCCGATTCAAACCCCGATAGTCGATACACAAGCGAAAGCTTCCGTCCTTTTTCTTAACAAACAAGACGGGTGCTCCCCATGGTGAGCTACTCGGCCTTATGAAGCCCTTATCCAATAGCTCCTCCAACTGCTTCTTAAGCTCCGCCATCTCCGCCGGCGCCATCCGGTATGGAGCTTTAGAAATAGGAGCTGTCCCTGGTTCCAAATCAGTCGTGAAGGGATCCGATCTCTGTGGCAGTAATCCCTTCAATGGTTGAAATAAATCCTCAAATTTCCTCACCACGGGAATATTCTGAAGCATTGAATCTCCGACCTCCTCGGGTATTGAGATAGTCGCGAGATATGCTTCACATCCCTTCTCTATCATCTTCTGGGCTTGAATAGCCGAAATCACCAAACTTCCCGACATAGGTCTTACACCTTGATACACCACTCGCCCATGATCATTCTCAAACACCACTCGACCTCGATGACAATCTAGATGAGCTTTATACTTCCCAAGAAAATCCATTCCCAAAATCACATCATATAACTCCACTGGCCACACAATTAAATCAGCTGGCTTCACCTCTCCAGCAATATGGACCTCAACATCTTTTACTAGGCTATGAGTCTCGAAAGTCTGACCCCCAGCTACTTTCACCTTTCGTAAACCCACACTAGGCTCTTCTCGGAGCCTCCCCTCTCTTACTAATTCCGGAGTAACGAAGCAATGAGATGCTCCGGAATCAAACAACACATGAGATGTAACCCCTCCCACGTTCAAGGTCCCTACACATAGCCTATGCATTGAGACCACACAACAAAAACAACCACAACACGCAATGGCCAATACTCATAATCGTAACACAATAATTAAATAGAAAAGAATTCTAACCAGTGATCGGCTTGGTGTTGCTCCCTTCTCCCGACTCAACACTCAAGGAGTACACTCGAGGAGTCACCGCCGTCCTCTTAGCGGGTGGAGCTCCGGAACTTTCTCCGCCTCGCTTTAACTTAGGACATGAACTCTTGATATGTCCCACCTCCTTACAATGGTAGCAAATCCTGGTGTCCTTATTAGGGCAGTTAGCCACTCTATGACCCTTGCCCCCACACTTGTAGCATCCAGATTGAGTGCTAGAAGCACTCTGAGAAGAGCCTTCCCACTTCCTCTTTTGTCCTCCCATGAACTTGCCACCTTTTCTGAATCGGAAGTAAAAGACTTCTTCCCTTGAACTTGAGGCTTAAACGCTTTAGCCTCCTCTATCATACCCTCCTCAATCATGGCCGCTCTCTCCACTAACTCGGCCACCGATGCATATGATCTCACAATGCACCTATTCCTCAACTCCAGACGCATTCCCCTTAGAAACCTTCTTACTTGGGCTGGTTCATCCTCAAGACCCCTTCCCGCAAACCTTCGAAGTCGGTTGAACTCCACCTCATATTCTCTCACCGACTTGGTTCCTTGCGATAATTCTAGGAACTCCGTCTCCAATCGGTCCATGGCTTCTTGCGGGAAATATTTGAGGTTGAACTCCTCACAAAACCCCTCCCAAGTATCCGCTCCATTAGTTCTCCTAGCCAACACACTCCTCCACCACATATGTGCATCCCCCTCTAGATAATGCACCGCCAAGTCCATCTTGTATTCCTCCAGACATTTCACCGAGAGGAAGTTTCTCTCTAACCTTGACTTCCACTCATCCGCCTCCAACGGTCTAGCACCTCCCGGAAAGAACTTGGTGCCAAGCCGTTGCATATGGTCCAACACTGTAAGATATGGTGGATTTACAGGGCCTACCACGTCTCCCCTAACCTCGGGGTTAACCACTCTCGGTGGCTCAACAACCTCAGGTGGCGCTACGGGAGCTGGAGCTGGAACCGCTCCGGGTAACCTCTCTAAAATCTGAGCTAACAACCCCAACATCTGCCCCATTTGATTCGGACCCTCTTGATGTTGCCCTTGAACTTGCGGCTCACTCACTGCCGCTTGAGCCGCATCGCCTGCAGCTCCCCCATTTCCCGACTCGGCAACATCCTCGACCACCACTTGGTCTTCACCTCTGGGGTCCGCTTGTTCCCTAGGCTCAGCCGACTCCCGCGCCACTCCTCTTCTACTTCTACCACTTCTAGTACTTCTCACCATACTACAAAAACAACACAGGATTCAATAACCCAAAACTCCATGATACAAACACACGAGAAGTCTTACCGTGGAACCTTTCCTTGGCCGAAGAGGATGATCTTTGACCCCAATCATATAACGACAATAAGCAATAGCAATCACAAGCAAGACTCCCAACACATCCTAGAACCGTCTCGCTCTGATACCAAATTGAAAGGACCTACCCCCCCTTTTTTTTTTTTTTTGAAGGATCGATCGATCCTTCTTAGGATCGGTCGATCCCAAACTCCACCCGAAATTAACCCGATCGATCTGACCAAAAATACCCCGCTAGGATCGATCGATCTCACCCGGGGGATCGGTCGATCCTAACCCTTAAAAACTGACCAGAAAATTTCTGCTTCGAAAACCACCTATAGGATCGATCGATCCTACTTGGATCGGTCGATCCCTAAGCCCCGATTTACCTCCGAAAACTTTTTGGCCAAAAAGACTGCTCGGGATCGATCGATCTTGCCCAGGATCGATCGATCCCTTCCCCTGAACTGTAACCAAGAACAACACAATAAACCCAATACGCAAACCATTTCACATCCAACAAGAAAACACTCTTGACAAGCATTCTCATGAGTCCAAAACACATCACTACACATCATGGCAAGTTTAAACGTTAGCATCCAAAAAAAAAAAGTATGAGTTCATAAACAACACAAAAGACCTAAAGAATCCCGACACACTTAGATCATCCTTTCTCCTCGGCCTTGGTTCCACGCTCTCCACACCTAAGTCTTTTCTTTGTCCTTACCTGCACCAAAAGAGGCGCATAAGCATTGATAATGCTTAGTGAGGCGGTCCTCCCGTCCCCACGGTTATACACACATGTAAATCAATGACTTACCGAAAACCATATTCACCACACACAAACAATCAAGCAAGAATGATAGAGCTCCATCACACACAAACAACAACTTGGACAAGCCATAAATCACACCCATATGGTCAAGTCCTAATACACATAACAAGGAAGGAAAATCATTGATTACATAGGTCAACCACGGTCACGCACTCACCTTGATTACGGTTGAAACGAAGAACACCCTTTTGACGGTTTCCAAGCCTTAAGCTTACTCCTTCTTTGGACACACAACACAACACCAAGATCTCATAAACCTCCTGCCAAGAGATCATCAACACACTCTCAAAAGACTGATTACAAGCTCCCAACTCAAGAGCCTAACTCAACAAATTCCGGATTCCTTTCCCCAAAAACAGGGCTTTACTTAACCAACCATATCTCTTTCCCTAGATCATATTTTATAAATTCCTCCGGTGAACTTGAAGATCAAAGTCACAAAAACCTATCTACCAAATTTCAGCCCAAACAAACAAGAATTGAGTGCCCAAACACTCCATCAAACTCGCCCCGTCGCTACAGCCCGAAAACAGGGTAGTCTAGGGAGAAAAATCATATCTCCCAAACCACTTAACATAATCCCACGAAATTTGGTAGACAACTAGGCAAGAGATTGGAGAACTTACCCACAAAATTGTAGCTCAAACTGAGCTCTCTTGATATTCCGATCGGACCTCACAAGTTCGCCCAAAAACTCTGTTTTCTCAAGCTTTTCTATCTTCTCTTCTTCTCCTTCTTCCCTCTCCTTCTCTAGCTCTCTCCCTCTCTCTTTTCTCTCTTCTTCTCTCTCTACTTCAGCCAAAATATCTTCCCCAATTCAAAAGAAGAAGAGTGTAGAAGCTTTTAGAAGGGAGAGGGGGATGTATATACATGTATGTATATATATAATCATTGGTTTAATCACAATTAAACCAAACCGACCCGATTTCACTAAACCGTAACGATTAATTGTTCCAATTAACCTCTCCCGCTCGGTTTAGTAGCTCCAAATAATTTCCCGAATTATTTGAGACACCTCCCCATCTCAAAATATTCCTCTCACTCCTGACAAAACCCCAGAATTACCTCTTAATTCCGCTAAACCGAACCTCTCGGGATTCCTCCACAACGATCACTCCTTTGATCGTTTCATCACATTTCCCGCCCTTAGGGCCACCAATCAAGCTCGGTATTGTTCCATACTTGGTTCAATAACATCCCCGGGTCTATCATCACAAGATCCTACGTGGTCACCCAACGACTAACCCGTCGAAATCCAATTATCCCCGGATTCGGACGAGTTAAGCCGTCAACGACCTAGCATATTAGAATCCAATAACGCCGGACCCTAATATACTAAGTCCCCATGAGAACCCATATCACCGGTATCTCACCCCTGGTTTACCGTCTATCAGGATTAAATCACCCATAATCCTTATCGGTAAACCACCCGGTTAGGATTAAATCACCCATAATCCTAACCCACATCATTAGAGTTAAATCTCACATAACTCTAATGACCCGTCATTAGGATTAAATACCACATAATCCTAATGACCCCGTCGATAGAATTAAATCTCACATAATTCTATCGACCCCAACCACAAAGTAGGATCCATGGACGTAAAGCCAAAAAATCCCCGAACCAAGACGGAACGAATACTTCGCTCAATCCCGCAACACATGAAATACCACATCATATGTCGCCCCGTCGATACATGAAATACCACATCATGTACTCGACACCCTAATACATGAAATACCACATCATGTATTATAACTCACGATTAATCCATAAACATCCATCATTTATTAATCAACGCCGACAATACAATATCCCGAGGGTTCATCGCAACAACAATATAAATAGATACAACTCGAGAGGACGACTTAGGAACACGGATGTTACGAATTCCCATGTCTATTCTTGTATATATTGCTTTATTTTTCTTGTTGAAACCGTCGTTTCGTTTGCTAATTTTTGTTTAGTGGTTTGTTTGTGTGTTTTCAGGAAAATGCAAAGCCGGTAAGTCTGACTCGACCGGTCCCACTCGAGCCATGTGGTCGAGCCAAAGAGCGCCAAAATTCAAAATCCGACAACATCTGACTCGACTGGTCCCACTCGAGTCAATGGCTCGAGTCAAGTGGCGCGCAAATTCAAATACGAATTCCGACAAAGAGACAAAAGCTGACTCGACCGAATCCACTCGAGTCACATGCTCGAGCCAACTTTTGGGCGCTCAAAATTTCGAATTTCAAATTCAAATAGACGCTCCTCTCTTGTCATCTAGCTCCATCCTTCGCCTATATAAGGAAACCAAGCCTTTCGAGTTTACCACACCACTCTTCACTTGCTCTCAAAGAAATTTCTGAAAATGATCAGCCAAATACGCTCAACCATGCCTAGAAGATCCTA
The DNA here is from genome assembly GCA_026770425.1 of Boechera divaricarpa. Lineage (NCBI taxonomy): Eukaryota > Viridiplantae > Streptophyta > Magnoliopsida > Brassicales > Brassicaceae > Boechera > Boechera divaricarpa. Next base: position 23,023,550 of record CM049185.1, on the reverse strand, counting down.
CAAAAGCGAGTCCGGTGATCGCCCATCTGCTAAAGCCGTGGCTAGACACTTTCAGAAGCTAAGAGGACCGGTTTCTATACCAATGGAACCGATGGAGATTGATGAAGTTCAGCTCGAGCTGATATGTTTGCATTTTGCATCGTTTTAGCTTGCATAAATCATACGTTTTGACGTGTTATTCACCCCGTTCTTGTTATTTATTCCGAGTTTTGCATACTTAGAGTGTTTTGCATTAGGTCCGCATACATCCTGCATATTTGGCTTGTTACAGGTACTTTCGGGTGATTTTGGAGAAGTTAGACCAGAAGCTGTCTGGGACATGCTGATCGAGTCCATGCAGGATACCCATGCAGACGTGATCGAGTCTGAGCAGGAGATGGAGCAGAAGCTCAGCTCGAGTACCCATGCTCGAGCTGTATGATCAAGCAGAGACAAAAGGTGGCGTCTTGAAGTTTCAGAACCCAGCTCGAGCCCCTGCAATCGAGTGGACTACTCAAGCTCATCTCAGAAAAATGCAGTCTTGATTTCGTCAGTTTGAGCACAACACTCGACCAAGACTTAGCCGAGCTGGACCTTATCCTGCACATTTTTACTATTTTGCGCATGACGTTTTAGGGCTTTTAAGACTTAGTATAAATACCTAATGTTGGGTTAAGACTAAGGGTACTACGTTTTATCTCTAATATTTCGAGTTTTTCCTTGTGTTCATCTCTGTTCTTAGTTTCCAGAACTTGTAATTTGATTTCTATTTGTTATTTTGAGTTTGTTCCTTCTGTTCTATCATTATCTCTATCTATTTCTATCATCTATGCAAGTTTTCATGATTTCTGGGTTTGTGTTCTTGATGTTCTTCATCAGTTTTGAGTAGTCATTAGGGTTCTTGAGGATGGGATATATTAGGTATAGAATCTTGGTCTTTCTGGTGGTTTAAGTGTAGATCGTTTGATTTCCCTTCTAAATCAGTGTTCTTAATGCTAGTTTCTTTCTGATCAATTGGAATTAGAACTTAGGTGTTTTTCCACCCAGAAGGTGTTTGATAAAATGCTTGAATGAACTGATGTTAGAGATTTGCATACCTAGCCTAAGGGATTAGTTGTCTAGGGTGTTTATCGACAATATTGAACTGATTCGTATTGCCTACTAGGGTAGATTTCGCCAAGGGATTGGGTCTGGAACTGGTCTAGTTTGAGGTTACTTACCACGGGAGTGGACTTAACTGGTTTTGATGTTTGATGTCTAGGGAATAGCTTGATTGAGTTTTGTTAAACCCCTTGAATAGGCTAAGAGGACACACTGAGTCGATTACCCCCATCCTCAGGAACTTCTCTTGCACTGTTGAATTTGCTGCTAGTCCTATACGCTGCTCTTTACCCCCATATGCTATTTCTGTTATTGCTTGGTTTCTGCTAGTTCTTGTTAGTCCTATACGGTATCTGTTTTAGTGTCCATTCTCAGTTTTTGTCTAGGTTGCTAGACCCCAATACGCTATTTGCTTGGCTTGACTTGAATTGCTTGATCGCAACCTTTTTGGTTAATATCTTCACCCTTATGGATTGACACCTTACTACTACGACGAAAACTTGGTCTAGTAAGGAATTGACTTATATCAATTTGGCGCCGTTGTCATTTGGGTGTTGTTTGTTACAATTAGGATTTCAAAATATTCTAGATCAAGTTCTTTTACAGTTCTTCGCTTACTAACTTGACTGTCTTTGCATTTTCAGGTACACATCCACCTGCATGCAAACCAGATCAAGAGGAAGTCAGAACCTCCTCCGCCCCATCGACAATATTGACAGGTTACCACAACAGTTGCGAGCGCAGCGAGAAAACATCCAAGACGAACATCAGAATCCACTCGGTATGGAAGACCAACCACAGGTTCAAGACCCTCCTCTAAGGAGGCCCCGTTTAATAGGAGCCGGAGATGCCCCTAACACTCATACCAACAGACAAGGCATTGTCCCTCCTACGGTCGAGAACAACAATTTCGAGATCAAGAGCAGCTTGATCGCCATGGTGCAGAACAACAAGTTTCATGGACTACCTATGGAGGACCCTCTTGATCATCTGGATGAGTTCGATAGGCTCTGCAGCCTTACCAAGATCAATGGGGTCAGTGAAGATGGTTTCAAGCTAAGGCTCTTTCCCTTCTCTCTAGGTGACAGAGCCCATCACTGGGAAAAGACTCTACCCCATGGATCCATCACCTCATGGGATGACTGTAAGAAAGCCTTCCTGGCCAAATTCTTCTCCAACGCCAGGACAGCACGCTTGAGGAATGAAATTTCTGGATTCACTCAGAAGGACGGTGAAAGTTTCAAGGGCTACACTACTCAATGTCCTCACCACGGGTTCAGTAAGGAGTCCCTCCTTAGCACTCTCTACAGAGGCATTCTCCCGAAGGTCCGCATGCTTCTCGATACCGCCAGTACTGGTAACTTCCTCAACCAAGATGTAGATGCTGGATGGGCACTTGTGGAGAATCTAGCCCAATCTGATGGTAACTACACTGGTGAGTATGATAGGAGTGTCCGGCCAAGTATTGGTCCAGATGATCAAACTCGGGCCATCAAGGCCTTGACTGCTAAGTTAGATCAACTACTACAGCAGAAGAAACAAGTCCACTTTGCTTCTGAGGATACAGTCTTCCAGGTTCAAGATGGGGCGGATGATAGTCTAGAGGAGGTCAGCTATGTGCAGAATCAGGGTCAGTACAACAAAGGTTTTATCAATTACAAGAACAACCCGAATCTGTCCTACAGGAGTACCAATGTTGCTAACCCTCAAGATCAAGTCTACCCACCTCAGCAACAACCTAAGTCCAAGCCTTTCATTCCCTACAATCCGCAGCAGAACTTTGCCCCTAAACCGCCTTTTCAGAGTCATCACCAATACCAGGGAACCCTATGTCCACTACCCGGTTTTCCGTCTCACCACGCTCAGTCTTCTATCGCTCCAGATCAACAGACAAACGCCTTGCTGATATATCATGGATTTTACCCGTTTTTAGCCATGATATAAGTCGTTTTATCGAATCTTTCTAGTGCTTTTTCTATCATTTTAGAGTCTTTTCAGGTTTTAGCACGTTTGGGACGAAATTGGAGATTTTGGAGACATTTGGAGCCTTTTTGGAGCAAACCGAAGAAAGTACCCGTTTTGAAGCCTGAGTATCGATCGACACCATCCCAGTATCGATCGATACCGACGAAGTTTTGAAGCATGAGTATCGATCGACACCATCCTGGTATCGATCGATACCGACGCAACTGACGCGGAGATAGATATCCAAGGACGAGAATTCTCGCCAAAAGAAGCCCAATACTTTCCCTTATTTACAAAGAGGCCCAGCTCGTGTTTTTAGACCTATTTAAGCAAACTCTTAGTCTTTAGGTTAGGAGACTTTTACTTTTCACTATTATTCTGGAGCCACCATTGAGATTTGAGAGCTTTTGTGAGGGAGACGGATCCAAGACTCTGTTCATCATAGAGAAGATCCCGAACCCTTGTTTTTATTCTTTTGTTTAATTTGATGATTTATTCAGTTATGTTATTTGTTTCATCTATCATGTCTGAGTAGTCTCCTTTTAGGTTTAGGGTTTTCTCATATGGATTTCTCTGATTTATGATAATTGATTTGTTAGGGTTCAAAATCTGAATAGTTCTTCACCATAGGTTTGTTCTCAAAGCTATTTCTAACCTGATCACTTAGAATATAGAACCAAGATTAATCGATTAGGCACGACAGTGCAATTGAGTAATCTGATAAAACCTAGGGTGAGCAATTGGATTATCTGCAAAGAGATTTGGTTTAATCGAATTGTGAACATATCAAACTTGAATTGATTGCTGGTTTACTGTGTAGAATTTGCAAAGAGATTTGGAATTTTAGACTTTAGACTTAGTTAGTTTTCGCAACGACAGTTGGTTAACTATACTTTCGTGTTTGAGTTCAAGAACGGCGCTTAATTGAATTGAACCTTAATTGATTAATTGTTGTTTATCATTGATTTCCTGAGAGTTACCCTGAGCCTAGCTTCCATCCATATTAATCGACCTAATCTTATTTCAATCATTTGTTTCTCATTGTTTATTGTTTGCTTAGCACAATCTGCATCTTTCATCTATTGCGTGAGTTTTCTTGAGTTCCTGTGTTCGACCCCTAACTTTACTGCAGCAACTGCTTTAGTATCATTATAGGGTATTAATTTGAGCATATCAAATTTGGCGCCGTTGCCGGGGACTCTAAAAATTCACCATTAGAATTTTAGTTGTCGATTTTGTCTAAGTTCGTCGTCAGTATCGATCGATACTCCATTGGTATCGATCGACACTGAACGTCTGTTTTTAAATTTTGGTTACTTATTTTCTCGTCTTTTGATTTTCAGGTGTATGCATCAGCGTGCTACCAGGAGAAAGAAGGACACACCACTGATCAATCTCTCCCTCACAGAGCTAGCAGAGCTTGAACGCACAAATCGGACAACGAAAAGGACTACAGTTGAGATGGATCTTCCACAAGGTTTGGTGCATGATGAGGAAGGTGAACAAATACCTCCTCCACAACAACCCCAAGCTGTTGCTGAACGGACACTTGGCGATTACAACCGACCGGATCAATTCTATGCCAATCGTGCAGCGATCCGTATTCCAACTTTCCAGAGGAATGACTTTGAGCTGAAGCCTGCTTACTTCACTCTTGTTGGACAGCACCCCTTCACCGGCCTCTCTCATGAGCACCCTATGGATCACATCGAGAAATTCGAGGACTTGGTCACCGGTATGAAGTACAATGGAGTACCACAGGAATACCTCTTTTGTAAGCTCTTTCCATACTCTCTTGGTGGAGAGGCAGCTTACTGGCTGAAGCAGCTACCTCCCGGATCTCTCGCTACTTGGAACGAGACCAAGAACGCATTCCTGAACAATTTCTATGACGATGCGAGATCGGAGGAGCTCAGGAACAAGATCTCTCAATTTTCTCAGGGTCCAACAGAAGCACTCAAGGCTGCTTGGGTGAGATTCAGATCCTACCAGAGAGACACTCCGCATCACGGTTTCAGTCAAGTTCAGCTGCTCGGGATCTTTTACAGAGGGATTGATTGGCGGTATCAGATGGCATTGGATTCTGCAAGCAACGGGAACTTCAACACTAGGGTTCCAACCGATGCTGTGAAACTGATTGAGAACTTGGCGTCTAGCAATAGCACCAAGAATGCTGATTTTGAGCGGAAAAGGCTCGCTAGTGTTGCTGACGGTTCGCAGATTGCTGAGGTTCAGGCGAAGCTGGACACGATGCACAACCTCTTAGTGGGAAAGACGAAGAAGGCTGTACATTTCGCTGAGGAAGTAGAGAACATAGAAGATGAGGCAGAGGATGTTAACTACATTGGTGGTTCTGGTTTTCAGGGTCAGCAATTTGGTTACAACAACAACCGAAGCTTCAACAACAATCAGCAAGGTGGTTACAAGTCTGGAGGTAACCAATCTGGTTTTGGTGCCACTCAATTCGCCCAAAAACCACTTCAAGGCGGTGATTTTACTCGCCAATACGGAAATTCAGCTTACCAACCGCATTCTCCGAGGTCTACAGAGAGTAAGACGGAGATCCTCTTGGAACAAATTCTGCAGGGACAAGAAAAGATGACTGGAGATTTTAATAGAAAGCTGGATAATTTATACACTGATCTGAATGGGAAAATCAACGTTCTCGAAATCCATCAGAAGATGCTGGAAAATCAAATAGCTCAGATATCAGCAGCTATCAAGGGAAAGATAATTCAACCACAGCATGGACATGTCAATGCAATCACCTCGAGCGCTAGAGAAGAGGATTCTGAGCCTGAGATGACTATGTCCGTATCCAGTAATACTAGTATCGACCGATACCCACCTGGTATCGATCGATACTACCCAAGACCTGCTGTAGATTCGAAGGTTGCTGAAGATGAAGATAAGAACTCTGACATTCCACGAGTATCGATCGACACCCCTACCAGTGTCGAGCGACACCAACCTGCAGAGACGATACAAAACTCCAGTATCGATCGACACTCATCTGGTATCGGTCGATACCCTTCGCAGGCTGAATTAACAACTGAGAAAAGGACAGAGATGGTTGAAGAAAGGGTCTACAAGCCGAAGTTGCCCTATCCTATTATTCCCAAGCTGACAAGAGAGGAGTGGGAGGCTGCTAGAAGCAAGTTTTTGTCAGAAAAAATGATTGCAGGACCTCCCGTTGCTGATACACCACCACCGCTGAGATAGTTGACAAAGAGGGAAGATCCAGGGAAATTTTCAGTTCCATGCTCCATCTCTAGAGTAAACTTCAAGGAGTCTCTCGTTGACTCAGGGTCTAGTGTCAACGTCATGTCGAGGGCGATTGCAGAGAGATTGAAAGCTGATATGAGATCTCCTAACACGCTTCTCACATACGCGGATTCTTCTAGCTCACTCCCTTACGCTACAATTCTTGATTTACCTGTTAAAATAGGAGATTGTCTGATTCCTACTGATTTTCAGGTTGTGGAGATGAGCCAAGGATCCAGGGTGCCCTTGATTTTGGGAAGACCATTTATGGCTACTGTTGGTGCGATCATGGACACAAATAAGAAGAGAATCTCTTTCTCTTGCATTGACGGAGACGTCTTCTACGATGTCATTCCCTCTGGAGAAGCACCCAGACATGTCTCGTGCATCACCATTGCCTCTGGCGAGACTCTGATGATCAATCTGCTCGATGAGTCTTATGATGAACCAAAAATCGCAGATGTTTCAAATGAGCCCCCCCCAACACCACAAGAAAGTTGTGGAGAAGACCAAGGCAACAAAGAGGAAGGCGACGAGCAAGAAGATCAACGGTGCTGCTAATTTCACTTTGATTCCTCAGAAGTGTGATGAAGATTCGATCGAATATAAGGTGAAGTGCAAGGGCACCTCGAAACCTTTCTCTAAGGTTAGAGTTCTCATTCCTACGGAGATGAAAGAGAAAGAAGAGGATATGATGAGCAAAACTTTGAAGCTGGAGATGTCTGGTTGCGGAGCTTATCTCGGAGTGAGTCCTCCACCTTGTCCTGACTGATATCTTAGTCAAAGTCAAGCTCGTGACATTAAACAAGCGCTTAGTGGGAGGCAACCCACTAGTAAGTCTATAAATATGAGTTTTTGTTTTTGTGTTTTGTTGTGTCTTGCAAATCAGGTCGGAAGAAGGATGGTCGTTTTTGTTCCGTATCGATCGACACCACCTTGGTATCGATCGACACCACCTCGGTATCGATCGACACCACCGCTCTATGGTAACACCTCTTGTTCTTGACCTATTTCGTTTTGTCCTTTAATTTCTTTCACCTTCTCTGGGCTTGATAAACACTGGGGACAGTGTTGTTTAAGTCTGGGGGAGGTAGTTACTGACATTGTGTGTTCATTTTGAAAAAAAAAAAAAAAAACAATTTTGTTTTAATTGAGTCAAAACAACTTAGAATTTTCTGGAGTGTGCTTGGCTTTGTTGTTCTGATTTTGCTTTTGAGTGACCACTGTTACAGGATTAGTTTCAGTTCGACTAATGAAAAATCCAAGGGATAACCAGCCAGCTAGAAATCACTCATGTCTCCAGCAAGGTTCTTCACAAGCTTTAGCCAAATTTTGCACTTCATCTACGCGGTTAGTGTTCTTAGAGCTTGATTCATCATTCATATCTGGCTAAGGAACCCATCATGCTTAAAAATTGTGGTATATCTCTCCCGTGAAAATTGTTGGATACATATTTGCATTAAAAGATGAAATGATTTCCGCCGAGTAGAGGGGTAGGAAAATTTCCTATGACCCCATTATTCTACTTGGATAAGGAATGATCACACAAAGGCCTGAAGTGAGGGGTAGGAAAATTTCCTATGACCCCATTATTCACCTAAGACTTTTGATACATTGAGAGGGTAAGAACCGGGGATTCGGTAGCAAACACTATCAATACTCGCGTTTCGGACCTTGATTTGTGTATGCTGTTCAGATAAACCTGCGCTGTTGAAATCTAATGAGAACTGATTATGAAATAAGTCTGGGGGAGATAAAGAATACCGGAAAGCAATAAATGTTGTTGAATAAATGGTTCTTTAGCTATGATATTGTATGGGCAAGAATCTGGAAAGTTCTTGAACACTGATTGCAGCGATGAAACTGGCGATGAGAGCTTGGATGAATATTGGTGAGAGATAATAAGTGAAGTCTAGGGAAGTTGGGGTTCCTACGGAGAAGTACATGGTGGTTAGATCTGGAGCTGATCAGGCAACAGTGGGCGCTTGGGAAGAGGGATCATTACAGCGATTTCGGTACCAGATCAGGATCTCTAAGGTTTTTCAAACCTCTTTCTCTCACTTAGTTTTCTGTTTTGCTTGAGGGCAAGCAAAAGGCTAAGTCTGGGGGAGTTGATATATCATGGATTTTACCCGTTTTTAGCCATGATATAAGTCGTTTTATCGAATCTTTCTAGTGCTTTTTCAATCATTTTAGAGTCTTTTCAGGTTTTAGCACGTTTGGGACGAAATTGGAGATTTTGGAGACATTTGGAGCCTTTTTGGAGCAAACCGAAGAAAGTACCCGTTTTGAAGCCTGAGTATCGATCGACACCATCCCAGTATCGATCGATACCGACGAAGTTTTGAAGCATGAGTATCGATCGACACCATCCTGGTATCGATCGATACCGACGCAACTGACGCGGAGATAGATATCCAAGGACGAGAATTCTCGCCAAAAGAAGCCCAATACTTTCCCTTATTTACAAAGAGGCCCAGCTCGTGTTTTTAGACCTATTTAAGCAAACTCTTAGTCTTTAGGTTAGGAGACTTTTACTTTTCACTATTATTCTGGAGCCACCATTGAGATTTGAGAGCTTTTGTGAGGGAGACGGATCCAAGACTCTGTTCATCATAGAGAAGATCCCGAACCCTTGTTTTTATTCTTTTGTTTAATTTGATGATTTATTCAGTTATGTTATTTGTTTCATCTATCATGTCTGAGTAGTCTCCTTTTAGGTTGAGGGTTTTCTCATATGGATTTCTCTGATTTATGATAATTGATTTGTTAGGGTTCAAAATCTGAATAGTTCTTCACCATAGGTTGTTCTCAAAGCTATTTCTAACCTGATCACTTAGAATATAGAACCAAGATTAATCGATTAGGCACGACAGTGCAATTGAGTAATCTGATAAAACCTAGGGTGAGCAATTGGATTATCTGCAAAGAGATTTGGTTTAATCGAATTGTGAACATATCAAACTTGAATTGATTGCTGGTTTACTGTGTAGAATTTGCAAAGAGATTTGGAATTTTAGACTTTAGACTTAGTTAGTTTTCGCAACGACAGTTGGTTAACTATACTTTCGTGTTTGAGTTCAAGAACGGCGCTTAATTGAATTGAACCTTAATTGATTAATTGTTGTTTATCATTGATTTCCTGAGAGTTACCCTGAGCCTAGCTTCCATCCATATTAATCGACCTAATCTTATTTCAATCATTTGTTTCTCATTGTTTATTGTTTGCTTAGCACAATCTGCATCTTTCATCTATTGCGTGAGTTTTCTTGAGTTCCTGTGTTCGACCCCTAACTTTACTGCAGCAACTGCTTTAGTATCATTATAGGGTATTAATTTGAGCATATCACTTGCTGCAGCAACTCCTACAGGGTCAAGCAGCTGGTGCACTTGACACAGCCAAGAAGTTTGGTGAACTTAAAACTCAGATGGACTACACCTACAATGATCTTAACAGCAAGTTTGAGTCTCTGCAGTCCAAGATTCGTTCCATCGAGGGCAAGACAGCTTCATCCTCTAACACTTCCCAACTCCCAGGTAAAGTGGTCCAGAACCCTAAGGACTACGCTCACAGTAATGCCATCACTTTGCGGAGTGGGAAGGAGTTACCTGAGAAGGAAGGATCTCCTGCAATCACTGCGGACAGTGAGGATCAAGACGGGGAGGATTTGGTTCCCAAAAACGACCAAGACAAGAGTCCCACGCCTGCTGGAGCACCCCAACTCGACCTGAATGGTCAAGACAGTCTACCTCCTGCACCTAAATCTGTGATTTCAGAGGAAAAGAAGGCACCATATGTCCCTCCTCCTTACAAGCCCAAATTGCCTTTCCCAAAGAGGTTTAAGAAGGACTTAATGGAGAAACATAAACAAATCTTTGATAAGCATATCAAGGAAGCTGAGATCAGGTTGCCTCTCATTGATGCCTTCTCCATGGTACCTGCCTATCAGAAGTTTTTGAAGGATGCAGTAGTTGAGAAAGACAAGAAGGTTCAGGGTATGGTTGTCCTATCAGAGGAGTGCAGCGCCATCATTCAGAAGAGAGTCGTCAAAGAGAAGTTAGGCGACCCGGGTTCTTTCACTTTACCGTGCTCTCTAGGTCCACTAGTTTTCAAGAAATCTCTCTGTGATCTTGGAGCATCTATCAGTCTTATGCCACTCTCGGTTGCAAGGAAGCTAGGATTCAGCAACTATAAGTCCTGCAACATCTCTCTGGTGCTTGCAGACAGATCAATTAGGACTCCTCATGGTATGCTAGCAGATCTCCCTCTGATGGTTGGTACAGTGGAGATACCTACAGATTTTATAGTTCTTGAAATGGATGAAGAACCAAGAGATCCTCTGTTTCTGGGCAGACCTTTCCTAGCTACAGCCGGTGCAGTCATTGATGTCCGAAAAGGGAAGATCGATCTCAATCTTGGGAATGATCTCAAGATGACATTTGATGTCAAGGAGACCATGAGAAAGCCAGAAGTAGAAGGACAGGTCTTCTATGTTGAGGTAATGGACAAGCTTGCTGATGAGCTTCTGGAGGAGCTTAATCAAGATGATCACCTTCAGACGGCCTTAACCAGGAGTGGTAAGGATGGGTATTTGCATGAAGAGACCTTGGGGTATGAGATGATTTTAGACTCACACAAGATTCTGGAAGAGTCAGACGGGTTTGAGGAGCTGATAGGGGCCAACACAGAAATTCATGCTGTCGAGGACACCAAGCTCGACCAGCGGACTCAAGCTACCCTATCCAGTACTCCAGACTCGAGTATCCAGCTCGACCAGCAGACCCAAGACAGACAGCTCTCTGCAGCAGACGACTGGTCAGAACTGCGAGCACCTAAGGTAGACCTCAAACCTCTTCCTTCTGGGCTAAGGTACGCTTTCCTTGGACCAAACTCTACTTACCCAATCATAGTAAATGACATGCTGAATGATGATGAGTTGAATTTGCTGTTGATTGAGTTGAGGAAGTATAGGAAGGCAATAGGATACTCTCTTGATGATATAAAGGGAATTTCACCTAGCTTGTGCACTCATAGATTCCATCTGGAAAATGAATCATATGCTAGTATTGAACCCCAGAGGAGATTGAATCCTAATTTAAAAGAAGTTGTTAAAAAGGAAATTCTTAAGTTGCTAGGGGCTGGAATCATATACCCCATATCTGATAGTACTTGGATTTCACCTGTGCATTGTGTACCTAAGAAGGGAGGCATTACTGTGGTTAGGAATGATAAGGATGAATTGATACCCACTAGAACTATCACTGGCCATATAATGTGTATCGATTACAGGAAGTTAAATGCTGCATCTAGGAAAGATCATTTTCCATTGCCATTCATTGATCAGATGCTAGAGAGACTTGCTAATCATCCATATTACTGTTTCTTAGATGGATATAGTGGTTTCTTTCAAATTCCTATTCATCCTAATGATAAAGAGAAAACTACATTCACTTGTCCATATGGAACATTTGCATATAGGAGAATGCCTTTCGGTCTTTGTAATGCACCTGCTACTTTTCAGAGATGCAGGACTTCTATATTCTCGGATTTAATAGAGGAGACTGTTGAGGTATTCATGGATGACTTTTCCGTGTATGGCTCTTCTTTCTCCTCCTGTCTTTTGAACCTTTGCAGGGTACTCACTAGGTGTGAAGAGACGAATCTGGTTCTGAACTGGGAAAAGTGCCACTTTATGGTCAAGGAAGGGATCGTCTTGGGGCACACAATTTCTGAGAAAGGTATAGAGGTAGACAAGGCCAAGGTGGACGTGATGATGCAGCTGCAACCACCCAAGAATGTCAGGGATATCAGTAGCTTCTTGGGGCATGCTGGGTTTTACAGAAGGTTCATCAAGGACTTCTCAAGGATAGCCAGACCACTGACAAGGCTGTTATGCAAGGAGCAAGAGTTTCTGCTTGATATAGACTGTTTGAAGGCTTTCCAGCTCATCAAGGAAGCCTTGGTCACTGCTCCGATAGTCCAAGCACCAAACTGGGACCATCCATTTGAGATCATGTGTGATGCATTTGACTATGCTGTAGGGGCTGTACTGGGCCAAAGGATTGAGAAAAAGCTACACGTGATCTACTATGCAAGCAAGACGCTTGATGATGCTCAAGGAAGATACGCTACGACAGAGAAGGAGTTGTTGGCTGTGGTTTTCGCTTTTGAGAAATTTAGAAGCTATCTGGTTGGGTCTAAGGTGACAGTCTATACTGATCATGCAGCACTAAGACATATCTATGCTAAGAAGGATACTAAGCCAAGACTGCTCAGATGGATACTCCTTCTTCAAGAGTTTGACATGGAAATTGTTGATAAGAAGGGAATAGAGAATGGTGTGGCTGATCACTTGTCAAGGATGAGGATAGATGACCCAGCACCTGTTGATGACACCATGCCTGACGAGAGACTCCTAGATGCTGTTTCTGTGATAGGAGTGAAGGACATACCTTGGTATTCTGATCTAGCTAATTTCCTTGCATGTGGTGAGTTACCTGATGATCTTGACGCCTACAGAAAAAAGAAGTTTCTGAGAGATGTCAAGCACTACTACTGGGACGAACCTTTCCTATACAAGAGAGGTACAGATGGTCTGTTCAGGAGGTGCATAGCACAAGACGAGGTTCAGGGTGTGCTTGAGCACTGTCATGGGTCTGCTTATGGAGGACACTTTGCTACGTTCAAGACTGTTCAGAAGGTACTGCAAGCGGGTCTATGGTGGCCTACAATGTTCAGAGATGCTCAAACCTTCATCACCAAGTGTGATCCTTGCCAGAGAATGGGAAACATCAGCAGAAGGAATGAGATGCCACAGAACCCAATTTTGGAAGTGGAGGTGTTTGACGTTTGGGGGATTGATTTTATGGGTCCTTTCAACCCACCATCTTCTGGGAACAGCTACATCTTGGTAGCTGTTGATTATGTCTCGAAGTGGGTTGAAGCCATAGCTTGCCCTAGCAATGATGCAAAGGTAGTTCTGAAGATGTTCAAGAGCATCATTTTTCCCAGATTTGGTGTGCCAAGAGTTGTTATCAGTGATGGGGGGTCTCACTTCATCAACAAGCTCTTTGAGAATCTTCTGAAGAAGCATGGGGTAAAGCACAAGGTGGCTACACCATATCACCCCCAGACCAGTGGTCAAGTAGAGGTGTCCAACAAGCAGATCAAAGCCATCCTGGCTAGAGTAGTGGGCGTTTCCAGAAGAGATTGGTCTGCTAAGCTGGATGAAACCCTCTGGGCGTACAGGACAGCATTCAAGACTCCTATAGGGCGAACGCCATTCCAGCTCCTTTACGGCAAGGCTTGTCACCTACCTGTTGAAGTTGAGTATAAGGCGTTATGGGCAACGAAACTTCAGAATTTGGATATCAAGTCTGCCCAGGAAAAGAGAGTATTGGACCTGCATAAGCTAGAAGAGATCAGGTTGGATGCTTATGAGAGTTCTAAGATCTACAAAGAAAGAACCAAAGCCTTCCATGACAAGAGAATCTTGCACAAGGAGTTCAAGGCTGGTGATCAAGTCCTCCTTTTCAATTCTCGACTCAAGCTGTTTCCGGGAAAGCTCAAGTCCAGATGGTCCGGACCATTTTCTGTCAAGGAAGTTTCACCCTAAGGAGCGATCACCTTATTTGGAAAGGGAGGAAACGAATTCACAGTGAATGGACAGAGGCTCAAACCCTATCTAGCTGATACCATCATTCCAGAAGGAACTTCGATTCCTCTGGATGAGCCTTCCATCGCCTGAACAAAACAGGAAGTCAAGCTTAGAGACTTTAAACAAGCTCACTTGGGAGGAAGTCCCATGTCTATCTCTGTACATATTTCTTTGCTTTAGTTTTTAAAACGTCAAATAAGTGTGCTAAGCTATTTTGATTTTGTCTTGATTGTGTGATTTCAGGAAAGCATGAGAGGTGGATCATAAACCTTAGGAGGGAATTTTCAAAATTCAAAATTTTGACATGTGGACCCGAGTCAGAGGTGTCATGGTCAATACAGAGCTCACATGGTCAAGTGCAGAGGCGTCACGGACGAGTCAGAAGAGTGTTTGGTCGACCCACACCTTTCAACACGCTTTCCCCACGCCCCACACTCGACCACACACGTCTTCAAGCTCGACCCACACACGCTCCTCCTTGTCCTTTGCCCCCTCCCACTTGTCTATACAAGCCAAACTCGATTCAAAAGGTGTCAGAAAAGTGACGACTCGATCCAACACTCCTTCAACACGTTTTCAAGCTCGAGCCCACACGCTAGAATCCAAGGATGTCAGCTCGAGTCTCACCAGAGGGAGCCCACACGCTTTCAACACGCTCCCCCACTCGGCTATAAATACCGAACTCGACTCCATACTTTACTCACACCTCAAACACTCTCACTTCTCTCTCTTTCATTCCCAGAATTCTCTCTAAATTTTTCTTGCTGCTCTTGAGGCTAATCCTCACGATTTTGAGTTCTCTTTCCTTGTCCTTGATCGAGTCTCAGGTATGGACCGTCGCCAAGCCCGTCGTAGGTCAGCTGAAGAACTCGCCCGCAACTTCCAGATGTGGAGAGAGAGCATTCCCCCAACCGAAGAACAAGAACAAGCCGTAGAACAAGAGCAAGTTGCAGTACCCATGGAGTACGAAGTCACGCCGGACTCGACCCAATATGCTCGAGCCCGAGGATCAAGCCAGAAGGGTCGGAAGTCTCGCTTGAGCACCCATACTCGAGCTGAAGAGACGAGACAAACCACCTGTGTCCAACGTGAGGGAAAAGGACAAATGGAGCAGAGTATGCATCAAGGTGGTGAAGAAACAGAGGAAGACGAGCCTCAGTTGATAAGGAAGCCTCGACGGATGAGCACCCACGCTCGAGCTGGAGGGTCGGGACAAGCTACTACGATATCAGACAAGAAGCTCACTCAGGTCAAAAGTGAAGGAAAAGCACCAATCAAGCCGATTATGTATCAAGGTGGTGAAGAAACAGAGGAAAACGAGCCTAAGTTGATAAGGCAACCCCGAAAGAAGAACACCAAACCCTCTGCAACCAAGTACCTAGAGGCCCTCCTCGAACGTAGTTTTGAAGGAACGAGGTACCCGCACAAAGAAACAATGCAAGCACTCGGGATTGCTAGAGATATGGAGTATCTTTTTGAGGCGGGAGGTATAAGACAATTCATGAACAAACCGCTGGAAGCCTACAAGGAAGAGACGTGCCACTTCCTCTTGTCCCTCAGGGTTCATTTCTACGATGAGGAGCCTGATGTTGAACCCGATGACGGTCCTGGCTTCATCACCTTCGCGTGCAGAGGACGATGCTATGCCCTTACCATCGCGCAAATCTGCAACCTATATGGTTTTTCTGGAGGTGACGAACTGATTCAAGATTTTGATCATGAGGAGCTCCAACAATTATGGTCGACCATAGGAGACAGCACCAAACCTTTCTCCTCCTTTAGAAGCAAGAGCTCAAGCATCCAAAGCCCTGTCCTGAGGTACCTACACAAGACAATAGCAAGCTCTATGTTTGCAAGGAAGGTGACCGGGACGGTGAATGAAGGTGAACTAAGGATGCTGGACTTATGCCTACTGCCACTTCTGGGGAGCACAAGAGATGGGCGGAAGATGCGGGGCGATAGAGCAGATGCTAACCTCGCCCTTGTTCTGATGGAGCAATTCCTAAACTATAAGGACTAGGCGATAAAGATGGGCAAGATGAAGATGGATGGCGTAGGTGACCTCTGTATTGGGGGTATCATCACCCCAATACTTGTTGCTTGTGATGTAGAGCTACGATCAGTACCCTATCCACCCAAATGGATAGATATCGACTTCTTGAGGAGGTGCAGGTTCCTGGACCATACAACGCCTCCAGACGAGTACATCTATCAGTTCATGCATCCGACAGTTGGGGAAGCCAAGCTGCGCCTGCCTTGCACCGATCTCACCAAGGTACGCCAGGGCCGAAACATTGATTTCCATCCTCCTCTCGATAGACTCTACAATCAAGACGAGGAGATCAGGGAACAAGGAATGGGGTCAGACGATCAAGATGCTGCTCTGGAGGAGGTTGATCCAACAGAAAGGTACTCGTTTGAGGAGTACAAGCTCAAACCCACACATAGTCCAGCCCTGAAGGAGGCACACAAGCGGATTAATCTCCTTCAAAGGTGGAACAAGTTTCAAGGGAAGACCGTCGCCGCACTCAAGGGTACCGTGAAGGACCTGAAAGACCAAGTGAAGGACGTGAAGGACCAACTCAAGGACTTCACGCTAAAGTTCAAATCCCCTACACCCAAGAAAACCATCGTACCTGGGAGAATTCTGACGGGGAGCGGGTCGTTTCGCGAGGAACCAAGACATCATGCACCCGAGATGGAACCACCACGAGCCTCCTCCTTCGAACCAAGGCAGCCAAGGCAGTTTCAACACGCGAGGAAGAGACGCCAAGCAGGAGGAGCATCTGGCTCACGCACCCAGCTCGACCACTACCAGGTCGAGTCGACATACTCACCATAATCACCAAGGTACCCGTACTGACCCTTTCTGTATATATTAGATGCATCGTTTTTATTGTTTTCTGTTACCTTTTAGCCTTTCTTTCCAAATTTTTATTACACAAGGGACTGTGTAATTTAAGTTTGGGGGAAGGGTTAAGGTCTGTATTGATGTGTTTTCTCTGTTCTTATTTTGATTTTGTGCATTCTTGAGTCTGCATGCATATATGGCATAGAAAAACCAAAAAAAAAATTTTTTTGAAAATTTTCGAAAATGATTTCACAAAAACAGAGTGTTCATTTAGTTGCATTTACATTTTAGGATCGAGTCTAGATTATTTCATACAGGGCTGTTGCATATGCATAGGGGATGATGATGATTTAAAACCTTGTAAACTTGCTGATTCAACTGCATGACTTCAATGCCCTCGTTTCTAGTTGTTCAATGCCTTGATGTTGAGCTTGAAGTAAGACCGAACCATGTTCTGAATGCACAACTAGATCGAGTCTTAGCTGAAGCATACTGCGATTTTCTGTCATTCCGCATCTATTTAAACCTGAATTTGACTTATAATTATCATGTCTAGGCATAGAATTTGAACTCATGGATACTGTATACATACTTGGATTCCCTTTCATCTGTTTATACCACTCTTTGCCAATCCAAGTAGCTGATTCTCATTGTTAGATCAGTTTTACCATGCGCTTACCCTAGCCTCCTTTCCAGCCACGCTATTACTTTAGTGAATGTGTGAGGCCTATTTCCGAATGAGCTTGGTTGAAAGTGTTAGGTTTGAGCCGACAAGGATAGAATCTCATGTAAGTTCTGGTTTGCAATTTTCAAATCAGATAGGATTACGTGGGATCTTGATCGTTGGGTATTGAGGTTAGTTCGTGGATAGAAAAGAATGAGAAAAACTTGGAAAAAGAAAAGAAAAGAGTAAGAGTTCTTAGGAGGGAAATGATCTGAATGTTTGAGTATCTAGCAAAGGATTGGGGGATGTGCATAGCAAAAGAAAAACACAAAACACAAAAACGCCTAAGCTAAGTTAAGAAAAGAACCCCAATCCGCTAGATGTATATGTGTATAACCCCTCCTAGAACCAAAAACAAAAAGAAAAGATGAAACTGATCCAGGATATCAAAAAAAAAAAAAGCCTAAGGGTGAAGGCTAGAATTAGGATGACTGTCTGGGTTTTAGACTAAGGGATAAGACCGCTTGTGTAGGACTGGGTAGATGGGAGTCTATTCTTGTATGCATAGGTTGGTTCTTACCTTTAGCATTCTACTAAAGCTCATTCCGTTTCATTGAGAGACCCTTGTTCTGAAAAGTCAATACCATACTGAAGGGACCATTTTTGTCTCTTGACCTTACCCTTAGCCAAATGAGTTCATTGAATATGCTTAGCTTGATTCATGGTTTCTGTTCTAATGAATGTTAAGGGGAATGATAGAAATGAATGCATGACTAGGTTGAGGTTTGATTGAACTTGTGCTGCGAAGAATATGGCTAACGTTTTTAAGTAGAGCTCATAAACTTTGCATTCTAGAATTAGTAACTTGGACATTGAGGTCATCCGTCATTATCTGCAAGTTTTGGTTCTGAGTCCCCACTTTCAACCCTCTTCTCCATTCTCGTTCCTTTGTTTGCTTGAGGGCAAGCAAAGACTAAGTTTGGGGGAGTTGATATGTTTGCATTTTGCATCGTTTTAGCTTGCATAAATCATACGTTTTGACGTGTTATTCACCCCGTTATTTATTCCGAGTTTTGCATACTTAGAGTGTTTTGCATTAGGTCCGCATACATCCTGCATATTTGGCTTGTTACAGGTACTTTCGGGTGATTTTGGAGAAGTTAGACCAGAAGCTGTCTGGAACCTGCTGATCTAGTCCATGCAGGATACCCATGCAGACGTGATCGAGTCTGAGCAGGAGATGGAGCAGAAGCTCAGCTCGAGTACCCATGCTCGAGCTGTATGATCAAGCAGAGACAAAAGGTGGCGTCTTGAAGTTTCGCTTGAGCACCCATACTCGAGCTGAAGAGACGAGACAAACCACCTGTGTCCAACGTGAGGGAAAAGGACAAATGGAGCAGAGTATGCATCAAGGTGGTGAAGAAACAGAGGAAGACGAGCCTCAGTTGATAAGGAAGCCTCGACGGATGAGCACCCACGCTCGAGCTGGAGGGTCGGGACAAGCTACTACGATATCAGACAAGAAGCTCACTCAGGTCAAAAGTGAAGGAAAAGCACCAATCAAGCCGAGTATGTATCAAGGTGGTGAAGAAACAGAGGAAAACGAGCCTAAGTTGATAAGGCAACCCCGAAAGAAGAACACCAAACCCTCTGCAACCAAGTACCTAGAGGCCCTCCTTGAACGTAGTTTTGAAGGAACGAGGTACCCGCACAAAGAAACAATGCAAGCACTCGGGATTGCTAGAGATATGGAGTATCTTTTTGAGGCGGGAGGTATAAGACAATTCATGAACAAACCGCTGGAAGCCTACAAGGAAGAGACGTGCCACTTCCTCTCGTCCCTCAGGGTTCATTTCTACGATGAGGAGCCTGATGTTGAACCCGATGACGGTCCTGGCTTCATCACCTTCGCGTGCAGAGGACGATGCTATGCCCTTACCATCGCGCAAATCTGCAACCTATATGGTTTTTCTGGAGGTGACGAACTGATTCAAGATTTTGATCATGAGGAGCTCCAACAATTATGGTCGACCATAGGAGACAGCACCAAACCTTTCTCCTCCTCTAGAAGCAAGAGCTCAAGCATCCGAAGCCCTGTCCTGAGGTACCTACACAAGACAATTGGCTTCGGGGGAAAGTGACAGCCCTATTGGATGACACGGGGTATCAGGTGGCATACGATGGTTCCACTGAGAGATTCTTCGTCTCAACGGACCGAGTTCGAGCTGTTCCAGGGGCGCCATCTTCATCTCGGCCGCCTCGCGGACCTCCGACATCCCGCCCCTCTTCCTCCTCCACGCCTTCCACCACCACATCTAGGCCACCTTGGCCTAGAAGGGACGAGAGGGCTAGGATTCGCATCACTACGCCTTTTGAGTGGGAGTACAAGGCGATCATTGAGAGCGTCGCCTGCACACAGCGTCCCATCTCTGACGATTGGGATGACTACGACTCGATTTTCTACAACGCATGGCTGGACGTCGAGATCAAACCGACTAGGTTCGCAGACACACTTACCATGCGTCGCCTGGGTTTCGATAGAGAGTTACAAAGGTTCTTGCAGAAGATCGGACTGGGGACGATGCCTACGAAGTGGTACCCGCTCTACCCAGACCTCGTCCGCCAATTCTTAGCCTCCGTGCGTGTCTACTACACCGGAGAGGCCCATGTTACTGCGCAGCAGGGCGTGCTGGCATTCATGATTCGCGGAGTGAGGTACCGTCTACCCTTCCAGGACCTCTGCAGCATCTACGGTTTCCGTAGGGACTTCTCACGATGCGAGCTGCCCACCAAGTTCCTCGACGTCCAGAACTTCTGGAAGCATTTTGGACATGGAGCCTACCACAGCAAGACGACGACGCAGACGGATATCCGCCATCCAGTCTTACGATGCCTAGCTCGGATTCTGAGCAACACATTGTTGTGCAAGATGGAACCCAACAAGATGCGGGTGTCTGAGCTGATAGTGATGTCCATGGCTATTGGGGATATTATTGATGATGAGGAGTACGAGTGGCCTGAGCTGGATCTAGCGGTCAACCTGGGTGCGGTATTCGCACATCATTTAGAGTCATTGAAGGTAAAACCCTTCACCTCGCGCAGCAAGAGCGGCAAGACTTCAGGTCGCGCCATGTCTGAGTCCGTAGGTAGCCTTCTTACTCCCATTTTTCTCCATTATGGGATTGACACCACGAGCTGTTCGATAATCTCTACTCGGGCTGTTATGGACGAGTCGCACCTAGAGCATCTGCGCTGGCTCAAGCCAGGACGACGTTGGGTATTCAGCACCTCTCAGGGGGACTTCCTGGTCCAGCTGCCCAACACAGATTTGACAGACATCGACTCAGATGCGCCTAAGCTGTTTTTCACCCCTGCTCCGACGGACATGACTCGAGCACCGGTCACTCGACGTCGTGGTGTACCCTCCGGAGTCCGTACTACTGTTGCTGACGAGGACACGCCAACTCAGACTCCCACTCCTGCACCTGCTGCTACTTTTCCTCCTGTGCCAACCATGGACCTGGACCCGTTTCAGCAATATGTCGTTCACAGTCTTCAGGCGATATGGAGCATCATTTCTCGATGCAGCTGCATGACTCCACCGGCCCCTCGCTCGCCCCATACAGCAACCGCTGCTGGATCATCACGCACAGCTGGTGCTGATCCTGCCGATGACTCTGATTCTGACGCTACAGAGGATTAGTCATCTCTCTGATTCACATGTTTTTCTTTTTCCTTTTTCTTTTGGTTTTGTTATGAACTGATGTCAGTTTTTCTTTTGTTATGAACTAAGTGGTTTAACGGATATGATCTTTTGTTGTCTCTAACTCGTGTTTGAATGGTATCTCAGTTTCTAACTTGGATCATCTAACACGGTCAGCTCATTCAGTTAGAGAAAGAGGTTTTTCATCTCGATTTTCATCTGGTATCGATCGATACCAACCTGGTGTCGATCGATACCACCCGTCTGTGGTAACACCTCTTGTTCTTCATCATTGCCATTTTCTCCATATGTTTTCCTTCACCTTCTCTAGGCTTGATACACACTGGGGACAGTGTTGTTTAAGTCTGGGGGAGGTAGTTACTGACATTGTGTGTTCATTTTGAAAAAAAAAAAAATAATTTTGCTTAATTGAGTCAAAACAACTTAGAGATTTCTGTCTTTGGCTTGAATTTGTTGTTCTGATTTTGCTTTTGAGTGACCACTGTTACAGGATTAGTTTCAATTCGACTAATGAAAAATCGAAGGGATAACCAGCCAGCTAGAAATCACTCATGTCTCCAGCAAGGTTCTTCACAAGCTTTAGCCAAATTTTGCACTTCATCTACGCGGTTAGTGTTCTTAGAGCTTGATTCATCATTCATATCTGGCTAAGGAACCCATCATGCTTGAAAATTGTGGTATATCTCTCCCGTGAAAATTGTTGGATACATATTTGCATTAAAACAGGTAAAATCTATATAAAAGATGAAATGATTTCCGCCGAGTAGAGGGGTAGGAAAATTTCCTATGACCCCATTATTCTACTTGGATAAGGAATGATCACACAAAGGCCTGAAGTGAGGGGTAGGAAAATTTCCTATGACCCCATTATTCACCTAAGACTTTTGATACATTGAGAGGGTAAGAACCGGGGATTCGGTAGCAAACACTATCAATACTCGCGTTTCGGACCTTGATTTGTGTATACTGTTCAGATAAACCTGCGCTGTTGAAATCTAATGAGAACTGATTATGAAATAAGTCTGGGGGAGATAAAGAATACCGGAAAGCAATAAATGTTGTTGAATAAATGGTTCTTTGGCTATGATATTGTATGGGCAAGAATCTAGAAAGTTCTTGAACACTGATTGCAACGATGAAACTGGCGATGAGAGCTTAGATGAATATTGGTGTGAGATAATAAGTGAAGTCTTGGGAAGTTGGGGTTCCTACGGAGAAGTACATGGTGGTTAGATCTGGAGCTGATCAGGCAGCAGTGGGCGCTTGGGAAAAAGGGTCATTACAGCGATTTCGGTAACAGGTCAGGTCTCTAAGGTTTTTCAAACCTCTTTCTCTAACTTAGTTTTCTGTTTTGCTTGAGGGCAAGCAAAAGGCTAAGTCTGGGGGAGTTGATATATCATGGTTTTTACCCATTTTTAGCCATGATATAAGTTGTTTTATCGAGTCTTTCTAGTGTTTTTTGTATCGTTCTGGAGTCTTTTCAGGTTTTAGCACGTTTGGGACGAAATTAGAGAATTTGGAACCATTTGGAGCCTTTTGGAGCAAACCGAAGAAAGTACCCGTTTTGAAGCCTGAGTATCGATCGACACCATCCCGGTATCGATCGATACCGACGTAACTGACGCAGAGATAAAGAGATATCCAAGGAAGAGAATTCTCACCATAAGAAGCCCAATACTTTCCCTTATTTACAAAGAGACCAAGCTCGTGTTTTTAGACCTATTTAAGCAAACTTTTAGTCATTAGGTTAAAAGGGGGGCAGACTCTACTTTGAACTTTGATTCTTGAACCACCATTGAGATTTGAGATCTTTTGTGAGGGAGACGGATCCAAGACTTTGTTCATCATAGAGAAGATCCCGAACCCTTGTTTTTATTCTTTTGTTATATTTAATTTCATGATCAATTCAGTTATGTCTTGTTTTTCATCAATCATGTCTGAGTAGTCTCATTTTAGGTTCAGGGTTTTCTCATATGGATTTCTCTGATTTATGATGATTGATTTGTTAGGGTTCATAATCTGAATAGTTCTTCACCATAGGTTGTTCTCAAAGCTATTTCTAGTCTGATCACCTAGAACATAGAACTTAGATTAATGGATTAGGCACGACAGTGCAATTGAGTAATCTGATAAAACCTAGGGTGAGCAATTCGATTATCTGCAAAGAGATTTGGTTTAATCGAATTGTGAACATATCAAACTTGAATTAATTGCTGGTTTAATGTGTAGGATTTGCAAAGAGATTTGGAATTCTAGATTTTAGACTTAGTTAGTTTTCGCAATGACAGTTAGTTAACTATACTTTCGTGTTTGAGTTCAAGAACGGCACTTAATTGAATTGAACCTTAACCGATTAATTGTCATTTATTATTGATTTCCTGAGAATTTCCCTGAGCCTAGTTTCCATCCATATTAATCGACCTAATCTTATTTCAATCATTTGTTTTCTCATTGAATTATTGTTTGCTTAGCACAATCTGCATCTTTCATCTATTGCGTGAGTTTTCTTGAGTTCTTGTGTTCGACCCCTAACTTTACTGCAGCAACTGCTTTAGTATCATTATAGGGTATTAATTTGAGCATATCAAATTTGACAAAGCTGTATCACGTGCCCTCCCATTGGCCCATGCCAAACCTCACGTTTTCATCGTTGCCCATCGAGTCGCACCGCACGGTCCACTTGGAGACAACACCCGTCCGAAGCTTGTATCACTTCCTGAGATCTTAACCTAACTAGTCCTTCGTTAGACTAAGCATAGAGATACTCTATCAAATAACAAACTCGAGACTAGCTATTATTCCCTAGTATACAGATCTGAAGCTTTAACCCACTCTCGTGATAAGAACTTCTAAACATACAACTACACCTACTGGATTCAGTTGTACACTTAAACATCTCCCTTAAGAGAGTGTTCAGCATTAAGATGTACACTAAGGTAACTAGATTGATTAAGAACAATCAAAAATTTAACAAATCCTAAAAGTATATCCCATCATCGACCACCACCATAGTGGTCTAAAAGACAAGATCTGATTTATAAAATAAAAAACAAGGCTGGAAAGTAAACTAATCTAAAACAATAATCAAAGTAAAAGCATAAACATAAAGGAGAAGTAAACCTTATAAAGAAGAACTTTATTTGATATGGAGTTTAGGTCTACAAAGTGTGTAAAAGTCTCTCTCTCCTTTTTCTAAATCTAGGGTTCTTAGGTCTCAAAAACTCGAGTTTATCTTGTCCTTAAAATTCTCAAAACCAAAAACAGGTGATCAGCCCACTCTTGGATTGCCACATAAGAAAAATCCCAGATTTCTCGGATGTCAGAATCGACCCTGATTGGTCGATTCTAGGATCGATTATGGGCTCCCTTCTCTGACTGGTCCATGCAGGCTTCGCGAGTTTTCTCGGGAAATTCCTCGGACACAATATCGACCCCCATAGGTCGATTCTGGGGTCGATATTAGTTCTCTTCGGTTTCCTAAAATCTTTTTCTGGACGTGCATGATTCAAGTGGTGAAGTTAACTTTCCCATAGGTCCTAGCAGGCTCTAGAAACACTCCAGATATCAAGTTTTAGCTCCAAGTACCTAGAATCATATAAACACATGCAAACACACTAGAACCACACTAAATGTTAGTTATAAAGCTCAAACCTAACTTATTATGATGCATAAAAATATGTAAAATACGGTGTTATCAACTTCCCCACACTTATCATTTGCTTGTCCTCAAGCAAACAAAACCTAAGCATGGTGAAGTTATTTTATTGAAAGCAAAATATAGATAAAGAGAGTGAACTTATACCTTGTGACATTGTTGTGTTAGATGTTCTTTGTCCTTGTGGAGATGAGATGACTCTTACCGTACTCCATGTACTTCACCATAAGCGTAGCAACACACCTTAGTTCAGACCACTCCTCTTTTGAACCTTGACTCTTCATTGTCGACTCCTCTTTTTTTCTAAGCGTGAGCTCTCAACTTGGGAGTACCGATCAAAAGATATGAACACTTACTCTTTCGGATTTTTGTAATCTCAAAAGATGTCAAGGAAAAGAAATATCTCCATTGATCGCAAGACTCCCTCCCACCCCCCACCTCCCCCCCCCACACTTATTTCACAACTTCCTCATTGCGATATAAGATGGAAAGGGAAAAAGCAAGAGAAACACTTACAATGATTCTCTTATTGAGTTGTGGGTTAGCAGCTCCCACATGACATGTATAAGGATAGAATGCTTATTTAACGTCATGAGCTTGACGACCTCTCGGAGTGATCCGAGGATAATGCAGATGAAAGATGAGGGCTGGATGGTTGTGCAAAGATTTGACCGTGCTTGCACTTGGGATTAGTGTTTATCCTAGCTGTTCGATTCAGGATTCGTCGTTGAGATCTCCAGCTAATAGGATCCAATGTGGGACTGTGAGTCCATCAAAAAGTCTTCTTTTCAGGCGTGGTGGAGGAGTTGCATTGGCCGGTGTTGCATGGTAGAATACGTCTTTGTTCACATAAGTAAACGATACTCTTTTGTTTGGCCAATCTATAACTGCTCCAACTGTTTCAAGAAAAGATCCTCCAAGAATGATAGGAGTGTCATCGTCCTTCCTCATATCAATCACATGAAAATCAGTAGGGACTCCACGGTCTCCGATCCATACATTCTCAGCTACGCCTTCAGAGCGTGTGATATCGGTATTAGCAAGTCCGATTCTCACATTCGATGGGTGAAGTTGTGGAGTCCCAATATCAAGGCTCTCTTCTTCGACATTACATTGATGTTAGCACCTGAATCACAGAGAGCATCATTAAACTTAATACCAAGAATTGAACAAGGTACTTTGTAAAGTCTTGGATCATCTCTTTTGAGCTTCTTCCTATCAGGTGTTAGGATCCCGATGTACAGTTCCTTGATTTTGTTCAAGGTTTCTTTGCTGTCACTGAAGTAGGAGTCAAGGTTGTACTCAACCAGAGCTTGCTCGAATGGAATATCTCTTGGAATTTGGCTCACAATTCCAAAAACTTCGCTGAATTGTTCTGTACTTATTTCTCTGAAGAAACAAGTAACATCGTATCTGAAAAGTTATGGATGGCTGAGATGAGAGTTCCTGGAGATGCGCGCTTCTCTAAAAAAAATTTCGATATCATGAATCGTCCCATCTGTTCCTTCGAAGTATTCTTTCAACAGGTAACTCTTCCATGCATCCTTAAAAGATAATGACATAGGGATGCTTTGGATCAACCTTTCGAATCTCATCTTATTACTTGGATTGATAACCACTTGCTGCTTTTGACTCATGAGGGTCCTTGCATAGACACTTCAGAAGGCTCTTCATCTTCGTCAAGGTCTTCTTCTTCATCAGGGGAAGAATCGATGACGACTGGCCGAATTCTGTCTCCAAGCCTGCTGATATCAACCCTGATTGGTCGATTTTGGCTTCGGTTTGTGATAGCATCGTATTTTACATGCTTTAATGCATACATTTAGCTTAGTTTTTTTTTGTTTCTAACTTGCATTTAGGATAGTTTTAGTGCATTTGCATTTGTTTATATATTTATAGGTACTTGGAGCAAAACTGGTGTTTCTAGAGTGTTTAAGATCCTTAAGAAGCCATGAAGACGTTGGAGTTGCTTACCATGAGTCGTGGACGATCACAGAATGTTTATTTGGAGCTATAAAGCTAAGCATTGACCCAGTACATCGACCAGTCCAGGTCGATGCAAGTGCAAAAAAACTGTTTTTACTGTAGTACCGACCTAGAGCATCGAACAGGGCCTGTCAATGCCCGGCCAGACGAAGACCATCAACATAAGCATCGACCAGGGCCTATTGATGCCTATCCTGGTGAAGCCCATCAACCACAAGCATCGACCGTGGCCTATCGATGTTGAGTCACTGTGCAGAAATGGAAAGTTCGGTTAATGTGAACTGCTATGTATGGGAAGCTTTGGGTCGAGAATGAGGGTCTTCTAGAGGCATCTAAGGACGCCCTAGACTTCCCCTAGCCTCCCAAAACTCTATATAAACACATATTATGCCTTTTAGAAAAGGTTCCCACTTTTTACACAACTTTTGTTACCACTACTTAGAGAGAAATCTCATTTGTTCTTTCTTCTAAAGTTTTATTATGCAAGTTCTTTAGTTCTTCTTCTTCTGATTCTTTGCTTACTGTTTTTACTTATTGTTTTATGATATGCTCAAATTAATACCCTATAATGATACTAAAGCAGTTGCTGCAGTAAAGTTAGGGGTCGAACACAAGAACTCAAGAAAACTCACGCAATAGATGAAAGATGCAGATTGTGCTAAGCAAACAATAATTGATGAGAAAACAGATGATCGAATTAAACTTAGGTTGATTTGTACAGAAGGAAACTAGGCTCAGGGAAATTCTCAGGAAATCAATGATAAATAACAATTAATCTGCTAAAGTTCAATTCAATTAAGTGCCGTTCTTGAACTCAAACACGAAAATATAGTTAACCAACTGTCGTTGCGAAAACTAACTAAGTCTAAAATCTAGAATTCCAAATCTCTTTGCAAATCCTACACATTAAACCAGCAATTAATTCAAGTTTGATATGTTCACAATTCGATTAAACCAAATCTCTTTGCAGATAATCGAATTGCTCACCCTAGGTTTTATCAGATTACTCAATTGCACTGTCGTGCCTAATCGATTAATCTAAGTTCTATGTTCTAGCTTTGAGAACAACCTATGGTGAAGAACTATTCAGATTATGAACCCTAACAAATCAATCATCATAAATCAGAGAAATCCATATGAGAAAACCCTGAACCTAAAATGAGACTACTCAGACATGATTGATGAAAAACAAGACATAACTGAATTGATCATGAAATTAAATATAACAAAAGAATAAAAACAAGGGTTCGGGATCTTCTCTATGATGAACAAAGTCTTGTATCCGTCTCCCTCACAAAAGCTCTCAAATCTCAATGGTGGTTCAAGAATCAAAGTTCAAAGTAAAGTCTGCTCCCCTTGACCTAATGACTAAAAACTTACTTAAATAGGTCTAAAAACACGAGCTGGGTTTCTTTGTAAATAAGGGAAAGTATTGGGCTTCTTTTGGTGAGAATTCTCGTCCTTGGACATCTATCTCAGCGTCAGTTACGTCGGTATCGATCGATACCGGGATGGTGTCGATCGATACTCAGGCTTCAAAACGGGTACTTTCTTCGGTTTGCTCCAAAAAGGCTCCAAATGTCTCCAAAATCTCCAATTTCGTCCCAAACGTGCTAAAACCTGAAAAGACTCTAAAATGATAGAAAAAGCACTAGAAAGACTCGATAAAACGACTTATATCATGGCTAAAAACGGGTAAAATCCATGATATATCAACTCCCCCAGACTTAGCCTTTTGCTTGCCCTCAAGCAAAACAGAAAACTAAGTGAGAGAAAGAGGTTTGAAAAACCTTAGAGATCCTGATCTGGTACCGAAATCGCTGTAATGATCCCTCTTCCCAAGCGCCCACTGTTGCCTGATCAGCTTCAGATCTAACCTCCATGTACTTCTCCATCAGAATTCCCAGCTTCCACAGACTTCACTCATGACCCCGCTAAGTGTTCATCCAAGCTTATCATCGCCAGTTTCATCGCTAAAATCAATGTCCACGAACTTTCTAGATTCTTTGGTCATACAATACCATAGCCAAGGAACAATTCATTCAACTTTTTCTTGGTATTTAACTCCCCCAGACTTATTTCACAACCAGTTCTTATTGATTTTTATTTTTTTTTTTTTTCATTTTTTTTTTAACTGCATATACAAATCAAGGTTCGAGACGCGAGTATTGATAGTGTTAGCTACCGAATTCCCGGTTCTTACCCTCTCAATGTATCAAGTATCTTAGGTGAATAATGGGGTCATAGGAAATTTTCCTACCCCTCACTTTAGGCACTTGTGTGATCATCCCTTATCCAAGTAGAATAATGGGGTCATAGGAAATTTTCCTACCCCTCCACTTGGCGGAAATCATCTCATCTTTCATGCATTTTTGATATCCAGTACTTATCACGGGGGAGATCTACCATTTCTTTCATACGCAATAGTTCCTTAGCTAGGTAATGAATGATGAATCAAGCCCTTTGGACATTTACCTTATTGATGAAGTGTAGAATTTGGCTAAAACTTGTGATGAAAACTTGTTGGAGACAATCCATGAATTCTGGCTCCCTGGTTTACCTCTGGATTTTTCATTAATCGAACTGGATATTGACCCTGTAACAATAGACACTCAAAAGCAAAACCAGCACATCAAAACCAAGCACAGTCAGGAATCTCTAAGTTGTTTTGACACGAAAAACATTTTTTTTATTTATTTATTTTTTTTTTGAATAAAAACAAAACACAATGTCAGTAACTACCTCCCCCAGACTTAAACAACACTGTCCCCAGTGTATATCAAGCTTAAAGAAGGTGAAAGAAAAATAAATGGAGAAAAATGGTAAGATGAAGAACGAGAGGTGTTACCACAGGCGAGTGGTATCGATCGACACCATGGTGGTATCGATCGATACCAGGCGGAAACCGTGAAGAAAAACCTCTTTCTGCGTGAATGATCTGACTTTGTTATCGATCGATACTGACACTCAATCTCCGAATCTGCTACTAAGAAAACTAAAAACGAAAATTAGCAAAAACCAAAAACCAAAACTAGTATGTACAGAATCACCAGTGGGTTGCCTCCCACTGAGCGCTTGTTTAATGTCACGAGCCTGACTTTAACGATGGTTAGGTGATGGGTGGATTAGCCAGAGGTACGATCTGTCCTGCTGGAATTTTGGCTTTCGCCCAATAATGTTTAACCCTTTGCCCATTCACAGTGAATTCGTCACCTGACGAATTAAGCAGCACTATGGTACCATGTGGTCGCACGTCCTTGACAGTGAAAGGACCTGACCAACGAGAACGAAGTTTTCCAGGAAATAAGTGCAAACGAGAGTTATAAAGAAGAACCTGGTCATTTGGTTCGAATTGTCGTGAAAGGATTTTCTTATCATGATAGACTTTGGCTCGTTCTTTGTATAACTTCGAGTTCTCATAGGCGTGATATCTGATCTCATGGAGCTCATTCAACTGAATCAATCTCCTCACAGCAGCAGGTTTGATGTCGTAGTTGAGTAGCCTTGTCGCCCAGATTCCTTTATGCTCAAGTTCAACAGGGAGATGACATGCTTTCCCATACAGCAAGTGAAATGGCGTAGTCCCCAGCGGTGTTTTAAAAGCAGTTCTATATGCCCATAGTGCATCATTCAGCTTAGTAGACCAGTCCTTCCGCGAAGTACCCACAGTCTTTTCAAGAATCTCCTTGATCTGCCTGTTGGAAACCTCAACTTGTCCACTTGTCTGAGGATGATACGGTGTAGCGACACGATGATTAACCCCGTACTTCTTCAACAACCGCTTGAAAGCCTTGTTGATGAAGTGACTACCACCATCACTGACGATGATTCGCGGGATCCCAAACCGTGGGAAGATGATGGTCTTAAACAGCTTAAGAACCACCGTATGATCATTGGTTGGACTAGCAATTGCTTCCACCCACTTGGAGACATAATCAACAGCAACCAAAATGTATCTGTTCTTGTGCGACGATGGAAAAGGGCCCATGAAGTCAATGCCCCAGCAATCAAAAACTTCAACCTCAAGGATGAAGTTTTGTGGCATCTCATGTCGCTTACTGATCTTCCCTCTCCGCTGACAAGTATCACACTGAGCAACAAAAGCATTAGCATCTCTGAACATAGTCGGCCACCAGAAACCGGCTTGCAGAACCTTAGAAACTGTCTTGAAAGTTGCGAAGTGTCCAGCATATTCAGAACCATGGCAGTGGAAGAGAACGTCCGGAACCTCTGACTCAGCCAAACATCTTCTGTAAAGACCATCAGAGCAATGCTTGTACAGATAAGGTTCATCCCAGAAGAAACGCCGTACCTCTCGCAGAAACTTTTTCCTCTCATAAGGTGTTGTGTGATGCGGCTCGGTTTCCGTCGCTAAAAAGTTGGCGATGTCAGCATACCAAGGCCTGGAAATGGTTGTCACAGCAGCTGAATAGGCGGCATAAGAACTGATGCCATCTGTCGACAAAATGGTGTGATCCATCGAAGGGTGTCGATCGATACCCAGGTGGTATCGATCGATGCTGATGCTTAGATCGTCAGAGAAGTCGAAATTTTTCCCAAAATCAGCCCGCGCCTCTGTAGAAATGAAGAAGATGCGCTCCTCTGATAGGTAATCATCAATAGGCACGTCCCCATCTATCTTCATTCACGACAAGTGATCTGCAACTCCATTCTCTATCCCTTTCTTGTCCTTAACCTCGATGTCGAAGCCTTGAAGCAAAAGTACCCAACGACAGAGACGAGGTTTGAGATCTTTGTTCTTAAACAGGTATCTAAGAGCAGCATGATCAGTGTGAACGACTACTTTGCTTCCAACCAAATAAGATCTAAATTTCTCAAAAGCGAACACAACTGCTAGGAGCTCTTTCTCGGTAGTATTGTAGTTGCGTTGGGCATCATCCAATGTTCGGCTGGCATAATAAATGACATGCAGCTTCTTTTCTTTCCTCTGACCCAGCACAGCACCTACAGCAAAATTGCTCGCATCGCACATGACCTCAAAAGGCAGATTCCAATCCGGAGGTTGAACAACAGGCGCGCTCACTAGCGCCGCTTTGATGGCCTTGACAGCAGCATGACAAGCAGGGGTGAAGTCAAATTGCACCTCTTTACACAACAGGGCAGTAAGAGGTCGAGCAATTTTTGAGAAATCCTTCATAAATCTCCTGTAGAAACCAGCATGACCCAGGAAACTTCGGATCTCTGAAACTGACCGTGGGGGTTGCAAACTCGAGATCACCTGAACCTTGGCTTGATCAACTTCAATCCCTTTCTCTGAAACCTTATGTCCCAAAACAATCCCAGCTTGCACCATGAAGTGACACTTTTCCCAGTTAAGAACCAGATGCTTCTCTTCACATCGCTGAAGGACCTTGCATAAGTTATCCAGACAATTCTTAAATGAAGACCCATAAACAGAGAAATCATCCATGAATACCTCCATAAACTCCTCGATCATATCAGTGAAGATCGAAATCATGCATCTCTGGAAAGTGGCAGGAGCGTTACATAGTCCAAACGGCATTCTGCGGTACGCAAAAGTGCCATAAGGGCATGTAAAAGTTGTCTTCCCTTGATCCTCTGGGTGAATGGGGATCTGGAAAAAACCTGAATACCCATCAAGAAAACAGTAGTATGGGTGATTAGCCAAGCGCTCCAACATCTGGTCAATAAAAGGCAAAGGAAAATGATCCTTTCGTGTAGCAGCATTCAACTTTCTGTAATCAATACACATCCTATGACCAGTGATAGTCCGTGTCGGGATCAACTCGTTCTTTTCATTCTTCACCACTGTGATACCGCCTTTCTTAGGCACAACATGAACTGGACTGACCCAAGAACTATCTGAGATTGCATAAATGATCCCAGCTTCTAGCAGTTTCATCACTTCTTTCCTGACAACTTCTTTCAGGTTCGGGTTCAACCGTCTCTGACATTCAATCGATGACTTTGACTCATCTTCCAGGTAGATCCTGTGCATGCATAGGTCTGGAGAGATACCTGCAATATCATCAAGAGAATAGCCGAGAGCTTTGCGATACTTGCGCAGCTTGCTCAGCAGTAAAGTGACCTCCGCATTGTTCAAAGAAGAATTGACAATAACAGGATATGTCGAATTAGGGCCAATGAAAACGTACCTTAGCTCGGCTAGAAGTGGTTTGAGCTCAATCTTTGGTGCCTTTTCCTCACTCCTATCCCCAGAAACACTGACTTGTTTAGGAATTTCGCCTAAACTTTCCACTGCACACACGTGGTGTCGATCAATACCTCCTGTGGTATCGATCGATACTGGATCTGCATTGTCGAGGATTCTGACATAACCAGTGGCATCATCATCTAAAGCCAATTCTAAACCTTCAGTACGAACCAATGCTCGTTCTAGCGGATCCTCAGGATGTTTCTCCAGGAAATACTCCTCCGCAATGTCACTGAGTGTATCGACGTAGAAGGTTTGGTCGTCGATGGTTGGTCGTTTCATGATTTTCTCCATGCTGAAGGACATTACCAAATCACCAACGTTCAGAGTAATCTGTCCATTCTTGCAGTCTATCAGAGCACCAGCAGTAGCAAGGAATGGTCTGCCTAGGATAAGAGGATCCTTAGGCTCGGCATCGTACTCCAACACGATGAAATCAGTCGGAATCAAGCAATTTCCAATCTTAACAGGTACATCTTCGAGAAGCCCCTCTGGTAGACGTACTGAACGATCAGCAAGGACCAATGAAATCCGTGTAGGCTGGTAATCACTCATTCCCATTCTCTTAGCAACGGAGTGCGGCATAAGATTCACACTTGATCCAATATCACAAAGAGAGCGCGCAAAACGCTCTGTGAAAATAGTGCAATCCAACACAAAACTACCTGGATCTGGAAGTTTCTTAGGGATCGTGTTGGTGAGAATAGCACTGCACTCGGCTGAAAGCATAGCAACACCTTCACTGAGACTGAAGTTGCTGGATACCATCCGCTTCACGTACCTTCTGAATGCGGGAGAAGTCTTGATAGCATCAACAAAAGGAAGCTCAACTACCAGCTTGTCTAACATAACCTTGCATCTAGCATTTTCCCATTCCTTTTTGGTCAGCTTAGGAGTGATAGGATAGGGCAACTTCGGCTTGTAAACCCTTTCCTTGACAGGTTCAGCGTTTTCCTTGGGTGTCGTCTCGGTATCGATCGATACTAGGGGAGTGTCGATCGATACTCTGGGATTTTCAGCATCCCACTCGTCGTTTCCAGCAAGATCGACGGAATTTTCAGCTATTGGAGCTTGCTCAACTCCTGATTCTACCACTTTACCACTTCTCAGACTTATGGCATTGATGTGGGCTCTTGGATCTTCAGTCTTTCCTGGTAGAAACCCTTCTTGTCTTCTCACAGCAGCTGCGGTCTGAGCAATTTGAGTCTCGAGCCTTTTTTGCGACAGATTCGTATACAGGTTGTCCAGCTTCCCATTAAATTCTCCAGTCATCTTTTGTTGTCCCTGCAGAATTTGTTCCAAGAGGATCTCCATCTTACTCTCTGTAGACCTCGGAGAATGCGGTTGGTAAGCTGAATTACCGTATTGGCGAGTAAAATCACCGCTTTGAAGTGGTTTTTGGGCGAATTGAGTGGCACCAAAACCAGATTGGTTACCTCCAGACTTGTAACCACCTTGCTGATTGTTGTTGAAGCTTCGGTTGTTGTTGTAACCAATTTGCTGACCCTGAAAACCAGAACCACCAATGTAGTTAACATCCTCTGCCTCATCTTCAATGTTCTCTACTTCCTCAGCAAAATGTACAGCCTTCTTCGTCTTTCCCACTAAGAGGTTGTGCATCGTGTCCAGCTTCGCCTGAACCTCAGCAATCTGCGAACCGTCAGCAACACTAGCGAGCCTTTTCCGCTCGAAATCAGCATTCTTGGTGCTATTGCTAGACGCCAAGTTCTCAATCAGCCTCACAGCATCGGTTAGAATCCTAGTGTTGAAGTTCCCGTTCCTTGCAGAATCTAGTGCCATCTGATACCGCCAATCAATTCCTCTGTAAAAGATCCCGAGCAGCTGAACTTGACTGAAACCATGATGCGGACAGTCTCTCTGGTAGGATCTGAATCGCACCCAAGCAGCCTTGAGTGCTTCTGTTGGACCCTGAGAAAATTGAGAGATCTTGTTCCTGAGCTCCTCCGATCTCGCATTGTCATAGAAATTGTTCAGAGAATGCGTTCTTGGTCTCGTTCCAAGTGGCGAGAGATCCGGGAGGTAGCTGCTTCAGCCAGTAAGCTGCCTCTCCACCAAGAGAGTATGGAAAGAGCTTACAAAAAAAGTATTCATGTGGTACTCCATTGTACTTCATACTGGTGACCAAGTCCTCGAATTTCTCGATGTGATCCATAGGGTGCTCATGAGAGAGACCGGTGAAGGGGTGCTGTCCAACAAGAGTGAAGTAAGCAGGCTTCAGCTCAAAGTCATTCCTCTGGAAAGTCGGAATGCGGATCGCTGCACGATTTGCATAGAATTGATCCGGTCGGTTGTACTCGCCAAGCGTCCGTTCAGCCTCGGCGTGAGGTTGCTGAGGTTGACGTCCACCTTCTTCATCATGCACCAAACCATGTGGAAGATCCATCTCAACTGTAGTCCTTTTCTTTGTCCGATTTGTGCGTTCAAGCTCTGCTAGCTCTGTGAGGGAGAGATTGATCAGTGGTGTGTCCTTCTTTCTCCTGGTAGCACGCTGATGCATACACCTGAAAATCAAAAGACGAGAAAATAAGTAACCAAAATTCAAAAACAGACGTTCAGTGTCGATCGATACCAATGGAGTATCGATCGATACTGACGACGAACTTAGACAAAATCGACAACTAAAATTCTAATGGTGAATTTTTAGAGTCCCCGGCAACGGCGCCAAATTTGATATGCTCAAATTAATACCCTATAATGATACTAAAGCAGTTGCTGCAGTAAAGTTAGGGGTCGAACACAAGAACTCAAGAAAACTCACGCAATAGATGAAAGATGCAGATTGTGCTAAGCAAACAATAATTGATGAGAAAACAGATGATCGAATTAAACTTAGGTTGATTTGTATAGAAGGAAACTAGGCTCAGGGAAATTCTCAGGAAATCAATGATAAATAACAATTAATCTGCTAAAGTTCAATTCAATTAAGTGCCGTTCTTGAACTCAAACACGAAAATATAGTTAACCAACTATCGTTGCGAAAACTAACTAAGTCTAAAATCTAGAATTCCAAATCTCTTTGCAAATCCTACACATTAAACCAGCAATTAATTCAAGTTTGATATGTTCACAATTCGATTAAACCAAATCTCTTTGCAGATAATCGAATTGCTCACCCTAGGTTTTATCAGATTACTCAATTGCACTGTCGTGCCTAATCGATTAATCTAAGTTCTATGTTCTAGGTGATCAGACTAGAAATAGCTTTGAGAACAACCTATGGTGAAGAACTATTCAGATTATGAACCCTAACAAATCAATCATCATAAATCAGAGAAATCCATATGAGAAAACCCTGAACCTAAAATGAGACTACTCAGACATGATTGATGAAAAACAAGACATAACTGAATTGATCATGAAATTAAATATAACAAAAAATAAAAACAAGGGTTCGGGATCTTCTCTATGATGAACAAAGTCTTGGATCCGTCTCCCTCACAAAAGCTCTCAAATCTCAATGGTGGTTCAAGAATCAAAGTTCAAAGTAAAGTCTGCTCCCCTTGACCTAATGACTAAAAACTTACTTAAATAGGTCTAAAAACACGAGCTGGGTTTCTTTGTAAATAAGGGAAAGTATTGAGCTTCTTTTGGTGAGAATTCTCGTCCTTGGACATCTATCTCCGCGTCAGTTACGTCGGTATCGATCGATACCGGGATGGTGTCGATCGATACTCAGGCTTCAAAACGGGTACTTTCTTCGGTTTGCTCCAAAAAGGCTCCAAATGTCTCCAAAATCTCCAATTTCGTCCCAAACATGCTAAAACCTGAAAAGACTCTAAAATGATAGAAAAAGCACTAGAAAGACTCGATAAAACGACTTATATCATGGCTAAAAACGGGTAAAATCCATGATATATCATTTTATCATGTCTACTCTCTACTATGAGAGAGTAAATCCTTTAGATCTCTAGGGTGGAGATCGAAGATAGTGTTTTCTGTTCTTAACTGGTTAGCTACCTTGTATGTGTTCCTAAAGCTAGACTTACTCCCTTGGGAGTTGTCTAAGAGCTCGGCCAAAAATCACATGTGTGGCTGAGTGTTTCGGGAATTCTCTATGACACGAGAGTGGGTAGAGGAGTTTCAGATATACATACTTGGGATTCGAGTTAATCGATAAACCTATTTTCGACTTTTAAACTAATCTAAATTAGCTTTGATGAAGTTAGTTTAGCACCTTAGGGTTTTGATGCCACAAGAGTGGATTAAGATCTCGAAACTAAACATGTTGAAAGATTAACTACGCTGCAGAGATGTAGTAGATAGTTAGGCCGGTCGATGATGAGATCGTTCTCAATGCTTGTAAGGACACCACGAGAGTTGGTTTTTACAGAGAGATTAGCATACCACGATAGTGGACTAGTCTATGTATGAAATCTCTATACCGATGGATATCAAGAAAAGGTTAAAGAACATCAGTTCTCATATTAGGAGATTTCCGGATTCGTTTCCATTCAATCTTGGGATTATTTTCTTTATTATTGTTTAATCGTTATTTAATTTATGTTTTTTTTTATGCAATTTAATTTACAATCTTTATTTTATGCAATTTACTTTCTGTAATTTAATTTAAGTACTTTCATTTTATGTAATTTATTTTAATCATTTTTATTTACGTATTTTATTTTTCCACTATTTAATTTACGCAATTTATTTTCTATTATTTGAATCACGCAATTTACTTTATGCAATTTACTTTATGTTATTTAATTTATGCAATCTATATTCTGCAATTTATTTTAGGCATTTTAGGACTTAAAAACAAAACCCCCAAACTCTATAATTTACCTAGATTAGATATATACCTGCAATCTTTGTGTAGTTATTCTTAGTCTCCGTGGATCGATCCTGCACGTACTACAACTGCATTACTATGCACTTGCGGTATAATCGGGTTAAACTCTCGAGACTATCTTATAAGTAGCTCTCGGGTGAAACCTGAGATGAGGTAGGAACTTAAACCAATTCTCCCTCCGCGTGTCAAGTTTTTGGCGCCGTTGTCGAGGACTGAAGCAATAACCATAGAGATTTGGTCTAAATCTGAGACTAGGTTTCTTTACTTTCTTATTTTATTTAATTTTTATTTCTAATTTTTCTGGTTAATAAATTCAAAAAGCTAAAAAAAAATGAACTAGTTGCTGGACCGGGAGAATGAGAATGTTGTGCGTAGGCAAAGGGTAATATGAACGATAGGCATGGCCGACGAGCCAACAAGCAATAGCCATCGCACGGGCATCTGACCACCACCGTTAGGAGACATCGAGTTTAAAATCAAGGTCGACTTGATTAACATGGTCCAAAAAGAAAAGTTTCAAGGTCTATCAATGGAGAACCCTATAGAGCATCTTAATCTATTTGAAAAGTTGTGCGACATGGTCAGGATAAAAGGTCACTCTGAAGACGCCCTGAAACTGCGTTTATTCCCATTCTCCCTCGAAGGTGAGGCCCATCATTGGGAGAAGAGTGTTCCATCAGAGACCACTGTGGCATGGAGTCAATGTCGAAAAACATTCCTAAAGAGATTCTACTCAAATGCTAGGAAAACTTACTAGAGGAACAAGATATCAAGCTTCACACAACGAAACACTAAAAGTTTTGGAGAAGCATGGAGAAGGATTGAAGAATACATAAGGAAATGCCCTCATCACTGGTTTCCCGATGAGTTTTTACTGAGCACATTCTATAGAGGAGCCACTCCTAAGTACCGTATGCTACTTGATGTAGGAAGCTGCGTAACGTTTCTAGGACAAGATGCACATCGAGGAAGAACATACGTAGAGAACCTCGCCAGGAGTGATGAATATTATAAAGAAGACTACAATATGTTGAACGAACGCACCGACGACCGCAAAAACAAAGAGAGGCTGGGCCTGCAAACACTACTCGAGAAATTGGACACTTTTCTAAAATCGGCACATCTTTTCACCTTTTCAAATCAGCATGAAAGACAATATCATCGACCGGGAATGGTCGATGGTCTTTCTAGACAAGAAAACGGCGAGGAACATCGATTATGTGCTATCGACACGGCCATAGAAACGAGCACCAAAGATCGACGTCGACAGCAAATGATGACGGACGGCATCGACAGGCCACCATCGATGTTGACTATGAGGAAACCATCGAGCATTTCCATCAACCATGGGTGGTCGATGGTATCACTCTTGCTGTCGAAGAAAAAGTGCATCAAACAGAGCATCGACCGTGCACCGTCGATGGCCTGACAGGGGGAACCATCGATTAACCCCATCGACCAGGGGCGCTTGATGCTTTCCCTGGTGACAGCATTTGGACGAGTTCTTCAATAATCGGCACAAGCAAACTTGAAAAGGCATTTCAGAATATTCTTGATGGAGAATCGAGAAATAGAGCAAAGATCGGTGAAGGGTTAACAATCATGAGTCAACAGTGGAAGAAGCTAGATGAGAAATTTAAAGACCTTGCCTCTAAGGTCCAAAATATAGAAACGCGAGCAAAGGAAGACTCACCGTCGGTCAAAGAAATAACCTTAAAGAGTGGGAAGGAGCTCAAGCCAATTTAACCTAAGCAGCCATTTAACAAGAAAAATGGAAGAGCTAACATTGAGAAAGAAGACGGCCCTATCATGATAAAGAGGAAAGAACCAATAGTTGAGAAGGAGAATCCCAAGATATTCGAAATGGAACCAGAAGTCAAGGAGGTCATCATGGAGAAGCCAGACAAAGATAGGAGCCCGA
This sequence comes from Boechera divaricarpa, assembly GCA_026770425.1. Classification (NCBI taxonomy): domain Eukaryota; kingdom Viridiplantae; phylum Streptophyta; class Magnoliopsida; order Brassicales; family Brassicaceae; genus Boechera; species Boechera divaricarpa. The sequence goes on along the minus strand of CM049185.1, from coordinate 22,983,773 downwards.
CATTCGTATTACAGAAATTCCCACAAAGGAACCTAAGACTCGCGTAAGGAAGCAACTGACACACGATTTCCCAAAGTATCAACCTAAAATCCCTTTTCTGAGAAGAATTAAGGGAAGAATATCGGAGAGAATGAGGAGTGCATTTGAAAAACAATGAAATGTGTGATCATCACTATGCCAATACTAGAAGCCTTGACGATGATTCCCAACGCTAGCAAGTTCCTCAAGGATATCGTGACTAAGAAGAAAAAAGAACTAACCGAAGTGGCGTTCTTGACACATGAGTGCAGTGTTGTCATCCTCGACAAGAAGATTCCAAGAAAGCTAGACGACTGAGGCAGTTTTACTCTCTCTTACACTCTCGGTCACATAATATTCGGGAGATCTTTATGTGATCTTGGAGCTAGTGTGAATCTAATGCCCCTATCCATTGCACAAAATTTTGGGACTTACTCGATTCAAGTAGTGTAAGATGTCATTAGTTCTCGATGATCGTTCGGTAAAAATGCCGGTGGGATTACTTGAAGATATTCCGGTGATGATTGGTGAGTACCAAATTCCGACCGACTTTGTGGTACTCAAGATGGATCACGAGCCCAAAGATCCACTCATCCTTGGGAGACCATTCCTAGCAACCGCGGGAGCCATAATTGATGTCAAAAATGGAAAAAATTATCTTCGTCTAAAAACCAAAGTCATGCAGTTTAGCATTGACGAAGTGATGAAGAAACCCGAAGAACGAGACAGCATCTTCTACATAGACGATCTCGACTTGTTAGCTTATGGTTTGTTGGACGAAGTTGAACTCGAAAACGAAGAACTAAGTAAGAATTCCAAAAGCTACAAAATGGAGACGTGGCAGACATGCTACCTCGTGAGATGGCATACGCGAGTCTAATCGAAGGTGTCGAAGAAGGAGAAGCCATGGTGGAAGCAAGCAATGGTAAGACTTGCGATGAAGATGATTGGAGCGAACTGAAGGCACCAAAGGTGGAGTTGAAACCACTTCCAAAAGGGCTAAGGTACGCATTTCTCGGTCCTAATTCAAAATATCTTGTCATAGTAAGTGATGAGCTTAATGATGATGAAATTTCTCTTTTACTTAATCAATTGAGAAAATATAGAAAAGTAATAAGATATTCTATAGATGATATCAAGGGCATATCCCCATCTTTATGCATGCGTAGAATACATTTAGAAGATGAATCTAAGAATTCAATTGAACCTCAAAGGCGATTAAATCCAAATTTACGTGATGTCGTAAGAAAAGAAATTCTTAAACTTCTTGATGCAGGTATTATTTATCCTATATCAGATACTATTTGGGTCTCACCTGGTCAAGTTGTACCTAAAAAGGGTGGTACCACTGTGGTGAAAAATGAAAATGACGAATTAATTCTTACTAGAACTATCACGGGACATAGGATGTCTATTGATTTTAGAAATTTAAATGCTGCCACTAGAAAATTTCATTTTCGTCTTATGTTTATTGATCAAATGTTAGAACGATTAGCAAATCACTCTCACTATTGCTTTTTATATGGGTACTCGGGATTCTTTCAAATCTCGATACATACTCAAGATCAAGAAAAACAACATTTACATCTCCTTACGGTACATTTGCCTATCAAAGAATGTCGTTTGGACTATGTAATACACCTACAACCTTTCGAAGGTTTATGATGTTGATATTTTCAGATTTAATTGAATCAGTAGTTGAGGTATTTATGGATGATTTTTCAGTGTATGGTTCTTCGTTTGGAGGTTGTTTGTCTAATTTTTCCAAGGTACTAAAACGTTGCGAAGAGCCGAACCTCGTACTTAATTAGGAGTAGTGCCATTTCATGGTGAGAGAAGGAATCGTTCTCGGGCATAAGATATCAGAAATAGGGATTGAAGTCGACGAGGCAAAGATCGATGTGACGACAAGTCTAGGGCCTCCAAAAATGGAGAAAGACATACAAAGTTTCCTTGGTCATGCTAATTTTTATCGAAGATTCATCAAAGGTTTTTCTAAGATAGCAAGACCACTCACCAGTTTGCTATGCGAGGATGTCGAGTTCAACTTGGATGACGCATGTTCCGAGGCATTCCGATCAATCAAGGAGGAGTTAGTGAGTGCACAGATAGTATAACCGCCGGATTGGGAATTGCCGTTTGAGATTATGTGTGATGCTAGTGACTATGTCGTAGGAGCTGTACTTGGACAACGCAAGAACAAGAAGCTGAATGTCATCTATTATGCATGTAGGACGTTAGACAAAGCGCAAATGAATTATGCCACCACGGAGAAAGAGCTGCTAGCGATAGTCTTTGCTTTTGAGAAGTTCTGCCAATACTTAGTCGGTTCTAAAGTCATTGTACACACAGATCATGCGGCACTAAGGTATCTACTCAAAGAAGGATGCAAAACCAAGGCTACTCCGCTGGATACTACTCCTTCAAGAGTTCGATTTGGAGATAAAAGATAAGAGAGGAATAGAGAATGTAGTAGCTGATCTCCTTTCTCGAATGAGAATCACTGACGAGATCCCTATTGACGATTCACTACCGGAGGAACAAGTCTATGCCATTAGAATACTTATCGGCGAACACAACCTCAATAAGGAGCTGAAAAGCATCAACGCTATCAAGGACAAGTCACTATGGTATGCTGACATCATCAATTATCTCACTTGTCGAGAAAAACCACATGATCTCGTCGGATATCACAAGAAAATGTTTTTCAAAGAGATCAATCGGTATTATTGGGATGATCCAAACCTCTACATGCTATGTAATTATAAAATATATAGAAGATGTGTTCCTGAGCATGAAGTTCACGGGATCTTGACGGGATGCCATGGATCAACATACGAAGGACATTTCGCTACATTCAAGACCGTGGCTAAAGTTTTGCAAGCTGGATTTTGGTGGCCGACTTTGTTCAAAGATGCTCATCGATTCATCCTAGCTTGTGATGCAAATGAAAGAAGAGGAAACATAAGTCGAAGGAGTGAGATGCCTCAAAACCCGATAATGGACGTAGAAGTCTTTGATGTGTGGGGCATCGATTTCAAGGGACTTTTCCCAAACTCTCATGGTAACAACTACATCTTAGTGGCGGTTGATTATGTATCTAAATGGGTAGAAGCTATGGCGTGTCCAACAAACGATGCGAAGGTAGTTCTGAAACTTTTTAAGAGCATCATTTTCCCACATTTCGGAGTCAACGAGTGGTGATTAGCGATGGAGGAACGGACTTCATTGACAAAACTTTTGACAAACTTCTAAGGAAGCATGGCGTTAGACACAAGGTGGCAACAACATATCATCCTTAAAAAAGCTGACAAGTGGAGGTTTCAAACCGGGAAATCAAAGCAATCTTGGAGAACAAGGTGAATATTTCACGAAAAGACTGGTCGCTTAAGCTAGACGGTGCTTTGTGGGCTTATCGAACAGCTTTCAAGACTCCCATTGGTACAACTCCTTTCAACCTTCTCTATGGAAAGCCTTGTCATTTGCCGATTGAGCTAGAATACAAAGATATGTGGGCTATAAAGATGCTTAACTACGACATCAAAACCGCGGTGGAAAAGGGCTTACTGTTCAACTCTCGTTTGAAGCTCTTTCCGGGAAAGCTCCGATTCCGTTGGTCCGGTCCCTTCAAGATAAAGTCAGTAACGCCTTACGGAGCTATAGAGGTATGGGGCAATAGTGGAGAGAGTTTCAAGGTGAATGGAAACCGATTAAAGCCGTATATGAGTTCTGAAATCATTGGCGGACGGGAGATCATAGATTTGGAAGATCCACCCGACCTTCCGGAAGAGTCTCAGGATCAGTAAAATGGTAACATCGTCGAGCTCACGACGTTAAATAACATTCTGTCTTTGTATATACGTTTTTCAATTTCAGTTTATTTTCAGTTTTTCGTATTTTTTTTATTTTTGTTTTTTTTTTCTGTTTTCTGTTTTAATTTTCAGGTTATTTTCAACAAAAATATATATATATACATATATATATATATATATATAAATCAACAAACCCACAAACCCGATAAAAAAATTCAAGTATGAATTTTCTTGCTTCTTTCCCCCTTTACGATTTAATCTCACAACGCGGACTTTGTGATTTAAGTGTGGGGGGGGGGGGAGTCTTACGATTTATGGAGGTAATTTTTTTTCCTTGACATCTTTTGATGAAAGTTTTACCATAAGTTTTTCGCATTTTGAGAAATTGTTAGACTCTTATCCTCGTTCATAGGTTCAATAACATGTGAAAAGGTTTTTCATGAGGTAGCAATAGAACTTGTTAAGTTGTGTTATTTGTGCTAATATTTGGATGCTTTGTTGGAAAGTATGTGATCTTTACTAGGAAATTTGTAAAATCCATGAGTGGATCAATAAACCCCAAAATGATCATTCTTCCGGAGACTTAAACGATGCGGAGTTGACTTCTCACCTTAATGAACTTTAATTTTCTTGACTTGGGGCTTGAGATACATTGGATGTGATAGCTCTATGAGACACTGCAAGACACATCTAACTAAGTGTGATTCCCCTCTTCTTTCTCTTCGGTTAGATAAAAAAAAAAAGAAAGTGAAGAAAAAAAGGATATAGAAGCGAACCGGGCATTAGAAGCAACCACTTTCAATGTTTGCGTCTCAAGAAAACTTGTCCTAGAAAAGAGATTAAGAGAAAAAGCGATCGATTAAAAAAAAAACGATACCCAAGAAAAATAGGGAAAAATCGATTGACCTTGAAGTGAGAAAACGAAGGAGAAAGGAATTGCACTAAAACAGTCTTGAGCTTACTGAAATCCGAAAGTGTTAGTGTTCATATCCTTTGCTCGATATTCCTAAGTTGAGAACCCATGCTTAGAATAAAAAGAGGAGTCAACATTTGTTTATATATTTATAGGTACTTGGAGCAAAACCGGTGTTTCTAGAGTGCTTAAGAGCCTTAAGAAGCCATGAGGACGTTGGAGTTGCTTGCCATGAGTCATTGACGATGATAGAAGGTTTATTTGGAGCTGCAAAGCCAAGCATCGACCTAGTACATCAACCAGTCCAAGTCGATGCAAGTGCAGAAAAACTGTTTTTACTGTAGCCCTGACCCAGAGCATCGACCAGGGTCTGTCGATGCCTGGCCAGACGAAGACCATAGACACAAGCATCGACCAGGGCCTGTCAATGCCCATCCTGGAGAGCCTATCGACCACAAGCATCGACCGTGGCCTGTCGATGCTGAGTCATTGTGCAGAAAAAGAAAATTCGGTTAATGCAAAATGCTAAGTATGGGAAGCTTTGGGTCGAGAATGAGGGTCTTCCAGAGGCTTCTAAGGACGCCGTAGACTTCCCATAGCCTCCTAAAACTCTATATAAACACATGCTATGCCTCTTAGAAAGGGTTCCCACTTTGTGCACAACTTTTGTAGCCATCACTTAGAGAAAAATCTCATTTGTTCTTTGTTCTAAAGTTTTATTATGCAAGTTCTTTAGTTCTTCTTCTTCTGATTCTTTTTTTTTACTTTACTCTTCTTACTTATTGATTTATCATGTCTTCTATCTCATATACTTCCATCACTCTCGGAGTTATGAGCGAGTAAATCCTTTAGATCTCTGCGGTGGAGATCGATGATGGGATCTACTGATTAGAGATTGGTGTTTTTTGTTCTTAACCAGTTAGCTACCTTGTATGTGTTCCTAAAGCTAGACCTACTCCTTTGGGAGTTTTCTAAGAGCTCGGCCGAAAATCACATGTGTGACTGAGTGTTTCGGGAATTCCCTATGCCACGAGATTTGGTAGAGGAGTTTCAGATATACATACTTTGGATTCAAGTTAATCGATAAACCTATTTTCGACTTGTGAGCTTATCTAAATTAGCTTTGATCAAGTTAGTTTAGCACTTTAGGGTCTTGATTCCACGAGAGTGGATTAAGATCTCGGAACTAAACATGTTGAAAGCTTGACTACGCTGTAGAGATGCAGTAGATAATTAGGCCATTCGATGACAAGATCGTTCTCAATGCTTGTAAGGATACCACGAGAGTGGATTTTTACAGAGAGATTAGCATACCACAAGAGTGGACTAGTCTATATACGAAATCTCTAGACCGATGGATATTAACAAAAGGTTAAAAAACATCAATTCTCATATTAGAAGATTTCCGGATTCGCCTTTCGGATCTTTTTCTTTATTATTGTTTAATTGTTATTTAATTTAAGTTATTTTATTTTATGCAATTTAATTTCTGCAATTTAATTTCTGCTACTTACTTTATGCACTTTATTTTATGTAATTTAATTTACGCACTTTATTTTATGCTATTTAATTTATGCAATTTACTTTCTGCAATTTAATTTAATTACTTTTATTTTATGGAATTTATTTTAGGCAATTTAATTTACGTATTTTAGTTTCCCGCTATTTAATTTACGCAATTTATTTTCTATTTTTTAAATCACGCAATTTACTTTACGCAATTTATTTTCTGTTATTTAATTTATGCAATTTATATTCTGCAATTTATTATAAAAACAAAACCCCCAAACCTGATTGGTCGATTTTGGGGTCCGATTCTCCTCTCAGTTGTGCTTGTTGATGTGCTTTGCTTCTTCCTCTTTCCGCTTCTCAGTGTCATAACCTTTACCATAGCTCTGGGGTTCATATGCTCAAGAGATAATGTGGTTCTTTGCTCCTTGATCTTATTTCGTCTCTCTCTTCTTTATATTATTTGTTCTCTTAAATTTGCCAGTGCACCTGAAATTTGAAAGAAGAATGTGTTAGTAAAATATGGTTGTCTAGTCTCAGATCTACATCAAAACTCTATGGCTATTGCAACATTTGCCTGGCAACGGCGCCAGAAACTTGATGGGAGGATTTTATCCCTCTTCACAGGTTTCACCCGAGATGTAAGTCTCGAGAGTTTAATCCATACAACCGCAAGTGCACGGTTAAATGCAATTGCAGTAATACAGGGTCGATCCAGAGAAAAATGGAATAACACATAGCGGATACAGATGCAGATCTAATCTATACATGATAATAAAAACAGGAGGAGTTTCCTAATCTAATATGCATGAAATAAATAAAGCATAAAACGAATAAAACAATAAATAGAAGGTTGTAAATCTAAACTAATAAAGCAATAAATAAACTAAACTAAGCATAAAAATAAAGAGCATGAATTAAATGAACCTAAATTAATATTTATAGAATATGGGTGATAATCGATTTGTCAGGAAATCTAGATTTAGAGTTTATGTTTTACCTAATAAGTTTATGTTCGTTGTTCTAAGGATTTTCTTTGTCTTGCTAGTCCACTCTCGTGGTATGCTAGACTATATATTTAAAAAAACTCTTGTGGCGAAAGAATATGCATTTCATACATCATCGAATACTCTCATGAGTGATAGACACATCACAAGGGTAGTCACACCTCCATGTGTTCCAATATGGTCAGTATTTGTGAAATCATGCCTAAGACACTGAGTAAATGATATATCATGGATTTTACCCGTTTTTAGCCATGATATAAGTCGTTTTATCGAGTCTTTCTAGTGCTTTTTCTATCATTTTAGAGTCTTTTCAGGTTTTAGCACGTTTGGGACGAAATTGGAGATTTTGGAGAAATTTGGAGCCTTTTTGGAGCAAACCGAAGAAAGTACCCGTTTTGAAGCCTGAGTATCGATCGACACCATCCCAGTATCGATCGATACCGACGAAGTTTTGAAGCATGAGTATCGATCGACACCATCCCGGTATCGATCGATACCGACGCAACTGACGCGGAGATAGATATCCAAGGACGAGAATTCTCGTCAAAAGAAGCCCAATACTTTCCCTTATTTACAAAGAAGCCCAGCTCGTGTTTTGAGACCTATTTAAGCAAACTCTTAGTCTTTAGGTTAAGGGATTTTGACTTTTGAACTATTATTCTTGAGACTTGACTTTTGAGAGCTTTGGTGAGGGAGACGGATCCAAGACTCTGTTCATCATAGAGAAGATCCCGAACCCTTGTTTTTATACTTTTGTTTAATTTCATGATTTATTCAGTTATGTTATTTGTTTCATCTATCATGTCTGAGTAGTCTCATTTTAGGTTTAGGGATTCCTCATATGGATTTCTCTGATTTATGATAATTGATCTGTTAGGGTTCAAAATCTGAATAGTTCTTCACCATAGGTTGTTCTCAAAGCTATTTCTAACCTGATCACTTAGAATATAGAACCTAGATTAATCGATTAGGCACGACAGTGCAATTGAGTAATCTGATAAAACCTAGGGTGAGCAATTGGATTATCTGCAAAGAGATTTGGTTTAATCGAATTGTGAACATATCAAACTTGAATTGATTGCTGGTTTACTGTGTAGGATTTGCAAAGAGATTTGGAATTTTAGACTTTAGACTTAGTTAGTTTTCGCAACGACAGTTGGTTAACTATACTTTCGTGTTTGAGTTCAAGAACGGCGCTTAATTGAATTGAACTTTAATTGATTAATTGTTATTTATCATTGATTTCCTGAGAGTTTCCCTGAGCCTAGTTTCCTTCCATATCAATTAACCTAAGTTTAATTCGATCATCTGTTTTCTCATCAATCATTGTTTGCTTAGCACAATCTGCATCTTTCATCTATTGTGTGAGTTTTCTTGAGTTCTTGTGTTCGACCCCTAACTCTACTGCAGCAACTGCTTTAGTATCATTTTAGGGTATTAATTTGAGCATATCAAATTTGGCGCCGTTGCCAGGGACTCTAAAAATTCACCTTTAGAATTTTAGTTGTCGATTTTGTCTAAGTTCGTCGTCAGTATCGATCGATACTCCATTGGTATCGATCGACACTGAACGTCTGTTTTTGAATTTTAGTTACTTATTTTCTCGTCTTTTGATTTTCAGGTGTATGCATCAGCGTACCACCAGGAGAAAGAAGGACACACCACTGATCAATCTCTCCCTCACAGAGCTAGCAGAGCTTGAACGCACGAATCGTACAAGGAAAAGAACTACAGTTGAGATGGATCTTCCACAAGGTTTGGTGCATGATGAGGAAGGTGAACAAATACCTCCTCCACAACAACCCCAAGCTGTTGCTGAACGGACACTTGGCGATTACAACCGACCGGATGAATTCTATGCCAATCGTGCAGCGATCCGTATTCCAACTTTCCAGAGGAATGACTTTGAGCTGAAGCCTGCTTACTTCACTCTTGTTGGACAGCACCCCTTCACCGGTCTTTCTCATGAGCACCCTATGGATCACATCGAGAAATTCGAGGACTTGGTCACCAGTATGAAGTACAATGGAGTACCACATGAATACCTCTTTTGTAAGCTCTTTCCATACTCTCTTGGTGGAGAGGCAGCTTACTGGCTGAAGCAACTACCTGCCGGATCTCTCGCCACTTGGAACGAGACCAAGAACGCATTCCTGAACAATTTCTATGACGATGCGAGATCGGAGGAGCTCAGGAACAAGATCTCTCAATTCTCTCAGGGCCCAACAGAAGCACTCAAGGCTGCTTGGGTGAGATTCAGATCCTACCAGAGAGACTGTCCGCATCACGGTTTCAGTCAAGTTCAGCTGCTCGGGATCTTTTACAGAGGGATTGATTGGCGGTATCAGATGGCACTGGATTCTGCAAGCAATGGGAACTTCAACACTAGGATTCCAACCGATGCTGTGAAGCTGATTGAGAACTTGGCGTCTAGCAATAGCACCAAGAATGCTGATTTCGAGCGGAAAAGGCTCGCTAGTGTTGCTGACGGTTCGCAGATTGCTGAGGTTCAGGCGAAGCTGGACACGATGCACAACCTCTTAGTGGGAAAGACGAAGAAGGCTGTACATTTTGCTGAGGAAGTAGAGAACATTGAAGATGAGGCAGAGGATGTTAACTACATTGGTGGTTCTGGTTTTCAGGGTCAGCGATTTGGTTACAACAACAACCGAAGCTTCAACAACAATCAGCAAGGTGGTTACAAGTCTGGAGGTAACCAATCTGGTTTTGGTGCCACACAATTCGCCCAAAAACCACTTCAGAGCAATGACTTTACTCGCCAATACGGTAATTCATCTTACCAACCGCATTCTCCGAGGTCTACAGAGAGTAAGACAGAGATCCTTTTGGAACAGATTCTGCAGGGACAACAAAGGATGACTGGAGAGTTTAATGGGAAGCTGGATAACTTGTATATCGACCTGAATGGCAAGATTGAGGCGTTGAATCTGTCGCAGAAGTAGCTAGAAACTCAGATTGCTCAGACCGCGGCTGCTGTGAAAAGACAAGAGGGGTTTCTACCAGGAAAGACTGAAGATCCAAGAGCCCACATCAATGCCATAAGTCTGAGAAGTGGTAAAGTGGTAGAATCAGGAGTTGAGCAAGCTCCAATAGCTGAAAATTCCGTCGATCTTGCTGGAGATGACGAGTGGAATGCTGAAAATCCCAGAGTATCGATCGACACTCCCCAAGTATCGATCGATACCGAGACGACACCCAAGGAAAACGCTGAACCTGTCAAAGAAAGGGTTTACAAGCCGAAGTTGCCCTATCCTATCACTCCTAAGCTGACCAAAAAGGAATGGGAAAATGCTAGATGCAAGGTTATGTTAGACAAGCTGGTAGTTGAGCTTCCTTTTGTTGATGCTATCAAGACTTCTCCCGCATTCAGAAGGTACGTGAAGCGGATGGTATCCAGCAACTTCAGTCTCAGTGAAGGTGTCGCTATGCTTTCAGCCGAGTGCAGTGCTATTCTCACCAACACGATCCCTAAGAAACTTCCAGATCCAGGTAGTTTTGTGTTGGATTGCACTGTTTTCACAGAGCATTTTGCGCGCTCTCTTTGTGATATTGGATCAAGCGTGAATCTTATGCCGCACTCCGTTGCTAAGAGAATGGGAATGAGTGATTACCAACCTACACGGATTTCATTGGTCCTTGCTGATCGTTCAGTACGTCTACCAGAGGGGCTTCTCGAAGATGTGCCTGTCAAGATTGGAAATTGCTTGATTCCAACTGATTTCGTCGTGTTGGAGTACGATGCCGAGCCTAAGGATCCTCTTATCCTAGGCAGATCATTCCTTGCTACTGCTGGTGCTCTGATAGACTGCAAGAATGGACAGATTACTCTGAACGTTGGTGATTTGGTAATGTCCTTCACCATGGAGAAAATCATGAAACGACCAACCATCGACGGGCAAACCTTCTGTGTCGATACATTCAGTGACATTGCAGAGGAGTATTTCCTGGGGAAACATCCTGAGGATCCACTAGAGCGAGCACTGGTTCATACTGAAGGGTCAGAGCTGGGTTTTGATGATGATGCTGCTGGTTATGTTAGAATCCTCGACAGTGCAGAGCCAGTATCGATCGATACCACAGGAGGTATCGATCGACACCATGTGTGTGCAATGGAAAGTTTAGGCGAAATTCCTAAACAAGTCAGTATTTCTGGGGATTGGAGTGAGGAAAAGGCACCAAAGATTGAGCTCAAACCACTTCCAGCCGAGCTAAGGTACGTTTTCATTGGCCCTAATTCGACATATCCTGTTATTGTCAATTCTTCTTTGAACAATGCGGAGGTCACTTTACTGCTGAGCAAGCTGCGCAAGTATCGCAAAGCTCTCGGCTATTCTCTTGATGATATTGCAGGTATCTCTCCAGACCTATGCATGCACAGGATCTACCTGGAAGATGAGTCAAAGTCATCGATTGAATGTCAGAAACGGTTGAACCCGAACCTGAAAGAAGTTGTCAGGAAAGAAGTGATGAAACTGCTAGAAGCTGGGATCATTTATGCAATCTCAGATAGTTCTTGGGTCAGTCCAGTTCATGTTGTGCCTAAGAAAGGCGGTATCACAGTGGTGAAAAATGAAAAGAACGAGTTGATCCCGACACGGACTATCACTGGTCATAGGATGTGTATTGATTACAGAAAGTTGAATGCTGCTACACGAAAGGATCATTTTCCTTTGCCTTTTATTGACCAGATGTTGGAGCGCTTGGCTAATCACCCATACTACTGTTTTCTTGATGGGTATTCAGGCTTTTTCCAGATCCCCATTCACCCAGAAGATCAAGGGAAGACAACTTTTACATGTCCTTATGGCACTTTCGCATACCGCAGAATGCCGTTCGGACTATGTAACGCTCCTGCCACTTTCCAGAGATGCATGATTTCGATCTTCACTGATATGATCGAGGAGTTTATGGAGGTATTCATGGATGATTTCTCTGTTTATGGGTCTTCATTTAAGGATTGTCTGGATAACTTATGCAAGGTCCTTCAGCGATGTGAAGAGAAGCATCTGGTTCTTAACTAGGAAAAGTGTCACTTCATGGTGCAAGCTGGGATTGTTTTGGGACATAAGGTTTCAGAGAAAGGGATTGAAGTTGATCAAGCCAAGGTTCAGGTGATCTCGAGTTTGCAACCCCCACGGTCAGTTTCAGAGATCCGAAGTTTCCTGGGTCATGCTGGTTTCTACAGGAGATTTATGAAGGATTTCTCAAAAATTGCTCGACCTCTTACTGCCCTGTTGTGTAAAGAGGTGCAATTTGACTTCACCCCTGCTTGTCATGCTGCTTTCAAGGCCATCAAAGCGGCGCTAGTGAGCGCGCCTGTTGTTCAACCTCCGGATTGGAATCTGCCTTTTGAGGTCATGTGCGATGCGAGCAATTTTGCTGTAGGTGCTGTGCTGGGTCAGAGGAAAGAAAAGAAGCTGCATGTCATTTATTATGCCAGCCGAACATTGGATGATGCCCAACGCAACTACAGTACTACCGAGAAAGAGCTCCTAGCAGTTGTGTTCGCTTTTGAGAAATTTAGATCTTATTTGGTTGGAAGCAAAGTAGTCGTTCACACTGATCATGCTGCTCTTAGATACCTGTTTAAGAACAAAGATCTCAAGCCTCGTCTCTGTCGTTGGGTACTTTTGCTTCAAGGCTTCGACATCGAGGTTAAGGACAAGAAAGGGATAGAGAATGGAGTTGCAGATCACTTGTCGCGAATGAAGATAGATGGGGACGTGCCTATTGATGATTACCTACCAGAGGAGCGCATCTACTTCATTTCTACAGAGGCGCGGGCTGATTTTGGGAAAAATTTCGACTTCTCTGACGATCTGAGCATCAGCATCGATCGATACCACCTGGGTATCGATCGACACCCTTCGACGGATCACACCATTTTGTCGACAGATGGCATCAGTTCTTATGCCGCCTATTCAGCTGCTGTGACAACCGTTTCCAGGCCTTGGTATGCTGACATCGCCAACTTTTTAGCGACGGAAACTGAGCCGCATCACACAACACCTTATGAGAGGAAAAAGTTTCTGCGAGAGGTACGGCGTTTCTTCTGGGATGAACCTTATCTGTACAAGCATTGCTCTGATGGTCTTTACAGAAGATGTTTGGCTGAGTCTGAGGTTCCGGACGTTCTCTTCCACTGCCATGGTTCTGAATATGCTGGACACTTCGCAACTTTCAAGACAGTTTCTAAGGTTCTGCAAGCCGGTTTCTGGTGGCCGACTATGTTCAGAGATGCTAATGCTTTTGTTGCTCAGTGTGATACTTGTCAGCGGAGAGGGAAGATCAGTAAGCGACATGAGATGCCACAAAACTTCATCCTTGAGGTTGAAGTTTTTGATTGCTGGGGCATTGACTTCATGGGCCCTTTTCCATCGTCGCACAAGAACAGATACATTTTGGTTGCTGTTGATTATGTCTCCAAGTGGGTGGAAGCAATTGCTAGTCCAACCAATGATCATACGGTGGTTCTTAAGCTGTTTAAGACCATCATCTTCCCGCGGTTTGGGATCCCGCGAATCGTCGTCAGTGATGGTGGTAGTCACTTCATCAACAAGGTTTTCAAGCGGTTGTTGAAGAAGTACGGGGTTAATCATCGTGTCGCTACACCGTATCATCCTCAGACAAGTGGACAAGTTGAGGTTTCCAACAGGCAGATCAAGGAGATTCTTGAAAAGACTGTGGGTACTTCGCGGAAGGACTGGTCTACTAAGCTGAATGATGCACTATGGGCATACAGAACTGCTTTTAAAACACCGCTGGGGACTACGCCATTTCACTTGCTGTATGGGAAAGCATGTCATCTCCCTGTTGAACTTGAGCATAAAGGAATCTGGGCGACAAGGCTACTCAACTACGACATCAAACCTGCTGCTGAGAGGAGATTGATTCAGTTGAATGAGCTCGATGAGATCAGATATCACGCGTATGAGAACTCGAAGATATACAAAGAACGAGCCAAGGTCTATCATGATAAGAAGATCCTTTCACGACAATTCGAACCAAACGACCAGGTTCTTCTTTATAACTCTCGTTTGCACTTGTTTCCTGGTAAACTTCGCTCTCGTTGGTCAGGTCCTTTCACTATCAAGGAGGTACGACCACATGGTGCTATCGTGCTGATTAATTCGTCAGGAGACGAATTTACTGTGAATGGGCAAAGGGCTAAACACTATTGGGCGAAAGCCGAGATTCCAGCAGGACAAATCATGCCTCTGGCTAATCCACCCGTTGCCTAACCGTCATTAAAGTCAGGCTCGTGACATTAAACAAGCGCTTAGTGGGAGGCAACCCACTGGTAGGTCTGTACATACTAATTTTGTTTTGTTTGTTTTCTTTTGTGTCGTGAATCAGAATTTGTCTATCAGTATCGATCGATACCACATGGGTATCGGTCGATACCAGTCTGCCAGGTAAGTGTGTATATAAACCCCTAGGGCTGAAATCGCACAACACACTTTGCCTCATCGCTCGACACAAACACAAAAATCACCTCTTTTTCATTTTCTCACGGTTTTGAGTGATTCTTTCGCCTATTCCACTCGATTTTTCGCCTGCATTAACAATATCTATCCCGTTCAAATCGATTACACAAGGTAACATCCCGATTTTGCAATTTTTCAATCCATGGAATCAATTTTTGGGTTTGAGATTTTGGCCTCTTAAACTTGTTTTTAGGGTTGAATATTGGATACTCGGGTTGATCTAGGCCTAGTCGAACCTTGCCTTGCATGTATTTGTCATTAGTTACAACTTGTGTATCGATCGATTCGGATTGTTCTTCGCAAAAACAGTCGATGGTATCGATCGATACGCGGGTCGATACTTGGCGTTCGAGTTCTTGTGCTTCCGTCGGATTCACTCAGTACGCGGGTCGGTTTGGTAGGGCAGGTCGGGGCACGAGGTCTATCTGGTGTTCAACTCCTCTAAGTGGTGGCAGCCTTGGTGGTATTTCTTCTGGAAAAACATCTTCGAATCGGTCAAGAACCCCTTGACTCTCGCTTGACAAAATGATTGCTTCTTTCTCGGCGGATAAGGCTTCTCGGTAAATTAGAAGTATCAGATGTTGATTTGCGTACAACGCGTTGTTGATATGACTTTCCTTAGAAAACAAACTACTTTGGATCTTCTTAGCGTCCTTAGCAATCTTGATTTGCATAGCTTGAATTTCGGATGGCTCGAGTGGAGCTAGAGTCACCTTACGCTTGTTATGCGTGAAAGAGTAGAAGTTGGTCCGGCCATGGTGTAAGGCTTCTTTATCGAACTACCATGGACGTCCTAACAGAATGTGTCCGGCTTGCATAGGGACCACGTCACATGTCACTTGGTCTTGGTACCTCCTTATACTGAATGATATCTTCACTTGCTCTTGGACTTTCAACTCGGACTTTTTGTTGAGCCATCTTAGTGTATACGACTGAGGGTGTTTGTCTCTCTTGACCCCTAGCTTGTCAATCATGTAAGAACTGGCGGCGATGGTGCAAAAACCTCCATCGATGATCAAGCTACACATCTTGCCTTCTACTAAACACTTAGTGTGAAAAATGTTCTCAAGTTGGGCCGTTTCATCGGGTACGATGGCCGTGTTTAGTACTCGGCTCATCATAAGGATGTCTCCCTTCTCTGGATACTCAATGTCTTCTTCGGAATTTTCAGCATCTTCCTCAGACTCATCTTGCGTTTCATAACCTCCATCTTTAGTGAGAATCATAACCCTGGCGTTGGGAAAATCTCGGGCCATATGCCCTCTACCTTGACACTTGAAGCATATGATGTCTCGGTTGCGTGTAGGGTTTTGATTAGACCTACTTGTCTTAGCTCTTGGACTCTTCGAAGCCTCAGCAACCTTTCCCTTAGAACTCGAATCAACCTCTACTGATTTGGCTCGGTCCGGTGGTGGTTGAAACACATTGATCTCTTCGTCTCATGTATGGTGGCTCTCCCTCGTCATCTGAATCCAGATTTTGATGTCTCGGTGGTGGAATGTATCTTGGTGGTGGATCGTGCCTTAGCGGTGCTTTTCTCGGAGGTTGCTCGATATGTCCGAGCCATTCTTCGACTGCACCAAATCTCTGAGCCATATCAGCTCTCATCTCAGCAATGGCTTGTACCAAGGTGTCTTGTCCATTACCAGCCATAATCTTTGCACAAAAATCAGAATACAATAGGTCTTAGTGTTTAGACTAGCTCAAATGGACTAACCTTAGCGTAATATCGAAAATAAATATATTATATTGTTTTTTGATTTTGCAAAACAAATTTTAATATGTTCTATAATGAGTCTGGGCTCAAAATCAAGAGACAGAATATTTGTATCAAGTTATGAATTTATTAAAACTAAAACAAGCAAAACAGGCAATTACGGTAATAATTTTTTTTTTTTGATTTTATATCTAACAAATAATGAAAGGTATGAATGTAGAAAATCAAAAGAGAACAAGGATAGAGGCAACCTGGTGGTTGTAGATGAATCTTTGGCTCTGATACCAAAAATGATACAAGCTTCGGACGGGTGTTGTCTTCGAGTGGACCGTGTGGCGCGACTCGATGGGCAACGATGGAAACGTGAGGTTTGGCATGGGCCAATGGAGTGATAAGTGACCACACAAGTTATGGGAGGGCTCTTGCTGAGATTCACACAAACAAGAAGAAAGAACAAAAGGAGCTAACTGGCGACGGCTTAAGCAAAAATAGGGTTTTCGTTTATTCAAGTCTACCCTCTCAGGGCTGCGAGTTTCTCCTTATATAGGGCTGGATTTTAGGCTACAAAATGTCTCAAAAAGTAACCCTAAACGTGGCCTAAATACATGGCCAAAAGATTTCCCGAAACGAAAAGGAAAACTTCAGAAAATGAAAGTTTGACTTAAAACATATAAGTTAAATCGCCTAAGTGGCATAAGTGACGAGTCTAGTGGCTTTTGTGACTTCGCCTTGGGCTGAAATGGACTTCAATGGACTCCCTTAGAATGCTTGAATTGAGTAGAAGCATAGTATGGGCTTCTAGACAATTTGGCCCTCAAGAATGCCTTGAGGCCACTTTGCACCACTTGGTTGTTGCCTCATTAAAACCTTCCTTAGTAAAACCACGTGGGAAACCTTAGGGTAGGAAAGAGTACAATCCCTAGTGATGTCTTTATGCCTCGATCATGCTAGCGAGAGGACAAAGAGTGAAGCTTCCTTCTTTGTCCGCATGAGAGGCCACTCGGTTGTGTGCGAGCATGAAGCATTCTGGATGCTCCTCAAGCATGGGTGGTGAACAAAAATGCCAATTGTTCGGCATTTGTCTCGTCCTGATCCGCTTGGTCCTTGTCCGTGTCCGTATGTTCCGTGTCGAGGAAAAGGCCCACGGCCTTGGCAAGCCCTTTGAGACTCTTGGTTCTTGATCGTGTCATGGGCGCTCCTCGAAGTGGTGGGATCTCTACTGATTGGGCAAGCTCCTTCTGGATGTCCACATCAAATGCCTAGTCTCAGATTCACATCAAAACTCTATGGCTATTGCATATTCTCCTCGGCAACGGCGCCAAAAACTTGATCAGCGCGTGGGGGGGGGGAAGGGGTAAGGGTTTGTTAATGTTTGCTACGCCTTCTCTCTCAGCTTACACCCGAGCGCTACTAAAGAGTAGTCTAGAAAGTTTAACCCATAAGACCGCAAGGGCACAACCATGCAATTGTAGTAATACGGTATCGATCCACAAAGAGAATAGAATAACTACACAGATGATGCAAATGCAAATCTAGTCTTGGCGGAATACTAAAATAGGGGGTTGTGTCCTAAGGTATATGAGGCGGTAAAATAAATAACATAATTTAAATAACATAAATTAAAATTTTATAAATAACATAAATTAAATTGCATAAATATAAAATACTGAAATTAAATTGCATAAATTAAATTACTGAAAATAAAATGCAATAAAGTAAATTGCATAAATTAAAGTGCAGAAAAATAAATTGCAGAAATATAGATTGCAGAAATTAAATTACAGAAATTAAAGTGCATAAATTAAAAGTGCATAAATATAAATTGCGGAAATGTAAATTGCTGAAAAGTAAATTGCATAAATTAAATTACGGAAATATAAATTGAAGAAATTAAATTGTATAAATATAAATAGCATAAATAAATAAACATAAATAAAATAGCATAAATAAAATACTAAATTAATTATTTATAGTTAATTGGGTGATAGTCGATTTATCAGGTTTTCAGATTATAGGATTCATGCTTAGCCTTTTAAGTTTGTGTTGTCAATCTAGGGATTTTCTGTTATAGACCAGTCCACTTTCATGGCATGCTAGTCACTGTGTCCGACCCACTCTCGTGGCGACTTTCACGCATTGCGCATAATCCCATCATCAATTACTCTTATGAGTGATAGACACATCAGTTCGCGTTGTCACACATCCAACCGATTAACCAAGTGTTAAGCTTGCGTTAGAAGTGTGAATGGCAGATCTATTTCTAGAATGCAAACCCACTCTCGTGATGATGTATTCCTGAGATCATTATCTAACATTGGCAACAGCTAGATAAGCATTAAGGTGCTCCATCAAACAGCAAGGTCGATGCTAACTAATACTCCCTAATATGCAAGTCTGAAGTCTTAACCCACTCTTATGGTCCTAAGGGCTTCTATTCGTATAACCTCATCTACTGATTTGGTTATAACTTTAAGCACATCCCATAGGACATGACTTAGCATTAAGAGTGCATATTAGAGTAGTTAGATCGGTCAAGAGCAATCAGACATATTGAATCCTAAATCTTTAATCCCATCATCGACCAGCATCCTAGTGGTTTAAAGGATCTACTCTCTTGTCTTTCTGAGGGTGACGGCAAAGACAAGGATTAGGTTCATAAAACAGTAAATAAGAAACTTAAGAACAGAAATATAAATCAAAACATAAACATAAACATAAACTAAAGCATAAGAAAGGAGTAAACCTAAAAGAAGAACTCTTTATTGAAAATGAGACAAAATGTGGGTAGAGAGTTTAAAAACTTGTGTCTAATGAGAATACATGAGTTTATATAGAGTTTAGGTGGCTTGGGGGAGTCTAGGGCATCCTTAGAACCTCTCGAATGTCATAACTCGAGATACTAAGTTTCCATATCTTGCTAGTTCACATTAACCAAAGTTTATTTTTCTGCACAGTGACTCAGCATCGATAGGCCCTGGTCGATACTCATGGTCGATGGGCTTCTTCTGGTCGGGCGTCGACCAGCCACGGTCGATGCTTGTGGTCGATGGGATTCTTCTTGCCGAGCGTCGACCAGCCAGAGTCGATGCTTGCGTCGATGGTCTTCATCTTGGTTTCCAGTTCAGGTCTGAGATAGAGCATCGAGCTGTCCTGGTCGATGCTGTCTATCGACGACATTCCCAGTGAAGGGCATCGACCACCCCTGGTAGATTCTAGGGCCGCTGCTTCCTTTGTTAGGCTCTTGAGATGTTTCTTCATAATGTTTTTGGCCCCATCAAGTAGCTCCAAGGTCCCTATAGCTTCTTAAGGTTCCAAAATGCTATGAAAGTGCACGATTTCTTCCAAGTATCTATAAACACATAAACAAATGCAAATGCACTAAAACTATCATAAATGCAAGTTAGAAACATATAAAACTAAGCTAAATATATGGAAGAAAGCATGTAAAATACGATGCTATCAAAGAACAAGAAGGAGAGCTAAAGAACCTGCATAATAAAACTTAAGAATCAAAAGAACATATGAGATTTCTCTCTAAGTGGTGGCCACAAAGTAGTGCAAAACGTGGGAACCTCTTTATGATGAGGTACATATTTTTATATAGTGCTAGGTCTGTTTTGTGGAGCCAAAGTCGTCCTTTTAGGTCTCTAGAGAGTGCTGGAAGAAAATGAAGTTGTCCACTCATTAATCGCCAAGTCAGAAACTTTCCTTTTTCGGTTAGAAACATCAGCATCGACCAGCCAAGGTCGATGCTCTTGGTCGATGTTCAAGGTCCAGGGTCAGCATCGACCACTCCTTGTCGATGCTTGTTTCGACGGGCTTCGTCGTCGTCTTCAAGTTTTGTTTGAGGCAGAGCATCGACCGTGTGTGGTCGATGCTGCCTATCGATGGTATGCTTAGGATGGGCATCAACCGCTCCTTGTCGATGCTAGGGCCGCTGCTTTCTCTTTGGGTGACAGTAGGATATGAGTAATGATATATCTATATTTTACACGTTTTGAGCATACATTTATCATCCATTTAGCCTTGTCTCATAACATATTCCTACCACTTCATGTCATTTGTTTCCAGTTTTGCATACTTAGAGTGTTTTGCATTAGGATTGCATGCATATTGCATTTTGGAGTTGTATCAGGTACATTCAAGGAGTATTGAAGATGTTCAGGTCAAATGGAGAGAAGGAAGAAGGGAGAGTTTAACTCGACCAAGAACTCGAGTAGGAGACTCTAGTGGAGCACAAAACAGAGACCTTGGGACCAGACTCGGACGAGAACTCGAGTAGAGAGTCGAGTAGAACCAAAGAAAAGAACTTGGAGACTGACTCTAGCCAGCAACTCGAGTCACTAACTCGAGTCTGCACCAAAGACTGCACCTTGACACCAACTTGAGTCCCTATCTCGAGTCCGCCACAACTTGAGTCAAGGGTGGGATCGATCGATCCCTTAGTAGTTGAGACCGATCGCTCCTTGAGAGAGAAGTCTTTCCTTTTGGGTCTTGGGTTTAGTTGTGGCGTAGTAGCTTGGGTAGGAAGCAAGGTTTTGATTAATATCGTTGTGAACCGTTCTAAAAAAAAAAAAAAAAAAAAGTTTTAAGAATCTCGTATTTTGTCGTTTTTCGCGCCTCGGTTTGTCATTGACTTCGGGATAGGTCCTTTCAATTTGGTATGAGAGCCGTAGCGGTTCTACGATGCTGTGAGTGTTGCTTGCTCTGTGATTGTTTGATTGATTGATTGCATATATGAGTGTTGATATGTGGCTATGTGATTGTAAGGTTGGGTTAAAGATCATCCTCTTCGGCCAAGGAAAGGTTCCACGGTAAGACTTCTCTTGTGTTTGTGTTATTGAGTTTTGGGTTATTGAATGCTTGATTGCTTGTGAAGATGTCAAGAAGTGGAAATGATAGAGGAGAAGTGGCGCGGGAGCCGGCTGAGCCAATAGAACAAGCGGACCCCCGGGGTGAAGACCAAGTGTTGGTCGAGGATGTTGCTGAGGTGGAAGATGGTGGAGCTGCAAGTGATGCGGCTCAAGCGGCTGAAGGAGAGCCGCAAGTACAAGGTCAGCAACAAGAGGGTCCGAATCAAATGGAGCAGGTGTTGGGCTTGTTGGCTCAGATTCTCGATAGACTACCAAGGCCGGTAGCCGCACTAGCTCCCGAAGCGCCACCCGAAGCGAGTGAGCCACCTAGAGCGGAGAACCCCGAGGTTAGGGTGGCTAACTCAGAGACTCAAGCCAAGAAGTCTCTTAGCCTTGGTTCGGAAAAGAGTGGCAGGTTGGAAAAGGGTCAGAAAAGGAAGGGGGGGAGCACTTCCAAGAATGCTTCTAGTGGGCAATCCGGATGTTATGGGTGTGGAAGTAAAGGTCATTGGATTGCTAACTGCCCGAAGGGCGACACCAGACTGTGTTATCACTGTAAAGAAGTGGGGCACATTAAGACTTCGTGTCCTAAGTTGGGGTTTTCGGCTTATACAGGCCTGGACAATCACCAATGGGGATGGTAGCTACACGAACAGAGTACCTGTGATTTAAAATACCCAGATAATCGATCCGTCAACTCCGTTATATCTAGACAAGCCCTCCGTCCGTGATTTCATACTTTGACCCAAAATCCGTTAGTTAAAGTATGACTTCGCATCGTTAACCTATACGACGACGTATTATCTTTAGCCAAAACGACTTCATGCAAACTCAAAATTAGGGCTCTTCTTCGAAACCCTACCAATTTCACTTCCAATTTTCTCACCAAATCTCACTTATTTCTTCTCCGTTTCTTTAAAAAAATGATAGGCGACCCTAAACCTGTATTCAAAATCAACTTTAGCGGAACTTTCGAAACCCTAAACGATGGAAGTGTTATTTACAATGGTGGATTAACGCAAACCATTGTCACGGAGGCTCGTTCCTTGTTCATGGCGATGATTCATGAACTTCATGTGTCCTTGTATCGACATAGGGTTTGGTATAAATTACCTTACGAAGATATCAAAGACTTGAAAATCATATGCAACGGTAGTGACAATTTCGATAGGATGTGTGAGGTTACTACATGGGTTAAAGTGATAGATATCTACATGGAAAAAGAAGAGAATGTTCAGAGTCGTCCAGAGTTTGAAGAACCCAGAGTCAATGAGGCGACAAATTGTGAAGAACTCAGAGTCAATCAAGTTACAAATCGTAAACGCCCAACTGAGTTTGAAGAGGAAGCGAGGGTTGAAGCAGTTATTGTTGAAATCCAAGATGATAGCGAGCCTGAAGGTTTACCTACGAGTCCGAATTGTTCAGATAATTAAGAAGATGCGAATGCGTACGAAACGTGGGAAAGAGGAAGCGGTGAGTTGAAGATACGACAAGTCTTCACATCTGTAGAAGAGTTCAAAGAAGCCGTTCTAGAATACGCATTGAAAGGGGGATGGAACATAAAATACGCGAGATGGGGACCTAAAAAATCTGAAGCGATTTGTGGAGTTGAAGGTGAACTCCGTTGTCCTTGGCGGATATATTGCTCAGACGATGAATCAATCGATTGTTGGCTGGTGAAGACATTCTATGAAAACCACACTTGCATCAAAGATGGACGTTGTAAGTTGTTAACGGAGAATATCATTGCTAAGTTGTTCTTAAATGAGTTGCGAGGTGCCCCTGGAATGCCACCAAAATTGATGCAACAGAAAATAGAAGAGAGCTACAATATATCCGCTTTGCATGACCAATGTAGGAAGGCAAAGAAAAAGGCTTTGGACATCATACAAGCAGAGTATGATGAGCAATATTCCAAGATTAAGGACTATGAAATAGAAATCCGCAAGTAAGTATTTCTGCTATGTTTTGTAGGAATCCAGAAATGGTTTGTTGGCTTTAACTAACTCTTTGGGTTTGTGGTGTATAGTTCTAATCCAGGTTCCACAGTTGACCTTCGTACAATGATGATATATGGTCCATTAGAGGTCTTTGAAAGGTCTATGTCTGCTTTGCTGCACTCTGCACATCTTGGCTTGAGTGTTGTCGTCCTGTAATTGGGATTGACGGATGTTTTCTAAAGAATGGGACTAAAGGCCAGTTACTTGCAGCTGTTGGTAGAGATTCCAACAACCAGATATATCTCGTAGCATGGGCTATAGTTCAGGTGGAGGACACAGATTCTTGGTTGTGGTTTATATCAAAACTGAAAGAAGACTTGTTACTAGGTAATGGTGATGGATTTACGTTGATTTCAGATAGACAAAAGGGTCTCCTTATTGCTAGTCTACAAAGAATGAAAGAGTACGATCTTGGTGTTTACGAAACACTTATGCAGAGGAATCCAAGATGTTGTAGTAGGGCATTTTTTAAAACAAAAAGTTGTTGCGAAGATGCTCTGAACAATTATTCAGAGAGCTACAACAACACTTTGGAGAAAGCTAGGTCCATGCCTTTGGTTGAACTTTTGGAGACTATGCGAAGGCAAGCAATGGTGCGCATAGAGATGAGACGGGAGAAGTCATTGAGGCATAAAAGCAAATTCACTCCTAGAGTGGGGAAACTTATCAAGAAAGAGGAAGGTTTTAGGAGAGATTGTCGGACAGTTCCAGGACCTACTGGCTTTTTTAAAGTTGTTGATCAAGGTACTTCATACAAAATCAACATGTCATTGACAACATGTACATGTAGAAGATGGGATTTAACAGGGATCCCTTGTCGTCATGCCTTGCGGGTTATTCTCGACAAGAAATTGAATCCAGAAAATTATGTGGCCAAATATTTTTTGACAACAGTATGGCGGAAGCAATACAACTACAACATTACACCTCTCGTTGGAATGAAGTATTGGATATCTTCACGTGAACCAACTCTACAAGCACCTCCAAGGGAAGTTTCTAAAGGGTGTAAGAAGAAGCCACAGAAGAGAATCAGAGGTATAAATGAGTCTCCAACAAAAGGGAAGAAGGTAACCACACATGGACGGACAATGCATTGTCACCGATGTGGTTTTACTGGGCATTACCAGTCCAAGTGTGATAATCCAGGTGTACCTACAAAGCCTCCTAAAGCTAAAAAGAGGAAGAACTCGGCGGATGTTTTGGAGTGTCGCACACTCGATGTTGGAGAGCGTCCGAGCCAACCAACTCAAGAGGATGTTTGATTGTGATGTTCTTAACTTTAAAATGTTTTAGGATAATAACTATGGTCATTTTGGTGATTTTGGGATTGTGCTGCTTGAAACTTTTTGGTTTAATGCAGTTTAGTATCGACTATTTTGTGTGATTTTCTTGGTTTGATGTTCTTGTTGGGATTTAAAATGGAGCATAAGAAATTGCTCGTGCTTATTAATTATATAGATTGTGGTCAAATGACAATAAATGAAAAATAAATTAATAAAAACCATCAAATGTAAAAACTATTATTATATTTTTAGAATGCTCAAATAAATATCATATATATAAGTTTCTGTGTGGGAAGAACGAGACAAGAACAGCTGGAGCTTCCAGTTCTGCCGCTAGTATTGTGGCATAGACAGAAGAAGCGGTTTTTAAGGATTGTTGATGATAAAGAAATTAAATGTAATCTTAAGAAAGAAAGTATTTAAAAAAAAAAAAGATAGGCGGTGAGACAGTAAATCGTAAATGCTCTTTGTGTGGAGGAAGAAGAATATTTAATTCAACAGTTATAAGTTAAAACGTAGAACGAAATCTTTTATATTATTGGATTCATTGCTAGGATTTTAAAGAAAAGAGAGGTATACAGCCACGTCATATTTTTATCATACGGTGTCATTTTTATTTAAGCCAATATGTTGTCGTACAAGTTAACGATGCAAGGTATACAGCAACGTTAGATTCTGTCGGTCGTTGACTAACGGATTTTGGGTCAAAGTATGAAATCACGGACGGAGGGCTTGTCTAGATATGACAGAGTTGACGGATCGATTATCTGGGTATTTTAAATCACAGGTACTCTGTTCGTGTAGCTACCATCCCCATTGGTGATTGTCCAGGCCTGTATAAGCCGAAAACCCTCCTAAGTTGCAGCAAGGTGGAAGAGGATCAAAAGCACCACCACCTAAGCGGGCTGCGGTGATTCCTAGAGCTTACTCTTCGAATATCGAGTCGGGAGAGCCGAGCAACTCCAAACCGACCAATGGTTAGAATTTTATCTGGTTGATTTACATTGATGTGTTTATAATTATTCAGAGTGTGTTAAGTGAAGTAAGCTATTGGATGTGCATGGGGTTGCATGGGTTAAGTGATATTTGGAGGTATCGTGGAGGAGAAGGTCGGTTAAATTATTGAGTAATTTAGGGTTAAGAAATTACTCAAGTTTAGGTGAACTCTGTTTTCAGAACAGAGGAGAATCAATCGATCCACGGGATAGATCGATCGATCCATTATGTCGGTTATGTGATCAGGGGTATTTTGGGAAGAGAATCGACCGATCTCAAGAGGAGATCGATCGATCAGGTGTATCAGAGAGTTTAAGATCGATAAGGATATGAAAGACCGATCAAATCGGGGAAGATCGATCGATCCTTGGCAAGATCGATCGATTCATCAAGGTGTGGTGTTACAGTTTCTTTTTCAGTAATCAAGATCGATCGATCAGGGGATGGGATCGACCGATCCGATCTCTGAAAGTGGATTTTTGAGGAGTATGCAGGCGAAGGTCGAGGTAATTGCCAGTGGAACTTTGGATAGATTGGTTTGGATTGCTAGATCGTTTGATCTCGGTTGAGTATTAATGAGATTATCATAGGGAGTGAGGGTGTATGATGGTTGAGTATCGATGCGATCTCAGGGGATATTAGACCGTAAAACATAATGGGATGATGATGAGCTGGAGAATCTCATTCTGTGGTTGGCAGAATTCTATGGGATATGCGTGTTATTAAAACGGGTATCTGGTGATATGGGTGATACATATTGTGGCATTGCATGTATTAGGGATGTCGAGTACATGGTATGATGTTTCATGTATCGACGGGTTTGACACATAATGTGGTAATTCATGTGTTGGGGAGTTGGGAGCAGTGTTTGTTCCATTTTGGTTCGGGATTTTTGGGTTTATGTCATCAGATCTTACTACGTGGTTGGGGTCGATAGGATTGTGCGATATTTAATCCAATTGACGGGCCATTGGGGTTGTGTGACATAACCCCAATGAGGGGTCATTAGAGTTATATAATATTTAACTCTAATGATGTTGGTTAGGATTATCTGATAATCCTAACAGGGTGGGTTTTTACTGATTAGGATATGCGGTATCCTAGATCGGTAGCCCAGGGTGAGATCTTATGATCTCAGAGGGTTTTTACTGATTAGGATATGCGGTATCCTAGATCGGTAGCCCAGGGTGAGATCTTATGATCTCAGAGGGTTTTTACTGATTAGGATATGCGGTATCCTAGATCGGTAGCCCAGGGTAAGATCTTATGATCTCAGAGGGTTTTTACTGATTAGGATATGCGGTATCCTAGATCGGTAGCCCAGGGTGAGATCTTATGATCTCAGAGGGTTTTTACTGATTAGGATATGCGGTATCCTAGGTCGGTAGCCCAGGGTGAGATCTTATGATCTCAGATGGTTTTTACTGATTAGGATCATGTGATGTCCTAGGTCGGTAGCCCATAGTGGGTAGCCCAGGGGTGGGGTCCTATGATAGCGGACCTCACGGGGACTTTGTATATCAGGGTTTGATAATACGGGATTCTGATGTACTCAGTCGTGTGACGGACTTACTCGTTCGAATCATACGATATTGGATTTCGACGGGTTAGCCGTTGGGTGACCACGTAGGATCTTGTGATGATAAATCCGGGGGTGTTATGGAACCGAGCATGGAATAATACCGAGCGTGATTGATGGTTTTAGGGGCATTGATGAGAGTGGAGCACTTCTTTGTAATGAGAAAAGTGAAGTCCCGTACGGGCAGTTAAGCCGTTATATGGGTGTGAATGCAGTCACTGCTAGGTTATTGTGTAAGTACGGTTATGGCTATAGTGAGTCATAGCGGGAGTACTGATATACTTGGTGATGAGTTTGGCTGTTGAGTTGTGACCGGTTTGGTATTATAATTGTGGTACCACGACTGTCTTGGGGAGTAGCTGTGGTGCTACAGTTGCCGTCAAGGGTAGTAAGTGCACCTGAGGACAGATCTAAGTGGACCATCAGAACCTCGAGTTTTACCGAGGTTATATGTGTTGTTGAGAGTAGCAGGTGCACTTAGAATCGGATTTTTAGGTCATGTGGTCTCAGAAGCGTGACGGGAGCTTCTTGAGACTTGAGGGAATGTTGACTGGCTCGGGTGTTGGCTTAACCGGACTTTAAGGAGCAATATGTGATTGATGCAGATGCCTCGAGGCTAGGATTGGGTTGTGTTTTGATGCAGCATGGGAAGGTTATTGCTTATGCTTCGAGACAGTTGAGGAAGCATGAAGCTAATTACCCTACTCATGACTTAGAGATGGCTGCAGTGGTGTTTGCTCTGAAGATATGGAGATCATATCTTTATTGTGGTAAGGTACGAGTGTGTACGGATCATAAGAGTCTCAAATATGTGTTAACTCAGCCTGAGTTCAACTTGAGATAGAGGAGATGGATGGAGCGTATGACAGACTATGACCTTGAGATAGCTTATCACCCGGGGAAAGCTAATCTTGTTGCCGATGCCCTGAGCAGGAAACGAGTAGCTGCAATTACAGAGAAGGACGCCGAGGAGTTGTTGAGTACGATTAGTACCTTGCAGCTATGCATTGTTTCTGATGAGTTAGAGCCGTTGGGATTAGAAGCGGCTAACCAAGCGGATGTCTTGAGTAGAGTGCGGGCGGCACAAGATAAGGATGAGGCTTTGATTAAAGCTTCTAAGGATGAGGAATCCGAGTATGAGATTTCGAATAATGGAACCATCTTGGTTCATGGTCGAGTATGTGTGCCTAATGATGACGAGTCGAGGAGAGATATTCTTCGGGAGGCACACCAGAGTCGATTCTCTATTCATCCCGGGACGACTAAGATGTACCGAGATTTGAAGCGGTATTATCATTGGGTTGGGATGAAGAGAGATGTAGCCAAATGGGTGGCTAGCTGTGAGACTTGTCAGCTGGTGAAGGCCGAGCATCAGGTTCCCAGTGGTTTGTTATAGAGTTTACCCATTCCTGAGTGGAAGCGGGATATGGTGACGATGGATTTCGTAGTTGACTTACCGCTTTCTCGGGACAAGGATGCTATCAGGGTTATTGTGGACCGCTTAACCGAGTCCGTTCACTTTCTCGCCATAAGTACATCAGCGGGATGGTGTGGTCACATGGTTCACCTATGTGTATAGTGTATCATCCTCAGATGGACCGGCAATCGGAGAGAACTGTTCCGACTCTCGAGGATCTATGGAGGATGTGTGTGTTAGATTAGGGTGGCCACTGGGCCGATTACCTGAGCTTGGTGGAGCTCACGTATGATATCAGTTACCAAGTGAGTATAGGGGAGGGCACCATACGGGCTCTATATAGTAGGCCTTGCAAGATGCCATTATGCTGAACTCAAGTGGGGGAGTGAAGCGTATTGGCAAGAGTATAGTGCCGGAAACTCCGGAGGAGAACATAGTTTTCTTAAAGTTAAACAGGAAAAAGGAAACTCCTGACAATAATGTCATGAGGGAGTAGGTTGGGGTTGACAAGGAAACTCGGGGATCCGAGGTGAGGATGACAGTGCAATTCTCCCAAGCAGGTCCTAAGGTGGTTGCAGTCTCAAGATTCGAGGACGAATCTTATGAAGTGGGGGAGAATTGTAACATCCGTATCCCAAGTCGTTTCCTTGTAATAAAAGTCATTACATTTCTTGCGGTACAAGCTGCTATTGGAAGTCGTAAAAGTCTTGTACCATGTTGTGTTCCTGAGAGAATAGGAATAATATGGAGCTCGATTTATAATTGTGGGCATAAGATTGGTTTGATGGATCGGGAGATTAAACGTTCCAGAACCAATTTGGACTAATTGGTTTGGAATAGTGTTTTGATGGAAATGAGATGAAATGCGGTATGGGTGAAATTGAGCTCGAATGATGGCCCTAGGGGCGGTGATTGAGTTAAATCGAGCAATAGATCGATTGTGGTTAAGTAATCCTGAGTGGTTCGGTTTATGCGGAATTAAGTGGTAATTCCGGGGTTTTAACAAAGTGAGGAAAATATTCTGGGATGGAGAGATGTCTCGAATATTTCGGGAAATTAAACGGAGTTGCTAAACCGAGCGGAAGAGATTAATTGGAAGAATTAATTGTTGCGGTTTAGTAAATTTCGGGTCGGTTTGGTTTAATTTGATTAAACCAAACAAGTACATATGTATATATGTGTATGTATCCTCCTTCTCTCTTCTATATAATTCTAGAGGCTTCTTCTTGTTTTCATTTGGGGAGAGAAAAATTTAGAGCTAGAGAAAAAGAAGAGGAGAGAAAAGAAGAGAGAGAGAAAGAGAAGAAGAAGAGGGAGGAGAAGGAGAAGAAAGGAGAAGAAAAGAGGAGGAAGAGGTGAGAAAACAGAATTCTTGGGGTGTCTTGAGAGGTTCGATCGGGGTAACAAACGAGCAAGGATTGAGCTGAAATTTTGTGGGTAAGTTCTTCCATCTCTTTCCTAGTTATCTACCAAATTTCGTGGGATTATATTGAGTGGTTTGGGAGATATGATTT
The DNA here is from genome assembly GCA_026770425.1 of Boechera divaricarpa. Classification (NCBI taxonomy): domain Eukaryota; kingdom Viridiplantae; phylum Streptophyta; class Magnoliopsida; order Brassicales; family Brassicaceae; genus Boechera; species Boechera divaricarpa. The sequence continues at coordinate 22,953,647 of CM049185.1, read as the reverse complement.
TTTTCCCTAGACTGCCCTGTTTTCGGGCTGTAGCGACGGGTTGAGTTTGATGGAGTGTTTGGACACTCGAATCTTGTTTTGTTGGGCTGAAATTTGGTCGATAGGTTTTTGGGAGTTTGAACTTGAGTTTCACCGAAGGAATTTCCCAAATTCGATCTAGGGCAAGAGATATGATTGAGTTTCTAAAACTCTGTTTTTGAAGGAAGGGATCTGAGTTTAAGGCTATGTAATTCAAGTGTTGAGCTTGTGAATCATCTTGAGATGGTAATTGGTGTTGTCTTTGTCAGGAGACTAGTGATATCTTGAGGTTTGAGTGGTGTGCCGAGAGAGAGTTCAAGCTTAAGGCTTGAAGCTATCGAGAAGTGGAAAAGTGTTCCTCATTTCAAACCGTCAAAGCAAAGGTGAGTGCGTGACCGTAGCCCGAATATATAATCATTGATTTTTGTGATTGTTGTGTGCTTAGGAACTAGACCATTGGGTGTGAATCATGGGTTATCCATGTTGTTTGTTGTGTGTGTAATGGAGCTCTATTACGGTATGTGTTTTGATTATTCTTTAAGTACATTTCGGTTGCATTAAATCTTTGGTTATATGTGTTCATGGCCGTGAGACGGGAGGACCGCCTCACTAAGCATTATCAATGCTGCTTACGCGCCTCTTTTGGTGCAGGTAAGGAGAAGTCTTAGGTTTCGGAGCTCGTGGAACCAAGGCCAAGGAGAAAAGGATGATCTAAGTGTGCCGGGTTCTTTTGTATCTTTTGATTTGTGAATATGACGTGGCTCGATGGATGTTGTTTTGAACTTATATGATGCATATTGGTATGTTAAGATGGTTTTGAATGCTTAAACGTTATATGCTAAGTTGTGTTGGTCAATGTGTTATTACTCGTTTTCGATTTGTTGTTGTTGTGCTCTTAGGTTCCAGGACAGGGCGAAGGATCGATCGATCCATGGCAGGATCGACCGATCCCGAGCAGTCTTTTTGGTCCGGAAGGTTTGTAAATCGCTTATAGAAGTCGGGATCGATCGATCCCTGGTGAGATCGATCGATCCTTAGGGGTCATTTTCGGTCAGAAGCTTCGGGGGTAAATCGAAAGGGCGGGGATCGACCGGTCCAAGTAGGATCGATCGATCCTGTAGGTTGTTTTCGAAGCAGAAGATTTCTAGTCAGTTTCTAGGGGTTAGGATCGACCGATCCCGGGGTTAGATCGATCGATCTCGGCGGGTTATCTTGGCCAGAACGATCAGGTTGTTTTTGGTGGAGGTCAGGATCGATCGATCCTAAGGAGGATCGATCGATCGGCATCACTCTGTTTTGTGTGCTCTGTTTTGCTAGTCGAGATCGATCGATCCAAGGGTGGGATCGATCGATCCCTTAGTAGTTGAGACCGATCGCTCCTTGAGAGAGAAGCCTTTCCTTTTGGGTCTTGGGTTTAGTTGTGGCGTAGTAGCTTGGGTAGGAAGCAAGGTTTTGATTAATATCGTTGTGAACCGTTCTCAAAAAAAAAAACAAAAAAACAAAACAAACAAAAAAAAAAGTTTTAAAAATCTCGTATTTTGTCGTTTTTCGCGCCTCGGTTTGTCATTGACTTCGGGATAGGTCCTTTCAGTAGATGAGAATCGATCCTTGTATGCATAGGTTGGTTCTTACCTTTAGCATTCTGCTAAAGCTCATTCCTTTTCTTCAGTGATCCCTGTTTTGAAATGATTAAACCATATGAAAGGGACCATCTTTGTCTCTTAAACCTTACCCTTAGCCAAATGAGTTCATTGAAAATGCATAGCTTGATTCATGGTTTCTGCTTAATTGAATGTTAAAGGGATTGGTAGACTTGAATGCATGTCTAGATTGAGACTGATCGAAATTGTGTTGTGAAGAGTATGGCTAAAGTTTTTAAGTAGAGTTCAAACATCTTGCATTCTAGAACCAACAACTTGGACATTGATATCATCTATTTTATCGACATGCTTTGGTTCTGAATCCCCACCTTCAAACCTCTCCTCTAACTTGTACTTATCTGTTTGCTTGAGGGCAAGCAAAGACTAAGTTTGGGGGAGTTTATATGTCTATATTTTACACGCTTTGAGCATACATTTATCATCCATTTAGCCCTGTCTCATAGCATATTCCTACCACTTCATGTCATTTGTTTCCAGTTTTGCATACTCAGAGTGTTTTGCATTAGGATTGTATGCATATTGCATTTTGGAGCTGTATCAGGTACATTCAAGGAGTTTTGAAGATGTTAAGGTCAAATTGGAGAGAAGGAAGAAGGGAGAGCTTAACTCGACCAAGAACTCGAGTAGGAAACTCTAGTGGAGCATAAAACAGAGACCTTGGGATAGGACTCGGACGAGAACTCGAGTAGAGAGTCGAGTAGAACCAAAGAAAAGAACTTGGAGACTGACTTTAGCCAGCAACTCGAGTCACCAACTCGAGTCTGCACCAAAGACTGCACCTTGACATCAACTCGAGTCCCTATCTCGAGTCCGCCACAAAGTTGTCGTCTTGAAGTTTTTCGCCGGACTCGACCGAAGCACTCGACCCCCAGCTCGAGTGCACCTCCGAACTTAGTTATTTTGTCTTTTTGTGAGCTAGGGTTTTGTTCAAATCCTATAAATACTTTGTATTATCCAATGGACAAAGGGGGTGTCGGCTGGGTTTTTTTTTCTCTCTTCCTCCTAAACTTGTTTAGCATTGTAATCTTATTTCTTTTAATATATTGAGTATTTGTGTTTGATTTTCAGTAGTCTATCTATTTCCATCTTAATCTTTCCATTTATGCAAGTTTTAATGATTTCTGTGTTTGTGTTCTTGATGTTCTTAATGGGTTCTGAGTAGTCTCCAGGGTTCTTAAGGATAGGATAGATTAAGTGTGGAATCTTAGTCTCCTAGGTGGTTTAAGTTTAGATTACTTGATTTCCCTTCTAGATTAGTGTTATTAATGCTAGTTTCTCTCTGATCAATTGGAATTAGAACTTAGGCATTTCCACACCCACCAAGTGTTCGATGAAATGCCTAAACCAACTAATTCTAGAGATTTACATTCCTAGCCTAAGAGATTAGTTGTCTAGGGTGTTTATTGGCTTTAATAGATTGAATCTTAATGACTGCTAGGTTAGATTTTGCTAAGGAGATTTAGGTCTGGAACTCGCTTAGCTTGAGGTTATCTGTCATGAAAATGGATTTAGCTGCTGATGAGTTTATTGTCTACGGATTAGCTCTATTTGAGTATGTTAAATACCTAGGTAGATTAAGAGGATACACTGATCAATAACCCCATCCTTAGGAGCTTCTATTTAGTAGATTGAATTTCGTTTGCATCGCTTCTGTAGTTTATGTTAGTAACTGCCAGCTGTTAGCTTCTGTTATTAATTTATGTAATGCTTTTAATTATTGTTCTGTTAGATTGGTAATCTTATAATCTACTGCTTGGCTTGACTTAATTTGGTTTGATTGAATCCTTTATGGTTAATAGCTCACCCAATTGGATTGACACCTTTCTGTGCTGCAATGACATGATGATAGTGCATTAGGGAATTAGACCTATAGCAAAATACTGCTATATCAAGTAAGAAGATATGATAAACAATAAACTAAGCGGTAAATAAAGTAAAGTAATGATTAAAAGAAGAACTAAATAAATCTCATAAATAAATCTCAAGAACAAAGAGTTTTGTGTGTGTTTATTGATGGAATTGATTCTAAGGGGTGGTGGCTGCCTCTAGAGCTGTTTTACAAGTATTTTATAGTCTTAGGGTTACTAGAACAACCCAGGTCATTTTCCTAAGTTTCTAGAAGCCAAAAATCCGAAAATAACTAAATTCCCACTTTTTTCAGGCTAGAATCGACCTCGATAGGTCGATTTTGGGTTCAAGAAACAGCATCTGGCTTGATATGTCGATTCTAGGTTCGCGATTTTTCTTTGGAATTCTTCAGACTTCATATCTACCCCCACAGGTTGATTCTAGGTACAGGAAATAGTAAAAACAGTGTTTTATGCATTTGCATCGACTTTAACTGGTCGATGTAATAGGTTGATCGTTCGCGACCCATGACAAGTAGCTCCAACGTCCTCATGGCTTTTTAAGGCTCTTAAACACTCTAGAAATACCGATTTTGCTTCAAGTACCTAAGAACACATAAACATATGCAAAAACACTAAAACTATACTAAATCTTAGTTGTAAGGCAATAAAACTAACTTATTCTAATGCATAACAACATGTAAAATATGGTGTTATCAACTCCCCCACACTTATCCTTTGCTTGTCCTCAAGCAAACAAAAGCTAAGCATGGTGAAGTTATTTTATTGAAAGCAAAATAAAGATTGTTGTGTTAAATGCTTTTCGTCTTTGTGGAAGTAGAATTGTCTCTAACATACTCCATGTGCTTCACCATAAGCATAGCGACGCACCTTAATTCAAACACTCCTCCTTCGAACTTTGACTCCTCGTCATCAACCTCTCTTTTCATTCTAAATGTGAGCTCTCAACTTAGGAGTATTGATCATGAAACACGAACACTTACTCTTTCGGATTTCTATAAGCTCAAGACCGTCTTTGTACAAATCCTTTCCTCTCCCTTTTCTCAATCGAATTGATTTCTCCTTACTTTTCTAGGGTATCATTTTATTTTTTCTATCAATTGTCTTTTCTTTTCTATTCTTGGACATGTTTCCATGAGACGCGAACATTAAAAGTGGTAGCTTCCATTTTTCGGTTCACTTTTTTCTTACCTATATCCTTTTCTTTTCTTTTTACTAAAGGGAAGGAAGAAGGGAGATGTACTCACATAGACATGTCTTGCAGGGTCTCAAAGAGGTATCATGTCTCATGCATCTCAAGCCCCAAATCGAGAGTTTTAAGGTTCATTACGGTGAGAAGTCATTTTTGATTTGCCAAAGTCTTCGAAGGAATGATCCTTTTGGGGTTTGTTGATCCACTCATGGGTTTTCCAAGTTTCCTTGTAAAGATCAAACACTATCCACACAACATCCAAATATAAACACAAATAACACAACTAACAGGTTCAAATGCTACCTCATTAAAAACATTTTCACATGTTATTGAACCTATGAACGAGGAAAAGAGTGTAACAATCTCTCAAAATGCGAAAAACTTATGGTAAAACTTACATCAAAAGATGTCAAGGAAAGAATTAGCTCCATTAATCGCAAGACTACCCCCCCCCCAACACTTATTTCGCAACGTCCTCGTTGTTACACAAACCATAAAGGGGATAAAAAGCAAGAGAATTCATACCGTAATTCTCTTATAAAAAGAAAGTGTAGAAATGAGACTTCGATTGAACTGAAACTTCTATTTATATAGGGAAAAAATGAACATTACTTAGCTTTAATGACCAAAAAAAAGAAAATAATAAAAGCTTTAAGTTACTACAACACCAAACCTTACACACCAAGATCCACTTGTACTTTCAAGTCCTTGATTGTATTTTTTTTATTTTAATAGTGAAATACACCTGAAAATTAAACCCAAAACGAATAAAAAATACGAAATAACAATTTTTTATTTTTTATTATTATTATTTTTCTTAGTTTTTTATTATTATTATTATTATTTTAAAGAAATTAGAAAACTTAGAAAAATGATATAGAAAAAAACGAAAATTGCAAAAATCCGAAACAATTAAAATTAAAAACTTTTTTTTGTTAGTATATAAATATTTTTAGAAAACGAGAAAAATAAAATTAAAAACGTTTTTATTTTATTTTATTTTTTATTTATAATAATAAAACAGAAAAAAAGAAAAACGATAGATTAAAACGAAAAAATTGAAAATTAAAAACCTATGTACACGAGATAGATTGCTTTGTTAACATCGTGGTCGACAACCTCGTCTTGTAATGCGGTGGAGGTGGTAGAGAAATAAGCATGGTACCGACTGATGCGTGAACACTCTCCTGGAGTACAGCTTAGGATTCGTACTTATCCTCATCATTTGTTGAAAGAAGTTCGGTGCGATTAAATCGGGTGTGGACCTATGGCCAAGATGCTCCCCAGTGGAAGTGTTGTCACCAAAAACTCTCTTTGAACGATCTGGTGGAGGTCTGTCAACCGGGGTTATATTATAACATGTCCTTGTTCACAAATGTGAACGAGACTCGTCGATTAGGCCAATCGGTTTCTGCTCTAACCGTTGCAAGGAATGTGCCGATCTACACCACGACATCCTTAGCTACTCATTTTGAACTCATTACATCGGCGTCTGCGAGTCCAATTTAAACCTTCGATGGTTGAAGATTCGTGATTAACATCAGTTTTGCTCTCTCTTCGGACATGATATTGACGCTTGCTACGGAGTCACAAAGAGTGTCATCGAATTCATACCCTTGGATAGAACACGGGACTATGTATTGTCCGGGATTTTCCTTTTTGAAGACTGTTCTAACCGGATCGTTTTCTTGGGATGGTCCTATCTTCGAGATGCATGTCACCGACGTTTGAATCATTTCCTGCTTTATTTGGTCGATGAATTTTTTCCTTCGTTGTTTCGTGATCGAGTTACAGCTCCTTATAATCTCATAGTTGGTTCCCTCGCTTCCTTGTAAATGATTATATCGTCGATCTGTTGTCAAAGAAGTGTTTTCGATGTCTTCATATCGAGGGTCTATCATGATTGGCTGATACCTATGCATGATGCTACGACCATCCATCGTTGAGTGTCGATGGGAGGTCGAGTTCTCGAGGCAGCAGCAGTATCGGTCTAGTTAGGCTGATGGAGCGTCCAACAGGCTTAGAATCCACCTGGATAGGTCGATGTAACCCTCCCGAGATTCGTTCTGGACGAGAATCGATGTCGACTGGCCGATGTGAGGTACTGATGGGCTAAGAATTGACCTGGACTAGCCGATGTGCCTGTCCGGGACTTCGTTCCGAAAAGTTTGAATCATCAATATCGACCTAGATGGGCCGATCCAAGGGTGTGGTTTTCCTGTTTTTGCCTTTTTTAGTTGATTTTTTTGCTGTCTTGATGATATTCTTCAGAGTGATGATGATAACAAACTCCTTAGGGTTCATCTCAGGTTTTCCAGAAATCATACGTTGACTTCTTTGAGATGAGGTTGCAATTTGATCCCTTTGAGTCTCTAAAATGTTGATTCGAGAGGCTAGCCCGTAGAATTTGTTGTAAATGCGTTGAAAGCAACCTATTCTACTTGTGGCTTTCGGGTTACACATCCATCTCTCATCCATCCAGTCCAGCAACTGGACTGTCCTTAGCATTTTTTTTTTTTTCAAGTTTGAAAATCCAAAATATTAGAAATAAAAACAAAAACAAATTAAAGCAATAAAATATAACAAAAGAAACCTAGTCTCAGATCTAGACCAAATCTCTATGCCTATTGTTGCAATCCCCGGCAACAGCGCCAAAAACTTGATGGGAGGTTTTTATACCTCTTCACAGGTTTCACCCAAGAAATTAATCTCGAGAGTTCAACCCGATCTTACAGCAAGTGCACGGTTAAATGAAATTATAGTACAAACGGGATCGATCCACAGGAACTGAGAATAACTACACAGATAGTGCAGAAATAAATCTAATCTAGGCAAAATATAAAGGTTGGGGATTTTGATTCTACTATCTAAAATGCATAAAATAAATAGACAATAATTAAATCAGCATTAAATAAGAAAGCAATAAATAATAACGGGTAATGAACGAAATTTAAATAACGTGTAAGCAATAATATAAAAAGTGATCGTAGGGATGAATGGGAACAATTTCAGGAAATCTAGATCTAGGGTTCATGTTCTACCTAACAAGTTTGTATTTGTCATTCTAGGGATTTTCTATGCCTTGCTAGTCCACTCCTGTGGTATGCTAGATTCTATATCCAGATCCACTCTCGTGATAAACTGAATACGCATTTCATACAATCCCATCATCGAATACTAAGCATCCTTAGACTCGTCTCAAGAATACAAAGTGAGAAATATATTTATTTCTAAAGTACAACCCACTCTCGTGGCGAAATACTTCTAATATATTCAATCTAACTCGGCCAAAGCCAGATCTATTATTAACTCTATCAATCAACAAATTCGACACTAGCTATGACTCTCTAGTGCACAGATCTGAAGGTTTAACCCACTCTCGTGGCATCAAGCACTTCTAAGCATACAACCACACCTACTGGATTCGGTTGTACTCATAAGCATCTCCCATAAGAGAATACTCAGCATTAAAGTGAACACTAGAGTAGCTAGATCGATTAAGAGCAATCAAACATTACTAAACCCTATAACATATATCCCATCATCGATCTCTGCCCAAGAGATCTAAAAGATCAACTCACTCATACCTCTGTGGGCGACAGCAGGATATGAGTACGAAGATATGATAAACAATAAACTAAGCAGTAAATAGAGTAAAGCAATGATTAAAAGAAGAACTAAATAAATCTCAAGAAAAAGAGTTTTGTGTGTGTCTATTGATGGAATTGATTCTAAGGAGTGGCGGCTGCCTCTAGAATTGTTTTACAAGTATTTATATAGTCTTAGGGTTACTGGAACAAACCAGGTATTTTTTCTAAGTTTCTAGAAGTCAAAAATCCAAAAATAACTAAATTTCCACTTTTCTTGGATTGTAGAATTGACCTTGATAGGTCGATTCTGGGTTCAAGAAATAGCATCTAGCCTGATAGGTTGATTCTAGGATCAGGACTTTTCTCTGGAAATTCTTCAGACTTCATATCTATCCCCAAAGGTCGATTCTAGGTACAGGAAACAGTAAAAACAGTGTTTTCTGCGTTTGCATCGACTTTAACTAGTCGATGTACTAGGTTGATGCTTGGCTCTGTAGCTCCGAAAAAACCTTATATGATCATCCGCGACCCATGACAAGTAGCTCCAACGTCCTCATGGCTTCTTAAGGCTCTTAAATACTCTAGAAACACCGGTTTTGCTCCAAGTACCTAAGAACACATAAACATATGCAAAAATACTAAAATTATACTAAATGTTAGTTATAAGGCAATAAAACTAATTTATTCTAATGCATAAAAATATGTAAAATATGGTGTTATCAGAGAGCGTAACAACTCCCTCTCCTACCAAGTTTTTGGCTCCGTTCCCGGACTGTAGCAATAGCCATAGAGATTTGGCCTAAATCTGAGACTAGGTTTCTTTTCCTATTCGGTTTAATTTTTGTTTCTGCTTTTTCAGGTTAATAAACTAAAAAAAAAAAAAAAATGGACCAGTTGCTGGACTGGATGGACGAGAAATGGATGCACAGGACAAAGCCTGTCGAGCAAAAGCATCGACCGTACATGGTCGATTCTCTGCCCATCGACCCTGCCCATCGAGCACAAGTGATCGATGCTCCTCTGGAAACTAACCATCGAGTTGACCATCAACCAGGAGTGGTCGACGCCGAGCTGGAGCCTTCATACCGATCAAACGTAGCCGATGTCTTTCTAGGAGTAATCATCGAACATTCACATCGAGCAGAAGGGACCGATGCATTGTTGAAACATGCCAAGATCATTCCTTTAGTTCCAAAACATTTACATAACAACATCCTTGGAGGTTCACTCCTTGTCACGATAAGAGCGGTGATCAAAGAGCCCAAATAAAAAGTCTTGTTCACTTTTTTAAACAAAGACATGTTCTGATATGAGACTCGGTAGTGAGGCTCTTGGTTTGGATTGAAGGCTGGACAAGAGTTAGCCCGAAGCTCTTCCTCTCGGACAATCTCGCAAGACGGTTAGCTCGTAGCTCCTCCTATGAAGTCTTGAAAGTGGCGTGATGGTGGATTGAGAAGTGACCCACAAAGAGTATGGAGAGCTCTTTGATACAGCTTGTATTCGTGGCCCTTGTGAATCACAGGACAAGGAACAAGAACGATGGTTTAAGTTTTACAAAAATTAGAAATAAAATGCGTTTGCTTTATTGATCAAAGGTGCAAAACATAGACTTCTTGCTTTGGCTCATGTCATGGGACATTCTCTTGCACTTACTTGTGTTATTGCCTCTTGTCTTGGATCCTTGTTTGGATCTTGGTTCGGTGGTTTGGGTATAGGATCGATGTCCGCATCATTCTCTTCCTCTTGAGAAGGTTTTGCCCTCAAAACTTGTTCATCTGAAACAGAAGGAGAAAGGTCAGTAATATTAAACGTGTGGGAAATGCTGAACTCACCTGGAAGCTCCAGCTTATATGCATTGTCGTTGATCCTTTTCAAAACTCGGAATGGCTCGTTGCCTCGTGGGGCTAGCTTTGAAGTTCTTTTTTGCAGAAACCTTTCCGTTCGCATGTGGATCCAAACCCAATTTCCGGGTTCGAAGATGCGTTGTTTTCTGCTTGATGATCTTGGCTCGGCCTTGCTCATGTATCTTTTTCACGAACACGCCTCGGTTCCGTCCATCGGTGTTGACTTGTTCGGTTTGAGGAATCGGCGATAAGTCCATCGGTGCTAAAGGTCTAAAAAAATTGTAAACAATCTCAAAGGTAGAAAGGTTAGTAGTAGAGTGCCTAGCATAGTTATAGGCAAACTCAACAAATGGTAAACAATCGAGCCAAGTTTTCAGATTACGACCAAGTGTAGCCCGAAGTAATGTAAAAAGAGTATGGTTTACCACTTCCATTTGTCCATCCATTTTTGGATGACAAGTTGTCGAAAATAAGAGCTTTGTACCAAGCTTCTTCCACAAGGTTCTCCAGAAATGCCCTAAAAATTTAGCATCACGATTAGAGACAATAGTTCTAGGGATACAGTGAAATTTTACCACCTCTCGGAAGAATAGGTCGGCGATTTGGGACTCATCATTCGTCTTGTTGCATGGTATGAAGTGTGTCATTTTTGAGAACCTATCCACCACCATGAAGATTGAATCCTTGTGCTTCACCAGTGGTAATCTTAAAACAAAATCCATGGAAATATCTTCCCACGGGGCATTTGGTATTGGTAAAGGTAAGTATAAGCCGTGAGGATGGGACCTTGATTTTGCCTTATGGCAAATGACGGATTTTGCAAACGTATTTTCTACGTCTTTCTTGAGATGTGGCCTGTAGAAATGATCAGCTACCACGGCTAGGGCTTATGAACTCCGAAATGACCCATGAGGCCACCGCTATGTGCTTCCTTCAGCAGCAAGTCTCGCATGGATCCTTGTGGTGTACATAAACTTTTGTCTTTGAAAAGAAACTCATCATGTATATAAAAGGAATGGAATTCACCCTTACCACATGCTTCATAAGCTTCGGTGAAATCCGTATCCGTCGCGTATTGGTCCTTAAGATGCTCGAAGCCCATGATCTTGGCTTCCAAAGTCGAGATGAGGACGTATCGCCATGATAAGGCATCAGCCACCACATTCTCGGTGCCCTTCTTATACTTGATGACGTAAGGGAATATCTCTATGAATTCGAACCTCTTGAGTGACTTTTGGCCTCGTAGATGTTTGAGCGTTTCATGGTCAGTGTGAATGATGAATTCCTTGGACAATAAGTAGTGTTGCCACATTTGTAAGGCTCGCACCAAGGCATAAAGCTCCTTATCATATCTCGGATAGTTGAGTGTGGCTTCGCTGAGCTTCTCACTGAAAAATGCCACGGGTTTCTTCCTTTGGTGAAGAACAGCTCTAATCTCTATTCTTGAAGCATCACACTCAATTTCAAAAATTTCGCCAAAGTTAGTGGAATAGCATATTTTTATGTTTATGCTATCTGTCAAATGCCTCAATGCACTAACATGTCATTGTAGAACAGAAAGGTATCAATCCAAATGAGTGCGTTATTAACCAGAAAGGATGCGATCAAATCGTCTAAGTCAAGCCAAACAAACAGTAAATGGAGAAGCTATCATCCTAGCAAAAGGAAATCAAAAGCAATATCATGAACTAAAAACTGAATGAAAACAGAACAGAAACAGAGTGAAACAGAATGAAAATATAATAGAAACAGAGTGAAACAGAATGAAAATAGAATAGAAACAGAGTGAAACGGAATGAAAATAGAATAGAAACAGAGTCAAACAGAATGAAAGTAGAATAGAAACAGAGATGAAACAGAATGAAAATAGAATAAAAACAGAGAATAATAAGAACAAGCAGGTCTTAAGGATGGGGTTGGTCAGTCTATCAACCTAGTCTAAACAGGGGCTTAACAAAAACTATCTAGCTAATCCCTAGACAATAGATTCAACAGCAGCTAAATCCACTCTCGTGGTAGAGAACCCCAAGCTAAACTAGTTTCAGACCCAAATCTCTCTAGCGAAATCTAGCTTATCAGGCACTAAGATTCAACCTATTTAAGCCAACAAGCACCCTAGACATCTAATCTCTTAGGCTAGGCATGCAAATCTCTGGAATTAGCTGGTTCAGGCATTTCATCAAACACCTTCTGGGTGTGGAAAAACCTATGATCTAATCTCAATTGATCAGAGAGAAATTAGCACTAAGATCACTAATCCAGAAGCGATTTCGTCTAATCTAACCCTAAGCCACCTAGAAGACTAAGATTCCAAGCCTAGACCTAACCCATCCTCAAGAACCCTAGAGAACTACTCACAGATCATGATGATCATCAAATGTAAAAACCCAGAAATAAAAATAACTTGCATAATGATAAAGATAAGGAAGAGAAAGGATAGAGTTGAGAGATTCAAACACAAATACTCAGTAAATTCAAAGTTATCAGATCCAAGAAGGAAGAACAGCAAGAACAGATGATAATCCTAAAAACGAGAATTTTTCCGAGAGAGAACTCGCCCTAATCACATACTGAGTATTTATAGTCTTAGTTAAAAACCCTAAATCACAAAAAGACAAAATAGCAAATTAGGAGAGGGGCTCAAGAAAGTTCACTCGAGTGGGGTGGTCGAGTCCGTCAGAAAACTTCAAGGCGACATTTTTATCTTCGGCTCGAGCAGGTACTCGAGTGGCTCAGTCGAGCTGGATCCAAGACTGCATCTTTAAGTTCAGCTCGACCATGGTACCCAAATCAAGACTGCTCCTTTAGCTCGGACTCGAACAAGGGCTCGAGTGTAAGGCTCGAGCTGGTTCCAAGACGGCGCCTTTATCCTCAGCTCGATCAGTGGGCTCGAGTGGCTTGCCAGAGTCAGTCTCCATTCGACTTCAACATCTCCAATAATCCTTAAGTGCACCTGCAACAACTCCAAAATGCAGTATGTATGCAAACCTAATGCAAAACACTCTAAGTATGCAAAACTAGAGACAAATGCTAAGAATCATGCTAATAATCAAGGCTAAATGTATGAATTATGCATTCTAAAACCATATAAAATGCAGACATATCAGTTAGGCAATGATAAAACCGGTGCTTGGGTTAGTTTCTCCATCAAGGCATTGAAGGCGTGATCTTAGGCAGCTCCCCATTTGAATGGTTGGTTCTACTTGATCACGGCGGTGAGAGGTTCGGCGAGGGTGCTGAAGTCTTTCACGAATCTCTAGTAAAAACTCGCTAGATCATGGAAACTTCGGACGTGACCGATGGTCGTCGGCGTTGGCTAGTCTCGGACAGCTCGGATCTTCTCTTCATCCACTTGTAATCCTTGCTCACTAATAAAAAAACCTAAGAAAACAAGCTTGTTAGTACAAAACACACACTTCTTTAGGTTAGCGAATAAGCCTTCCTTTTGAATTGAATTAAACACAAGTTCTAAGTGTTCTAAGTGATCGTGCATGCTCTTACTATATATTAGTATATCATCAAAGTAGACAACAACAAATTTACTAATGTATAGCTAAGTTCAAACACTAAGTCTTTTGTCTTGTGATTTTGTTGCGAGGATTATATGGCTGGTAATGGACAAGACGTTTTGGCACAAGCCATTGCTGAGATGAGAGCTGATATGTCTTGGAGATTTGGTGCAGTCAAAGAACGGCTCAGACATATCGAGCAACTTCCGAGAAGAGCACCATTGAGACACGACCCACAACCGAGAAATGATTCACCGCCGAGACATCAAAATTTGGTTTCAGATGAAGAGGAAGAGCCACCAAACATGAGTCAAAGAGATCAACGTGACCGAGGGTTTAGACAAGATCACATCGATCCTAAACTCATGCTGCCCATGTTTTCTGGCCGAGTAGATCATGATGCTTACTTGGATTGGGAGAAGCGTATGGATAGAAGTTTTGAGTGCTATGAGTATAGTGAGCCGAAGAAGGTAGCAGTAGCAGCAGCACAACTCACCGATAACGCATTGTCTTGGTGGGACAGAGAAGTTACTGAGAGAAGACGGAACCGGTACGGCCAAATCGATACATGGGCCGATAAGAAGTTTTCTTTCAAGAAAAGATATGTTCCTCCTCATTTTCACTGTGAGATTCAGAGAAGATTCAAAAGGTTGACTCAAGGGAGCAAGTCCATTGAAGAATACTACGACAAGTTCGAAACCCTAAAGAACCCTCTAGAGCTCGATGATTCAGAATAGTCGCTAATGGCTCAATTTTTCGACGGTTTACAAGACCGTATTTCTCAAAAGATAGAGCTGCATCCTTACCATCAGATGGATAAGTTGCTTCACTTAGCAATTCAGATAGAGTAGCAAGGGAAGCGCATGGCTTCAACAAAACCGAAGATCACCCAACCATGGACTACACACAACAACAATCGGTTTCAACAACAAGACCGAGCTATATTTGTTGAGGTTGATTCGAGACTCAAAGGTAAGATTTTTGAGGGTTCCAAAAGTCCTAGAGCTAAGATGAGTAGGTCTACTCAATAACCTACACACAACTGCGACATCATATGCTTCAAGTGTAAAGGTAGAGGGCATATGGCTCGAGTGTGTCCCAACGCCAAAATCATGATTCTTACTAAGGATGGGGGTTATGAAAATCAAGATGAGACCGAGGATAATTATGATGCTTTAGATGATGATGTTGAGTATCCAGAGAAGGGAGATGCTCTTATGATGAGACGGATATTGAACACAGCCATCGTACCCGACGAAACGGCCCAACGAGAGAACATTTTTCATACTAAATGTCTAGTAGAGGGCAAGACGTGTAGCTTGATCATTGACGGAGGATCGTGTACCAATGCTGTAAGTTCTTACATGATTGACAAGCTAGGGCTCAAGAAAGACAAGCACCCGCAGCCGTATAAGTTGAGATGGCTCAATGATAAGGCCGAATTGAAGATTAACGAGCAAGTGAAGATATCTTTCAGTATTGGGAGGTACCAAGACCAAGTGACTTGTGATGTGATCCTTATGAAAGTTGGACACATTCTGCTAGGATGTCCTTGGTAGTTCGACAAAGAGGCCATTCATCACGGCCGGATCAACTACTACTCTTTCATACATAACAAGCGTAAAATGACTCTAGCTCCACTCGAGCCATCCGAAATTCAAGCCATGCAAAACAAGATGGCTAAAGATGCTAAGAAGGTCCAGAGTAGCTTGTTTGGCAAGTCAAGTCATATCAACAAGGTGTTATACACAAAACAAGGCGTGTTACTTCTAGTTTACCGAGAAGCCCTATCCGCCGAGAAGCAATCAATCGTTTTGCCTAGCAAGATTCAAGGGGTTCTTGACCGATTCAGAGATGTTTTTCCAGATGACATACCACCAGGGCTTCCACCATTTACAGGATTTGAGCACTAGATAGACCTCATGCCTAGAGCTGCCCTACCGAACCGACCGGCCTATCGCGTGAGTCCGACGGAAGCACAAGAACTCAAACAACAAGGGCAAGAGCTGATAACTAAGGGCTACGTGAGGGAAAGCCTTAGTCCTTGTGTTGTACCCATGTTGTTAATGCCCAAGAAAGATGGCACATGGAGGATGTGTGTTGATTGTAGAACTATCAACAATATTACAATAAAATATCGATATCTGATACCAAGGCTTGATGACATGTTGGATAAGCTGAGTGGATCAACTATCTTCTCCAAATTTGATCTAAAAAGTGGGTATCATCAAGTAAGAATGAGAGAAGCAGATGAGTGGAAGACCACCTTCAAGACGAAACAAGGCCTTTACGAGTGGCTCGTTATGCCCTTCGGCCTAACCAATGCACCAAGCACCTTCATGCGACTTATGAGCTAGGTTTTGCATTCCTATATCAGTAAATTTTTCATAGTATACTTTGATGATATTCTCATTTATAGTAGGAGCTTGGCTGAGCATGTTAACCAGTTAGAATTAGTGTTACAAACGCTTCGAAAGGAAGGCTTTTATGCCAACCTAGTGAAGTGCATCTTTTGTACTGATAAGTTGGTTTTCTTAGGCTTTGTAGTGAGATCATAAGGACTACAAGTTGACCAAGAAAAGATCAAAGCCATCTAGGAATGGCCTACACCAACTAGCATCGGACATGTCCGAAGTTTTCATGGTCTCACGAGCTTTTACCGGCATTTTGTTTGAGAGTTTAGCACCATAGCAGTGCCATTTTAGTAGGGAGATGCACAAGAAGCTGCCTTTAAGACACTCAAAGACCGATTGACTCATGCACCGGTTTTAGTTTTGCATTTAACCAAACTTTTGAGATTGAGTGTGATGCTTAAGGTTTAGGTATTGGAGCTGTCTTAACTAAAGGAGGGAGACCCATAGCCTACTTTAGTGAGAAACTAAGTGGCCCAACCCTTAACTATCCCACGTGTGACAAAGATTTGTACGCTTTGGTCCGATCACTAGAAACGTGGCAACATTCCCTTTTGGCGAAAGAGTTCGTTATTCACACCGATCACAAGACCCTCAAGCATCTTAGAGGTTAGACCACGTTGAAGAAGAGACATGCAAGATGGTTAGAGTTCGTGGAAACCTTCCCATACGTCATTAAATACAAGAAAGGCAAATAAAATGTGGTCGCGGATGCACTATCGAGACGTCATGCGCTTATATCGACTATGGAGGCTAAGGTGTTCGGTTTTAAGCACATCAAGGATCAGGATGCTGAGGATCCAGAGCTTGGAGAGATATATACTACTTACAGACCGGGTTCCTTTTCTGGGATAAATGGCTTTGCATTCCGCAAGGCTCAATGAGAGAACTTTTGGTCCTAGAAGCTCACGGTGGAGGTCTCATGGGACATTTTGGAGTAGACAAGACTCTCATCACGCTAAAGGAGCATTTCTACTGGACACATATCAAGAGAGATGTTGAGTGTCATTGCGCCAAATGCATCGTTTGCCCAAAAGCAAAATCTTGGTTACATTGTCACGGTCTTTACATGCCTTTACCAATACCTAACACCCCTTGGGAGGATATTTCTATGGATTTTGTGCTAGGTTTACTGAACGTACAACACAAGGATTTTATCTTCATCGTTGTGGACTGGTTCTCTAAGATGCCTTATTTTATTAAGTGTAATAAGACGAATGACGCATCTCAAACCGCTAACTTGTTCTTCAAGGAGATCGTTCGTTGGCATGGGCTACCGAGAACCATTGGGTCGGACCGAGACACAAAATTCCTGAGCCACTTCTAGAGAACCTTATGGAAGAAGCTCGGCACCAAGCTTCTCTTCTCTATGATGTGTCATCCTCAAACCGATGGTCAAACAGAAGTGTAAACCGGACCTTATCTAGCTTACTTAGAGCTAGCATCGGTAAAAACTTAAAGAATTGGGTTGAGTGTTTGCCTCTGGTTGAATTTTGTTATAATCATGCTACTCACTCTTCTTCTAAGTTTTCCCCTTTCGAGGTTGTCTATGGTTTTAACCCTAGGACCCAATTGGAGTTTACTCCGTTACCGTTACCAAAGGCGGATCAAGTTAGCATTGATGGGATCGCCAAAGCCAAGCAAGTGAAGAAGATTCATGAGAAGGTCAAAGAGAACCTCGACAAAAGGAACGAGCAAATCAAGCGCCAATGAGACAAAGGACTCAAGAAGATGGAGTTTGCACCCGGAGAGTGGGTTTGGCTTCACATGTGTCCCGAGAGGTTTCCAAACAAGCGGAGTTCCAAACTAGCACCAAGAGGAGATGGTCCATTCATGATCGTTGAGAAGATTAACGATAACTCTTACCGCCTCGAGTTACCAAGTGAATTCCAAGTTTCCCCAACGTTCAACATTTCTGACTTGTCTCCTTTTGATGTAGGTGAATCGGACATGACGGAAGAGCTTTTTCAAGAAGAGGAGAATGATGTGGACATCTAGAAGGAGCCGGCCCAATCAGTAGAGATCTCACCACTTTGAGGAGCGCCCATGACACGATCAGGAACCAAGAGTCTCAAAGGGCTCGCCAAGGCCGTGGGCATTTTCCTCGACACGGGCCATATGAATGCGGATAACGACCATGCGGATCCGGACGAGACAAATGCCAAACCTATGATTTCTCCATTCACCACCGATGAGCCAAGAGTGCCTACGGTTGATGTTGGAGCTGAGATAAGCCACGCCAACTCTCAGAATGCTTCATGCTCGCACACAACCGAGTGGCCTCTCATGTGGACAAAGAAGGTGACTTCACTCTTTGTCCTCTCTCTAGTATGATTGGGGCATAAAAACATCACTAGGGATTGTACTCTTTCCTACCCTTAGATTTCCCACGTGGTTTTACTAAGGAAGGTTTTAACGAGGCAACAACCTAGTGGTGCAAAGTGGCCTCAAAGACATCCTTTGAGGGCCGAGTTATCTAGAAGCCCATACCAAGCCCTTATTTCGACTCAAGCATTCTAAGGGAGTATTGAAGTCCATTTAGGCCCATTACCACGTCGCACAAGCCCCAGGAACACATCACTTAAGTTTTTGCCATGTCGTCTTTGAAGTTTCCATTTTCGAACCTTTTTTCTTTTTGTTTTGGGAAACCTTTTGGCCATGTGACAGGCCACGTTTGGGGTAGTTTTTGACACATTTTGTGACCTAAAGATGAGCCCTATATAAGGAGAAACTCACAGCCTTAAGAGGATAGACTTTGAATAATCGAAAACCCTATTTTTGCTTAAGTCGTTGCCGCTTAGCTCTTTTGTTCTTTCTTCTCGTTTGTGCGAATCCCAGAAAGAGTAGAATACCCAAGCTGTATCACCAGTCCTCTCACACCTCGTATGATTGCTTATCAATCCATTGGCCCACGGCAAACCACTCGTTCCCACCATTGCCTGTCGAGTCGCGCCGCACGGTCCACTCAGACACAACACCCGTTCCGATGCGTGTATCATATCTTCACAGTGATTATTGGTGGAGTAGTTACACCTATCCTGCTACATTGCAAGATCCCTTGCGGAGACATAGGCGAGACGCCACTGAGCATAGACGCGAGTTATCTCTCTCATAGCAAGATATTGATGGGTCGCATTGAGGATAAATTCATCTACCGGTTCTGCGAGTCAACCATCAGAGGATTAGAACGCAAGGTGTTGCTACCAAACTGAGACATCACAACATTTGAACGCCGTTGCACACCCTCCGATTTACAACATCAGTGCACGCCCTTCTACCACTAGAGCTGGCAGCAGCCGAGATGCATCAGGCACTTATGGAAGTGAGAGATATCACTTTGAGCCTTATGACGGACCTATCTCTTCCAAGGCATGTCGCCACTCCCATGAGAACATTCGCTTTCTCCAAAGGTGGAACAAATGGCAAGACAAGACGATTCGTAAACTAGTGGATGGGATGAAGAGTATGAAGTTTGAGATTAAGAATCTCAAGAAGAAGATTGCTGGATCAAGTAGCCACATCGAAGAAGAAGAGTCACAGACCGTAGCTGACTCGGACGATGACATGCAAGTAGCACTGCATCGCCATTCCGTCCATGACATGCCCAGTTCTTCTCAGGCCCCTCTAGACGTACCACGAGCATCATCATATGAAGCACGCCGGCGAGGTAAAGACTGTGCCACACATTCCCCTTCAGCTAGCTCGAGCAACACTCCCATGTCATTCAGCACCTCCGAATATACTGATTTTTAGTAAGACATATCTTTTATGTTTCTTTTGTTTTCCCTTTTAATGTATTGTTTACGATGCTTTTCCTTTTGATTTATCTTCACCGAGACGGTGAAAAATAAGTCTGGGGGAGGCAACGTAAACTTCTAACCTTTTCATGTTTTTATTTTATTTTATTTTGATGTATTTTTCTTCTAATATTTTTTCTATGCATTTAGGAACTAAAAAATTGTTGTACTCTTTTTTCCTTAGTCACGGTTCAATAACTCGTGGCAAGGTTTTTAATGAGGCAACAATTATTGAACTTTTTGACTATATTATCTATACAACCCCTAAAAGGACCATTCCCTCGGAGACTTAGATGATTTGGAGTTGAGTTCTCACCTTAATGAAATTTAATTTTCTCGATTTGGGGTTTGAGATACATTGTATGTGATACATCTATGAGACACTGCAAGACACGTCTAAGTAAGTGCAATTCCCCTCTTCCTTCCCTTAAATAATTAGAGAAAAAGATATATGTATTAAGGAAGTGATCGGGTGTTGGAAGCTACCACTTTAACATTCGCGTCTCATGGAAACCTATCCTAAGGGGAAGAAACAAAAAGGATATAGGTATTAAGGAAGTGAACCGGGTGTTGGAAGCTACCACTTTTAACATTCGCGTCTCATGGAAACTTGTCCTAAGGAAAGTAAAGAGCTGAAAAGAAAAAGGAGATCGATAAAAAAAAAAATGATACCCTAGAATAGTAGGAAAAAATCGATTGACCTTGAAGTGAGAAAAAGAAGAGGAAAGGGATTGTACTAAGATGGTCTTGAACTTACAGAAATCCGAAAGAGTAATGTTCATTTCCTTTGATCAATGGTTCCAAGTCGAGATATCACGCTTAAACTAAATAAGGGGAGTCAACAAAGAGAATTCTAAGCTCGAAGAAGGATGTTGCTCTGAATTAAGGTAACTTGTTATACTTATGGTGAAGTACATGTAGTACGCTTAGAGCTATTTCTATCTCGCTAAGTTGAAGGATATCAATACGATAGGATAATGTAAAGTAGATGTTCAATATAGATATTGTGTAATTTCTTCACTAGTTTAGATTTGTTTGCTTGAGGATAAGCAAAGAGATAAATCTGGGGGAGTTGATAACACCCATATTTACATTTTTTATGCCTTCTTATAGGATAGTTTCATACTATATAACTAGCATTTAGGATTAGTTTTGGTGCATTTGCATGAGCTTATGTGGTTATAGGTACTTGGAGGAAATCATGCACTTTTAGAGTATTTTGGAGCCATATGAAGCCATAGGGATTTTGGAGCTACTTATTTGGACCAAGAACATCATGGCAAAACATCTCAAGAGCCTCACAAAAGAATCAGCGGCCCTAGCATCGACCAGGAGTGGTCGATGCCCATTCCAAGCATACCATCGACAGGCAGCATCGACCACACACGGTCGATGCTCTGCCTCGGACCCAAACATGAAGCCGAAGATGAAGACCATCAACGCAAGCATTGACCAAGAGTGTTCAATGCTGTCCTTGGAGCTAGAACATTGACCTAGAGCATCGATCCTAGCTGGTCGATGCTGACGTTTCAAAAAAGGAAAGTTTCTGACTTGGCGATTCATGAGTGGACAACTTCATTCTCGTCCAGCACTCTCCAGACACCTAAACGCACGAGTTAGCCTCCTCCTAAAGCCCTAATACTATATAAACACATGTTCCCTCATTGTAAACTTCTTCCTCTCTCTTGGTCCCTTCTTGGCCACTTTTGAGAGCCACCACTTATGTTTCTATGAAAGTTCTTTAGTTCTTCTTCTTCTTATTGTTTAATTTTAATTGTTGCTTTTGATTATTGTTTATCATGTCTTCCTACTCATTTCCTGCCGTCACCCTCGGAGGTATGAATGAGTAGATCCTTTAGATCTCTGGGGTAGAGATCGATGATGGGATTTATGTTATAGGATTTCATATGTTTGATGTTTTTGACCGATCTAGCTACTCTAATATTCATTCTTAATGCTAAGCTATGTCCTACGGGGCGTGCTTAAGGTTATAACCGAGCCATTAGGCAAGGTTATATAAATAGAAGTCCTTAGCACCACGAGAGTTGGTTAAAACTTCAGATCTGAATATTAGAGAGTGTTAGCTATGGTCGAATTTGTTGTTTGGTAGAGTTAATCATTGATCTAGCCCAAGATAAGTTAGATTAAAATCTTAGAAACATTTCACCACGAGAGTGGGTTGTGTTTCAGAAAAAAGTCTATCAATCACTTCATATTACTGAAAACACAAAGTTTATGAATACTTAGTAATCGATGATGGGATTATGCGGTATGTGTGAAAGTCGTCACGAGATTGGGTCGGACGTAGTGACTAGCATACCACGAGAGTAGACTAGTCTATAATCGATATCCCTATATTGACAAACACAAACTAAATTGGTAAAAACATAAATCCTAAATATAGACTCCCTGAAATCATTCTCATTCACCCTATAGATCAATTGTTAATCTATTATTTAAGTTATTTAAATTAAGTTATTTTATATTTATGCTATTTAATTTATGTCATTTATGTTATTTAATTTCTGCAATTTAATTTATGTTATTTATTTATGCACTTTAATTTACGCAAATTACTTTATGCAATTTACTTTCTGTTATTTACTTTACGCAATTTAGTCTCAATAATTTAATCATAGCTTATATATAATATAATTAAAACCCCATAACAATTATAATTTACCTAGATTAGATTCACGCCTATAATTTATGTGTAGTTATTCTCAGTCTCTGTGGATCGATCTCGTTTGTACTACAATTGCATTTAACCGTGTACTTGCGGTCACATTGGGTTAAACTCTCGTGGAAACCTGGGTGAAACCTTGTGATAGAGGAGAGCGTAACAACTCCCTCTCCTCCCATCGTGGTTGTGTAACACTTGGACCAAGTCTCAGCCATGAAGTTGTCCACATAAGAGAGAGACTCATTATACCCAGGAAGTGATGACAAATCTGGTGGCTCGCTCTTGAACTCATCCTTGGACAAGTTACTCCGTAGAATGACGGGATAGGCCGAGAGTAAGGGAAATCGGTGAAGGTGCAATCTTGTTCCATCTTTCTTGAGCTCCAAGCACCTTGCATAACAACTCTCAGCCTCGTTCTTCAGCTTAGACCCTTGAATAAACGCCTTTAAGACTCTCAAGGTTACTTTATTACCAAACGGATCCAGTAGAGCTCTTTCGTGAGCTAGATCCTCCGTTAACTTCTTCTCGGCTCCTTGAGAGGTAATCAACACTGTCTTCTCAAACCATGACTGATCATATCCATAGGGCTTAGTGTAGGAACATAGTTATTGCTCCGCAATACTATCCTCATTGCCCGGTTTATCTTCATATGGACCCCTAAGCACTCTCATTCCCGGGATGGTAGCAACGGTGTGTTCCTGAGACTCCATGTCATTCAAGCCAACGGACGGTGGAGGCAGATGGTGAATGAAGCAACCTGAAGAATGAATGGCACCACCAAGAGGATGTAGATCCTTGGATAAAGCCTCATTCAAGCTGAGGACAAACCTCCAATCTCTTAGGGATTTCTCAAACCTAAACTAGGTTAGAGAGAACAAACAAAGTTGAAACTTTGAGATTTGAGTAAATGGTTGCTTAGCATTAATGAGAAATGAGTTGCCTTATTATAGGCTACAAAGTATGATTTTTATAAAGGCCTCACAAGGGCCCAAACCAATATTAGACATGCTTGGATCTTGGGCCTTTTACAAAAGAGAACCAATTTTCTAAAAACAAGCCATAAAAACACAAAGGCATTAAAATCTCAAAAGCAATACAAGAAAGGGTAAATAAATGTAAGGATTTTTTTCCTTAAAGGTAGGATCACATCTCTTGTGTGTTTAGCCTTGTCATAGAGAATTCCAAGTCAAATACACAAGGGAGATGAGATGCGATGCTTTAGGTCTTTCGAGCCTCGTTAAAACTCTTTCTTAATAAAACCCACAAGTGGAAACCTAGGAATAGGGAAAGAGTGCTTTACTCACCTAAAGTCTTGAGAGGGTGTCCTCACTAATGATGAGTGAGGACACATGAAGCTTTGTTTCCAAAGCTAAGTCTCCATGAGCTCTCGGTCCGAGTGGTGCCCATCGGGTTTGGTCAGGTCCGTGCGATAATCTTGTCCCAGTCTCGGGTCTTGGAGCTTGGCACGATCATGTTGGATGGTTCTCTTGGATCTCCCCTGGTGCTCCATTCCTTTTTCTTAGCGTCCTCAAGTATCACGAGCATCTCCAATCCAAGATCTGGTCCACATCGTTCTGAGGTGGTGATAGGGTCCGATGTGAGGATCATATCAGAGTATTAAATAGCATCGAGTTTGTTATTTGATAGAGTATCTTAAAGCTAATCTAATTGTGGCCAAAGTTAGATTAAAATCTCAGGAATACATCACCATGAGAGTGAGATTATATTCTAGAAATATATCTGTCATTCACTCTTCGTCTTAGACACATTCTAACGCAAGCTAAACACATAGTTAATCAGTTGGTAGTGTGACAACCACCAATCGATGTGTCTCTCACAAAAAAAGAGTAATCGATTATGGGATGCATTTAATGCGTGAAGGTCGCCACGAGAGTGGGTCTTACACAATGTCTAGTTTATCACGAAAGTGGTCACTAGCCTAACTTCAAATATTCGTACATTGACAATATAAACTAAAAAAGAAGAACATGAATCCTATAATCTAAATTCCCTGATAAATAGACAATTACTCAGTTCACTGTAAATATTTTTTTAAGTATTTTATTTGTGTTATTTTATTTATGTTTATTTATTTATGTGTATTTATATTTCTGCAATTTAATTTATGCACTTTAATTTCCGTAATTTAATTTATTCATTTTATTTTATGCACTTTAAATTTTGCAATTTAATTTACGCACTTTATTTTATGCATTTTAATTTATGCACTTTATTTTATGCATTTAAATTATGCACTTTAATTTACTCATTTTATTTTACGCACTTTAAATTATGCAATTTATTTTATGCACTTTATTTCCTGTCATTTATTTTATACAATTTAATTTAAGTATTTTATTTATGCAATTTAAATTATGCTATTTAATTATGAAATTTAAATTGAATTTATGTTATTCATTTTATGTTATTGTTTATTTAATTATTTTATTTTATTTTATGTTTTATTTATATCGCATCATATAGTTTAGGACTCCACACCATCCTGTTTAATTATTCCGTCTAGATTAGATTTGCATTTGCATTCTCTGTATGTTATTCTATTCTCTTTGTGGATCGATCACGTAAGTACTACAATTGCATAATTGTACACTTGCGATATTATGGTTTAAACTCTTGAGATTACTCTTTAGTAGCGCTCGGGTGAAACATGCGAAGGAGATAACAGAAGGTTAAACTTTACCCCAAATATTCTTGATGACCATTCGTGTTTAAGAATTTGGGGAAGAAAGAAAAAAAATGAAATTTTGAGAAACAAAGAAAAAATCGAAATTTTGAGAAACAGAGAAAAAAATGGAATTCAGATCAAGATCAATTTTTCTTCCTTATCAATCAATCAGTCAATAGCTTTAGAATAACAGTATCCTTAGATTCAAAGATAGGTTTTTTCGGGTTTTTTTCTCTGGCGAGAAACGCAAACAACAGAATAGAAAAAAAAAAAATGGGAGAGGAGAAGAGAGAGAAAGGGGTTTCAGTTTCACCAAAAAAAAAATGAGAGCTATTATTTTAATGCCTGATCCGATTCGGAATTGAGTAATCCGAATTTATTGGGTTTACCTGATGGATCTTTGGTATGGGTTGTAATAATAATCTTAGTATATAAAGCTGAACGCGTTTAACGTGAGCGTGACATATGTCAAAGTGATAACTCATTAGATTTTGACACGTGTCATCGCTAATTTAGATTGTGACACGTGTCTTCTTTTGGTAATGGTAATTTTCTATATAAATATGTATAATAAATAATTAATTAAAAAATTTGTCAGTTTAAGCAAAAATGTCAATAGCAAAAAGTTTGGTAAATTTTAACTTTCTGTTAATGGTAATTTTCTATATAAAATTTTAAAATAGATAATCAATTAAGATTTTTGTCTGTTTAAGTAAAAATGTAAATATCATAATTTAAAAATAATAAAAAAGACAACTTACTGTTAATGTATCACGAGAAAAGACAATTGTCAGTTTTAACAAAATGTTTAATATTTAATATTTTACATCACAATTATGTTTATTATTTTCTAAATTATTATTTTAGTAGTTTGGTTATAACAAAGTATAGATTTTTAACAAATCATTTTTTCATTCATCTTTGATCTTTTGTTATTCATCATATTAAATCAGAAAAATGAATTCAGAAGTTCATCTTACCCTAGATCAATTAGACAAAAATCGTGTTTATCGTCGTACTATAGTATGTTTGGTTCAAAAATGGGAAGCAAGAAATATCAAAGCAGATGAAAAGGTAATAATTTGTTTTAGCAAATCTTATTATATTATTAGAAAAGTTTTTCTATTTGTGTTTAATGTATTTTATTAAAATATTATTTTAATATGGTTTGTTAAGAGTCTTTATATTAGTGTTTAGTGTTTAATTTACTTATTTTTGTGAAAAAATATTATTTTAAAATATTTACTTAATTTCAAATTTATATGGTTATTCACAGAAAAATACAAATTTGTGCATTATTTTCTTTTGGCGATCAATCTATTTATAAAATATATATTCATATAAATATAGATAAAATATAATATAATATTATCTTCCGATGGTATAGCACCGGGGTATAATACTAGTATTATATAAAACTGAACGTGTTTAACGTGAGCGTAACACATGTCAAAATGATAACTCATTAGATTTTGACACGTGTCATTGTTAATTTAGATTGTGACACGTGTCTCTTTCTGGTGGTAATTTTCTATATGAATTATATTAATCTATATAAAGTATAGATTCTTAAAAAATCATCTTCTCTTTCATCTTTTACATTTTGTTATTCTTCATATTAAATTAGAAAAATGAATTTAGGAGTTCTTCTTACCTAGATCAATTAGACAAAAATCATGTTTATCGTCGTACTATAGTACGCTTGCTTCAAAAATGGGAAGCAAGAAATGTTAAAGCAAATAATATACTCATAGAAATAAAGTTATTATTGGTTGATAAAAAGGTAATAATTTGTTTTAACAAATCTTATTATATTCTTAGAAGATGTTTTATATTAGTGTTTAATTTATTTTATTAAAATATTATTATAATATGGTTTGTTAAGAGTCTTTATATTAGTGTTTAGTGTTTAATTTACTTGATTTTTGTCAAAAATATTATGTCAAATCTTACTATATTTTTAGAATATATTTTATATTAGTGTTTAATGTATTTTTATAAAATATTATTTTAATATGGTTTTTTAAGAGTCTTTATATTAGTGTTTAGTGTTTAATTTATTTGATTTTTGTCAAAAATTTTATTTAAAAAAATTTATTTAGTTTCAAATTTATATAATTATTAACAGAAAATACAAATCAAGGTTTTGTACATCATTTTTTCTTAAAATATTTGGCGATAAATCTATTTATAAAATATATTTTTTGATAAAATATATTTTTATATAAATATAGATAAAATATAAAATAATATTATTTTTTGGTGCTATATTACTGGGGTATGAAACTAGTAAAATTAAAAGGGTATTGATAATTTAGTCTTTTAAGTGTTTTCGAATAAAAAAAATTGTATTTGAGGAAGAAGTATCTTTGAGAGTATCTGGGCAATTGATCCTTTGATTAGAGAGAATGCTTAACAAGAAAATAGAACTAGAAAATAATAAACCAAGAAGATAGGCAGGTTTGGTTTCTCCGCTTCAAACAATCAACCAAAAACCTTCAATACTCGCTCACTTCCAAAACGTTTCAGACCATTAATCAAAACCACTTATTGGAGAAGACCAAATATTTTCTCTTGCAAAATAAGTTTCCAAAGTTTTTAGAATCCGAACAGCATGTTGATAGCATTAATTTATTTTATTGTTGTTGATTCAATAATTTATACGACTTGCCTAATAAACCCACATTCCTACGTTTTCAAATACAAAAGAAGATTCCTTTCTTCATATCCTTTTTCTTTTACTTTAGCTTTTCCTATTTCCTATTATAAGTTGATCGATTATTTTCTATTGTTGATTGGATTTTTCTTTAAGTTATTTTTAAGTTTTATACTATGAATAATTTATGTTTTTGCATTTTTCAAACCGATGTAAAACCAAACAGAACTAAACCGAACCAATATAACCAGAACAAACTAACTATAGTTGAGTTCGGTTAAAGTTTAATTAGAATCGAATTAACTGAACCGAACCAATATAACCAGAACAAACTAACTATAGTTGAGTTCGGTTAAAGTTTAATTAGAATCAAATTAACTGAACAGAACCAAAAACGAACCGAATCGAATATAAACCGAAATTCCTAAAAAATAATTTGAAAAAAAATTTGTGACTAATTTGCCACTACACTGTTGCAAAATTAATTAAAGCAAATAAAATTTTATTTATTATAATAATAAAATTAATTAAAAAAATTGGAAAAATAATTTTTGTTTTGGATTTAATCAACAGATTTCCTTATTTTTGTTTTCTTTCTAAACATGATAAAGACTTTCTTTTTTTAATATAATTTGGATTCCTTTTAAAAATCGGTATTTCAAAAACAATTTCTAATTTATTAATTAAATTTATTAAATTATTCATTAAAATTTATATATATATATATATATATATATATATATATATTAGTCGATCTAACCTAATTAGGAAGAGGAGAAAAACATAGGTCGTGTAGAGATGGAGGCCAAGAAAAGAAGAGGCGTAAACATTCCACATGATATTAGAGAAGAGATTCTGGTGAAGGTTCCGGTGAAATCGCTGGTGAGATTCAAAGCCGTGTCGAAAGAATGGAGAGGAGCCATAGAATCAAAGTGTTTCGTAGACAAACACGTGAGGTATCAGAAATCTCTAGGAGGACAAGTGAGACTCGTCGAAGTTGAACGTAAACGTCTCACTCTAAAAACTCTGCTGTTCATGTCTACCAATGGAATCGTTAATTATTTTCCCTATCGACTCTTTAGGCCTCGTCTCTTTCCTAATTGTTTGAAAATCTCCGAGCCTTGCGACGGTTTGTTTTGCATCTACACAGAAGATCGTGAATTTAATCTTGTTAATCCTGCCACCAACAGCCAACGCATACTCCCTGATCCCTCTATTGACGTCGATGAATGTACTTAACTCATCTATTAAATTCGCAACTTTTTAAGCTATTGTTTTATCTAAAATCTAAATTAATTAGGGTTCTTTTTTTTTTTTGCAGCTATTTGGACTAGGCCTTTTTCTCCGTCTTTGATAGGGATCGGAAGAGAGAATGGTGTGAGTCCAAGGTATAAGCTAGTGTGGTTTTTCGAGTCTACTAGGTGCAAGGTTTTTGCTCTTGACTCTAATACTTGGAGATTCGTAGATCCGCCTAATTGTCTAGTTTACGAATACCAAAGTATAATTCACTTGGATGGAGTGCTTTATTGCTTCGGCTTCTTCATGGAAGAGAAACCTCCCACTGGAAAGTACATCAAGAAGCTACTAGCTTTTGATCTTCACACAGAGACGTTTCAAAGCTTTTCAGTTACTCCGGATATCGGGTCTGTAGACATGTATGTGTGTCACAGCATGTGTGTTCTTAACCATCGTCTATGCATTTTCAAGAACTATCATGATATAAATACGGACAGCCTTTTCTTCAAAATCTGGGGTCTAGACATAAACAAGAGATCATGGGAAATTTTGTATTCCATAGATTTATCTCGTCTCCCGCCAGATTTTGACACTAAGAGAATCATTCCGGTGGCAACAGTCAACAATTTTGTTATCCTTTCCAATTATGATGGTACCATTTGGGTACTCTACGGTTCCAAAACCCATATTTTTCGTGGCACCTTTTCTTTTAGTAAATACTTTATGTTTTTTGAGACGCTAGTCTCTGTTTACCAATAAGTTTTGTTGTTACTTTATTATACAGCATATATATGGCTGTATTTTATGTGTTGACAATTTGAATTCTCTACTTTTCTGGAGTTGAGAGAAGTATTTCTTAGATTTTATCTACTCCTATCTATAAGAAATCGACCTTGACTACCTTAATGAGGATTGTTGTTTACTTAGTCATCGTATCGCTTGCTTCTCTTGTACACGCATATATATACTGGATTAATTGGAGAATTTGTGGGAGTGGAATTTTGAAGCATCAAATGCGAACAAGGGTCAAGGGTGCTTCTCTATTGTGACAGTAGAAGTGCTTTTGGAGATTCGTTGTGGCTGAGACAACTATATGCTTCGGATAAACCATCGATCTACACTGATATGTTTGATGTTTCTCTGTTTGGTCTCGACTTTGATACTCTGTTTTTGGGTTTTTTGGGTTATGTAAGACTGTTATTAATAATATACAAACCGCACTTTGAGATAAGAAAAGAAGCAGCAAAACAGCATTTTTCAAACTGTTAGCTCATCAAAATCTTGTCCATACATTCATATCCATGTTCATTTTCGTTGGACTAGTGTATCCGTTTTATACTTGTATATAAAATGGAGACACTACCAATTTGTTTATGGAAATCACCTATCTGTTTCAAGTTCTATGTTTTAGCATAAAGAGATAAGAGTTTCTAGGCTTTTAAATTAGCATCAACTTAATTGAGAACCAGCATTAGTTATCGCGTACAAATAGTAGAGTCAGTTTTTCCAACGTGATGTGACTTCAAATACCAATAAAAATCATATTATGTTTTAGTCTTTTAACTTTGAGTTAATTTTGATCCGTCTTAGATACAATTATTAGATATACAAAAAAGTTGATCAAATAGATGCAATTTAGTTTGGGTAGTGATACGCCCTTGATCTCGTTTAGAAGTGTGGTGATGATTGAAGAACGTTGATGGAGATGGATGAACGATTATGGAGGTGAAAGGGTGGATTGAATGGTGCCACAAAGGGATGCGGAAAGGCCCTTTGATAAACCGGTTGATCTATTTGGATATGACACACCAAATAGATCGAAATTGCTGGATATTACACACCAACAAGACTCAAATTTAGAAAAGAGATTTTTTGATTAAAACTTGAGTGTCTTATAAAGTGATTTCGTCCAGAATATAAAGAGAAGGAAGGAAGGGGAAGAGTTCAAAGAAAAAGCATTAAAACATACATAGAAATTAACAAAAATAAATAAGAGGCTTGCATGTAGACTTTGAACTTAAATTCTAAATGAAGCCTTGACCTGTTTTCCCTCCTCTTTGGCACGAAATGCACTTCATAAGATAAGCTGAATGTCGGTCCAATTATTTAGGATAGTATGCTAAAGGATTTAAATAAACGGACATACAAGTATCTATCTTATGCCTCATTAAAAATCTTGGTGAGAAAAACCCAATTGGGACAAAAACTCAACCAAGGGAAAAAGAGTACTAAGATAGACACTTTTCTCATTCATTTAAATCAATTAGCTTGGACCAACATCAGAATACCTTTGTGGGGATATTCTTGAGTCTTTATTTGGTTGAATAAGTTCTCCACGGTCTGATTGAGTAATTTGGTCTTTGATCTCGTCATTGGACCCGTGGGAAGCACCATTGCCTCCTCATCTACGAACTTGTCTTCCTCTCCATGATCCATGCTCTTCACAGCTACTAGCTCATCCATGTCCATGCTCGCATCATCCTCCCCCACTTGAAAAGGATTTGTCCTCAAATCCGCTTGATCTGCAATGAAAGGATGAAGAGAATAAGCAACTTTGAATAGGGAAATTTCTTTATACTTACCTTGAAGATAGGTGTAGTCTCCGGTGAAAGGAAGTGGTGTTTGATCAGGGGGCTCTTCTTGCATCAGGGCATTGTTACTGTCCAATTCGTCCTGTCTTAAAATAAATTTACTCAATGAGAGCTCTCCTGGTCGCCATTGATAAGTTTGAGACGAACAAAGTGATGAGAGATCCTTTTTTAGCTTAGCGAAGAACATGTGAAGTGAAGTAATCAAAATCTCGCGTAGGACAGTCCTTGGACGTTTTAGATAGTCTCCTGGTCTCCAAATATGGTTTTGAGAATCATCACAGATAGGTGGTAATCTTCTGGGGTTACCCTCTGGAAACTCGTCCTCATAATCCTGCAAAAGAAGAATTATCTCACTCGGCAGCACCGGTGCAAGGTTAGTCAAGCTCGTGAAAGCTTCAAACAATAAAATTGGCTGTTCTAGAAATGAATATTGCTTAACCTCACCAGCCTTCTCAAAGAGATTTGATTGCCTGCCTATGTGTTCTTGGTGCGTTACTTGAATTTGTTCTAGATACACGTCAAAGTGATTTTGTGCTTGGCTCCGATGATGAGAAAATAGTTCTCCATCATTAATCTGGTTGGTTTGATCCGGGGATGATGTGGTTTGGATGGCCGCTTCAAGTTCTCTCCAATTATAAGGTCTCAACCCTAAAATTGTACATTCTGCTCCAAGAGAAAGTGGGTTAGCCTTCATTCGCTTTTGAGAGTCTAGATAGTTACCTCGAGATTTAATTGGTTGTGGAGCATCTGGTGGTTTCTCCTTGATCTGAATAGTGTCATCAACACTCTCATCATCTTTGGTGGCAATTTCATTCAGCCTTTGTGTCGTTTCTCCATGGCTTTGGTTTGGGTTCCGAAAATCCTTTGTTGAGTTCAACTCCTCCTTGGTACCTATACCTTTCTCAATCTCTCTGGAAGTAGACAAGTGCATTAAACAAGTAGTTTGAAAATTTTCAGCACAAGAAATCAAACTAGAGGTTACTTGTTCTTTTAGCTTGGAAATGGGTTTCGGAACAAGCAAGTGTGCGTTGCTTGATTCTTCATACTCCTTCAGCTCTTTTGGCTCGACTTCGATGACCTCTTTACATGTCTCTAGTTTTGCTGGTCTGTCCTTCTCACCTTTGATTACTTGGTGTACATGCGCTTGAATTTCTGGTGGTTTTCCTCGACTATTGTCATTTCCTTCAGTAGCTAAACCTGTTTCAACAACCTTTGGGCAAGACGAGTGTTTAATCATAGAAAAGGAGGTGTTCAACATATTTTTAAACTTATCCATTTCTTCCTTGAAAGTTGGGTGCGTCTCCAGCTTTAACACTTTCTCATTACCGTTGGTTGTTGCTGCCTTATCTTGCTGCTTTGTAATATTTGTTAGAACTTCCCTTGGTTTGTAGTAGCTATGCTCACGTCTTAGGGTTGGTTGGGACAGTCCACTCCTTGTTGTTGCTTGGTACATTGGGTTGGTGGTAAGGTGGCTTCGTGTTTGATGCTTCTTCACAAACTCCCCATACATTCGAGATTTCAAATCTCTCCAATCTTGCACTGGATAGTTGTAGAAGGTTCTTGCATTTGCTTTCAACCACCATTTGTAAGCATCTCCAACAAGATTATCAACAACATAAGATAGCTCATCCTCTTTCGGAATATCGTTTGCTCGCAGCCATTGTTTCATGTTAGTCTCCCATCTTAAATTCACCTCAGGGTCCTTGCTAGAACCTGAAAAAGTTAGGGATTTAGACATGTAATCACATCTCTTATAAACTGGATTTCGTGAACCGGTTTGCTTGGTGTGGACTTGCGAACTAGATTCACGATCTTTTCTTCTCCTAATCTCTTGGCGGAAAGTCTCCATTTGATTGTGAACAGGTTCAAATTTTTCGTTCATGAGTTGCTCCATTCTCGCTGTCATAGCCTCAATAAGGATTTTGTTGTTTCGATTCTGGCTAGTCTCTTCATTCTCTGATCCAGCCATGTTTTCCTGAGAATCAAACACGCAAACCCCAGTAAAACGTTCTTTGGAAAGACTTAGAACAGATCACAAGTGAACAACTAGAATTTTATGCACACAATCACAAAGAACAGAAGATAAACAGACCAAATCGCAGACAGACAGCAGTGTATTCGAAATTCGATTTAAAATTCGATTCAATCCCTAAAATCCTGATTCCAATTTTACAATTAAGTTAACTCACCCTAGAACCAGAATCAATTAACGAAACACCAAAACAAGCAACAATCGTTTTTATAAAATTCGAACAAAACAGAAGATGAACAGACAAAATCGCAGAATTGAGCAGACAGACAGAGGTGTATTCAAAACTCGATTTAAAATCAAATTCAACTCCTAAAATCCTGATTCCAATTTTATAATTAAGTTAACTCACCCTAGAACCAGAATCAATTAACGAAAAACCAAAACAAGCAACAAGCGTTTTTATAAAATTCGAACAAAACAGAAGACGAACAGTCAAAATTTCGCAAATCAACCCTAATTGCAAATCCAAATTCGAACGGGTATAACTAGCAGAAAACGACTCCGATTAAGGCGATTCCACAGCAAATATGAAAGTTCAGACTCTGAATAACAAGATATGATCGGTTTGAAACGATTTCGACGAACGGATTAAGAACGAGAACACTTAACTTCTAAACGCTGCTCTGATACCACTTGATACGCCCTTGATCTCGTTTAGAAGTGTGGTGATGATTGAAGAACGTTGATGGAGATGGATGAACGATTATGGAGGTGAAAGGGTGGATTGAATGGTGCCACAAAGGGATGCGGAAAGGCCCTTTGATAAACCGGTTGATCTATTTGGATATGACACACCAAATAGATCGAAATTGCTGGATATTACACACAAACAAGACTCAAATTTAGAAAAGAGATTTTTTGATTAAAACTTGAGTGTCTTACAAAGTGATTTCGTCCAGAATATAAAGAGAAGGAAGGAAGGGGAAGAGTTCAAAGACAAAGCATTAAAACATACATAGAAATTAACAAAAATAAATAAGAGGCTTGCATGTAGACTTTGAACTTGAATTCTGAATGAAGCCTTGACCTGTTTTCCCTCCTCTTTGGCACGAAATGCACTTCATAAGATAAGCTGAATGTCGGTCCAATTATTTAGGATAGTACGCTAAAGGATTTAAATAAACGGACATACAAGTATCTATCTTATGCCTCATTAAAACCTTGGTGAGAAAAACCCAATTGGGACAAAAACTCAACCAAGGGAAAAAGAGTACTAAGATAGACACTTTTCTCATTCATTTAAATCAATTAGCTTGGACCAACATCAGAATACCTTTGTGGGGATGTTCTTGAGTCTTTATTTGGTTGAATAAGTTCTCCACGGTCTGATTGAGTAATTTGGTCTTTGATCTCGTCATTGGACCCGTGGGAAGCACCATTGCCTCCTCATCTACGAACTTGTCTTCCTCTCCATGATCCATGCTCTTCACAGCTACTAGCTCATCCATGTCCATGCTCGCATCAGGTAGATTTCTCATAATCATGTTTAACACATTTTGGTGTTAATTATGCTGTTCTGTTTCGGGTTTATTGTGAAGAATAAGCGTATGAACATTGTTTCGGGTTTATTGTGAAGAATAAGCGTATGAACATTGATTGTTTGTATTTATGTCTTTAGTCACAATAATTTTTAGGATATTTAGACTTTGGTACGTATAATTTTCACTTGAAAATATGGATTGACATTTGAGGACATATAGTTTTATCCCTACTTTGTGTTTAATTTTCATTTTTTTATGTCATTTGTTCGTCAAAGTTTCAGATTTTTAGGGTTGAGATAAATCATACTGAATCTTATCTATTTTTAAGTTTTATCAAAAATAAGTATATTTTAGTTGATATTAAATTAAACTTTAAAATTTGATGTTTACCAGATGAACTAATAAATATGGCTACACCATTTGGAAAATACAACGAAGAAAAAATGTTCTTCATCTTCTCCTTTGACCACTATTTATTTCATTCAACCTCATAGGAGTAACCGAATTCAAACTTTCTTTTGGAAATGTTGATTCCTAAAATCAAAAATGAAAATATTAAAAATAGTTATTAAGTTTTTCACATAATCATAACATAAATTTAGAGAAAAAAAGCACAAAGAGCATAAAATAAATCAAACCATAAAACAAAACTTAATGAGAACACTAACTCACATGACAGACAATATGTAGTAAAAAAACTCAATGAGAATTTCATCATATAACTTATTTTTAAACGAAATCGGACATACTTTTGGCGATTGATCTCTTTTTATGTATCTTGAAAAACTCATGATACATATGGTTAAGCAAATAATAAAATAAAATAAAACAATAAAGGTACCAACATTCCAATTGAAAATTTGATATATTTTGGACAATATATTAGCAAAACTTTTATGGAAAGTTGTAACATCCGTATCCCAAGTCGTTCCCTTGTAATAGAAGTTATTACATTTCTTGCGGTACAAGCTGCTATTGGATGTCGTAAAAGTCTTGTACCATGTTGTGTTCCTGAGAGAATAGGAATAATGTGGAGCTCGATTTATAATTTCGGGGATAGGATTGGTTTGATGGATCGGGAGATTAAACGTTCCAGAACCAATTTGGATTAATTGGTTTGAAATAGTGTTTTGCAGAAGGAATAGTGTTTGGACGGAAGTGGGAGATGAAATGTAATAGGGATAATATCAAGCTCGAATGATGGCCCTAGGGGCGGTGATTGAGTTAAATCGAGCAATAGATCGATTGTGGTTAAATAATCCCGAGTGGTTCGGTTTATGCGAAATTAAGTGGTAATTCCGGGGTTTTAACGGAGTGAGGGAAATATTTTGGGATGGAGAGATGTCTCGAATATTTCGGGAAACTAAACGGAGTTGCTAAACCGAGCGGAAGAGGTTAATTGAAAGAATTAATTGTTGCGGTTTAGTAATTTTTGGGTCGGTTTGGTTTAATTGGATTAAACCAAACAAGTACATATATATATATATATGTATCCTCCTTCTCTCTTCTATATAATTCTAGAGGCTTCTTCTTGTTTTCATTGGGGGAGAGAAAAATCTAGAGCTAGAGGAAAAGAAGAGGAGAGAAAAGAAGAGAGAGAGAAAGAGAAGAAAAAGAAGGAGGAGAAGGAGAAGAAAGGAGAAGAGAAGAGGAGGAAGAGGTTGAGAAAACAGAGTTTTTGGGTTGGATTGTGAGCTTTGATCGGGGCATCAAACGATCACGGTTTAAGCTGAAATTTTGTGGGTAAGTTCGTCAATCTCTTGCCTAGTTGTCTACCAAATTTCGTGAGATTATATTGAGTGGTTTGGGAGATATGAGTTTTCTCTCTAGACTGCCCTGTTTTCGGGCTGTAGCGACTGGGCGAGTTTGATGGGGTGATTGGCCACTCAATTCTTGTTTTTTTGGGCTGAAATTTGGTAGAGAGGTTGTGGAGGGTTTGATCTTGAAGTTCACCGAAGATATTTCAAAAATATGGCCTAGGGCAAGAGATACGCTTGATCTATTAAAGCTCTGTTTTTGAGGGCTGAAATCCGAGATTGATGGGTTAGGTAACCCAAGTGTGAACTTGTGATTCATCTTCTGAGAGTGTGTTGGTGCTATATTTTACAGGGCATTAGTGATATCTTGGTGTTATCGTTGTATGCCAAAGACAGGGATCAAGCTTGAGGCTTAGAACCATCAAGAACAAGTGTGTATTCTTCGTTTCAAACGCGTAATCGAGGTGAGTGCGTGACCGTGGTTCGCACCACGTGATTATTGAATTACCGTGTTTGATTTTGTGTGTTAGGACTTGACCATATGGGTATGACTTATGGCTTGTCTAAGTTTTGTGTGTTGTGTGTTGATGGAGCTCTATCACTTTGCTTGCTTGATTAATTGTGTGCATGTGTGTATTGTTGGGTAAGTCCTTGATCATTTGGGGTGTAATTGTGGGACGGGATGACCGCCTCACTAAGCATTATCAATGCTTACGCGCCTCTTTTGGTGCAGGTAAAAAGAAATTTTAGGATCATGGAGCTCGTGGAACCAAGGCCGAAGGTGGAGGATGATTTAGGCATTAAACGGGTTTCGTATCTTTTTGTTTCGTATGCTTTAATGCCTTGGAGAATAATGTTTTGGGACTTGCTTATGCGCTAGCTAGTGTTGTTTTGAGAGGGTTTTTGAATGGTTAAATGGTGATAATTGTTGAGGTTTTGGTTGGGTGTTAGTTGTTGTTATTCCTTGCTTGGTGTTATGTTTTCGGGTTGCAGGACAGGGATTGGGATCGACCAATCCAGGTAGGATCGATCGATCCTGTAGGTCGGTTGGTGCCGATTTTTTTTCGGGCCTGTTTTATAGGGGCAAGATCGATCGATCCTGGGCGAGATCGATCGATCTTGTGTGATCGTTTTGGGGCCGAAGTTTCGGGTAGTTTTGGAAGGATCGATCGATCCTATATCGGGATTAATCGATCAGGTTAGGTTCGACCGTTCTCAAGGGGGTGCTTTTGATCCGAGATTTTTTGGAATTTTTCGTGGGGTCGAGATCGATCGATCCGAAGGTGGATCGATCGATCTGCACAACTCTATTTTAAAGTACTCTGTTTTGAGTATCCGAGATCGATCGATCCTCGGGTTGGATCGATCGATCCCTATTTTAAAACCTAATTGTTTTATTTTAATTTAGATGTTTAGTATTTGAATTGGATCGCAAGAAAAGGGGTTTTACTTGTATGGGTAAACCGTTTTTGATTGTTGGTTTTAAACGAAAATTATTTAAAAAAAAAAAAAAAAAATCCTGGGTTTTCTGATTTTCCACGCGTTTTCCGTTTTTGTACTCGGGATGGGGCGTGTCAATTTGGTATCAGAGCGGAAGCGGTTCTAGGATTTGTGTGACCCGCTTGCTCTGTGATTGTTTGATTGATTGATTGTATGTATGATTATTGTGGATATGTGGTTATGTGATCGTGAGTTGGGTTAGAGATCATCCTCTTCGGCCAAGAAAAAGGTTCCACGGTAAGACTTCTTTCGTGTTTTTGGTGTTGTTTAATTTAGGTTGTGAGAATTGAATGCCTTGTTGATTATCGAGCATGGTGAGAGGTACTAAAAGAGATAGAGGTAGAGGTAGAAGAAGGGGAAGGGTGGCAAGGGAACCGGTTGAGCGGGAAAAGTGTGTGAACCCCATGAGAGAGAATGTTATTGGGGAGGAGGATAGTGGAGCTGCGGGTAATGCGGCTCAGGCGGTTGGTAATGAACCGCGGGTTGGGGCTCAACAACAAGCTGGGGTGAATCAAATGGGTCAAATGATGGGATTCCTGGCTAAGATATTAGAAAGGTTACCAGGGCAGTACCGGCTTAAGTTCCTCAAATGCCACCCGTTATTAGTAAGCCACCGAGAGTGGTGAATCCCGAGGCAAGGGAAGATGTTGTGGGTCCTATGGTTCCACCGTACCTAACGGTGTTGGACCACATGCAAAGGCTAGGCACCAATTTCTTTCAGGGAGGTGCTAAGCCGGTGGAGGCGGATGAGTGGAAGTTGAGATTGGAGAGAAACTTCCTCTCGGTGAGATGTCTGGAGGAGTACAAAATAGACTTGGCGGTGTATTACCTAGAGAGGGATGCACATATGTGGTGGACGAGTGTGTTGGCTAGGAAAGCCAAGGGTGTGCACACCTGGGAAAAATTTTCAGAGGACCTCGAGTACTCTCCTTATGAGGTGTTGGATTAACTCAAAGAGAGTTTTTGGGTTTGTCTCATGGGACTAAGTCTGTTTGAGAGTATGAGACGGACTTTAACAGACATGGGAGATATGCAAAAAGGGGTCTCGAGAATGAGTAGGCCCAAGTGAAAAGGTTTATGTGCGGCATACACCTGGTGTTAGAAATAGATACATGGTTTAATTGAGCATACTAGGCTCAGATGGTGTATTTAATGGATAATTTTAGAGGTAAAAAGCATGTTTAATACCTTCCTTCAGATGTCTGAGACATGGGTTACTTTATGGAGTGAGGACACGTCATGGTTAAGTAGTGTTACGATCTAAGGGTATATTAGATCGTAAAAATCTAATGTGCTGGGCGTTATTGTTAGATAGAATATCTAGCAATGGTGATTGATACATGACGTGGACTTTATTTATCGGTGGTGATCAGACACATGATGAGGTACTTCATGTGTTATTAGGGGTTGTACGGATACATGATGCGGTATTTCATGTATTCGTACTGGTTAGACACATGATGAGGTAATTCATGTGTGTCGTGAATGTGTGCGATGCGTTGTTTCATTACTGGGTTCAGAGGATTTGGATTTGGTGTCGTTAGATCCTAATATGTGGTGGGGTGATTAGGGTTATGTGATATTAAACCCTAATGATGTTGGTTAGGATTATAAGGTATTTAATCCTAACGGAGTTGGTTTACCGATTGGGATTATGTGTTATTAATCCTAACGGATCGGTAAACCGGGTGAGATCTAGGTATAAGATCTTGCTGGGCTTCGCCTATTCGGACCAGTGATATTGGATTCCGATAGGCTTAGTCATTGGGGGACTTGACTCAGTCGGACCGGTGATATTGGATCCTGACGGGTTGGTCAGTCTATAGCCACATTGGATCTTGCGGTTTTGGGTTTCTGGGGTTGTTGGCAAACCAAGTACAAACAATGTGTGATGTAATGATAAACAACAATTAATCAATTAAGGTTCAATTCAATTAAGCGCCGTTCTTGAACTCAAACACGAAAGTATAGTTAACCAACTGTCGTTGCGAAAACTAACTAAGTCTAAAGTCTAAAATTCCAAATCTCTTTGCAAATCCTACACAGTAAACCAGCAATCAATTCAAGTTTGATATGTTCACAATTCGATTAAACCAAATCTCTTTGTAGATAATCCAATTGCTCACCCTAAGTTTTATCAGATTACTCAATTGCACTGTCGTGCCTAATCGATTAATCTAGGTTCTATATTCTAAGTGATCAGGTTAGAAATAGCTTTGAGAACAACCTATGGTGAAGAACTATTCAGATTTTGAACCCTAACAAATCAATCATCATAAATCAGAGAAATCCATATGAGAAAACCCTAAACCTAAAATGAGACTACTCAGACATGATAGATGAAACAAATAACATAACTGAATAAATCATGAAATTAAACAAAAGAATAAAAACAAGGGTTCGGGATCTTCTCTATGATGAACAGAGTCTTGGATCCGTCTCCCTCACCAAAGCTCTCAAAAGTCAAGTCTCAAGAATAATCGTTAAAAGTCAAGTTTTTTTTAACCTAAAGACTAAGAGTTTGCTTAAATAGGTCTAAAAACACGAGCTGGGCCTCTTTGTAAATAAGGGAAAGTATTGGGCTTCTTTTGGCGAGAATTCTCGTCCTTGGATATCTATCTCCGCGTCAGTTGCGTCGGTATCGATCGATACCGGTATGGTGTCGATCGATACTCATGCTTCAAAACTTCGTCTGTATCGATCGATACTGGGATGGTGTCGATCGATACTCAGGCTTCAAAACGGGTACTTTCTTCGGTTTGCTCCAAAAAGGCTCCAAATGTCTCCAAAATCTCCAATTTCGTCCCAAACGTGCTAAAACCTGAAAAGACTCTAAAATGATAGAAAAAGCACTAGAAAGACTCGATAAAACGACTTATATCATGGCTAAAAACGGGTAAAATCCATGATATATCAACTCCCCCAGACTTAGCCTTTTGCTTGCCCTCAAGCAAAACAGAAAACTAAGTGAGAGAAAGAGGTTTGAAAAACCTTCGAGATCCTGATCTGGTACCGAAATCGCTGTAATGATCCCTCTTTCCAAGCGCCCACTGTTGCCTGATCAGCTTCAGATCTAACCTCCATGTACTTCTCCATCGGAATTCCCAGCTTCCACAGACTTCACTCATGACCCCGCTAAGTGTTCATCCAAGCTTATCATCGCCAGTTTCATCGCTAAAATCAATGTCCACGAACTTTCTAGATTCTTTGGTCATACAATACCATAGCTAAGGAACAATTCATTCAACTTTTTCTTGGTATTTAACTCCCCCAGACTTATTTCACAACCAGTTCTTATTGATTTTTTTTTTTTTTTTTTTTTTTTTTTTTTTTTTTTTTTTTTTTTTTTATTTTTTTGTTTTTTTTTTTTTTTTTTTTTTTTTTTTTTTTTTTTAACTGCATATACAAATCAAGGTTCGAGACGCGAGTATTGATAGTGTTAGCTACCGAATTCCCGGTTCTTACCCTCTCAATGTATCCAGTTCTAATTGATTCTCTTTTTTTTAACTGCATATACAAATCAAGGTTCGAGACACGAGTATTGATAGTGTTAGCTACCGAATTCCCGGTTCTTACCCTCTCAATGTATCCAGTACTTATCACGGGGGAGATCTACCATTTCTTTCATACGCAATAGTTCCTTAGCTAGGTAATGAATGATGAATCAAGCTCTTTGGACATTTACCTTATTGATGAAGTGCAAAATTTGGCTAAAACTTGTGATGAAAACTTGTTGGAGACAATCCATGAATTCTGGCTGGCTGGTTTACCTCTGGATTTTTCATTAGTCGAACTGGATATTGACCCTGTAACAATAGACACTCAAAAGCAAAACCAGCACATCAAAACCGAGCACAGTCAGGAATCTCTAAGTTGTTTTGACATGAAAATCATTTTTTTTTTTTTCAAAATGAACACATAATGTCAGTAACTACCTCCCCCAGACTTAAACAACACTGTCCCCAGTGTATATCA
This sequence comes from Boechera divaricarpa, assembly GCA_026770425.1. Lineage (NCBI taxonomy): Eukaryota > Viridiplantae > Streptophyta > Magnoliopsida > Brassicales > Brassicaceae > Boechera > Boechera divaricarpa. Next base: position 22,911,160 of record CM049185.1, on the reverse strand, counting down.
AGCTTAGAGAAGGTGAAAGAAAAATAAATGGAGAAAAATGGTAAGATGAAGAACGAGAGGTGTTACCACAGACGGGTGGTATCGATCGACACCAGGTTGGTATCGATCGATACCAGGCAAAAATCGAGATGAAAAACCTCTTTCTCTAACTGAATGAGCTGACCGTGTTAGATGATCCAAGTTAGAAACTGAGATACCATTCAAACACGAGTTAGAGACAACAAAAGATCATAACCATTAAACCACTTAGGTCACAACAAAAGAGAAACTGACATCAGTTCATAACAAAACCAAAGGAAAAAGGAAAAAGAAATCCAATTGTGTGATTGTGATGACTAATCGTCTGTAGCGTCGGAATCAGTGTCATGGGCAGCAGCAGCACCAGTTGTGCGTGATGGTGTAGCAGCGGTTGGTGATTGGGGCGAGCGAGGGGTCGGCAGAGTCGTGCATCTGGATCGAGAAATGGTCCTCCAGTTAGCTTGAAGACTATGAACAACATACTGCTGAAACGGGTCCAGGTCCATGGTTGGCGCGGGAGGAAAAGTAAAGCAGGTGCAGGAGTAGGAGTCTGAGTCGGCGCGTCCTCGTCAGCAACAGGAGGACGGTCTCCGGAGGGTACACCACGGCGTCGAGTGGCTGGTGCTCGAGTCATGTCCGTCTCGAGCAGGAGTGAACAGCAGCTTGGATGCATCTGAATCTATGTCCGTCGGATCTGTGTTGGGCAGCTGGACAAGGAAGTCCCCCGAGAGGTGCTGAATACCCAACGTCGTCCTGGCTTAAGCCAGCGCAGATGCTCTAAATGCGACTCATCCATCACAGCTCGAGTAGAGACAATCGAACAGCTCGAAACATCAATCCCAAAATGAAGAAAAATGGGAGTGAGAAGGTTACCCACAGACTCTGACTTGGCGCGCCCTGAAGTCTTGCCACTCTTGCCGCGCGAGGTGAAAGGTTTCACCTTCAGTGACTCCAGGTGATGTGCGAATACTGCACCCAAGTTAACTGCAAGATCCAGCTCAGGCCATTCATACTCCTCATCATCAATAATGTCTCCAATGGCCATAGACATCACAATAAGCTCAGATACCCGCATCTTGTTGGGCTCCATCTTGCACATCAGCGTGTTGCTCAGAATCCGAGCTAGGCATCGCAAGACTAGGTGGCGGATATCCATCTGCGTCGTCGTCTTGCTGTGATATTGCCCGTGTCCAAAATGCTGCCAGAAGTTTTGGACGTCCAGGAACTTGGTGGGCAGCTCGCAGCGAGAGTAATCTCTACGGAAACCGTAGATGCTGCAGAGATCCTGGAAAGGAAGACGGTATCTCACTCCGCGAATCATGAAAGTAAGCACTCCCTGCTGCGCAGTAACAGGGGCCTCTCCGGTGTAGTAGACACGTACGGAGGCAAGGAACTGGCGGACGAGATCTGGGTAAAGCGGATACCACCTCGTAGGCATAGTACCCAGACCAATCTTCTGCAGGAGTCTCTGTAACTCCCCATCAAAACCCAGATGACGCATGGTAAGTGGATCTGCAAATCTGGTCGGCTTGATCTCAACGTCCAGCCATGCATTGTAGAAGATGGAGTCGTAGTCGTCCCAAGTGTCAGAAATGGGACGCTGCGTGCAGGCGGCGCTCTCAGTAATTGCCTTGTACTCTCCCTCGAACGTCTGTGAGAGGCGAATCTTGGCTCTCTCGTCTCTTTTAGGCCAAGGTGGCCTAGATGTGGTGGTGGAAGGTCTGGAAGAGGAGGAGGGGCGGGATGACGATGGTGCACGAGGTGGTTGAGACGAAGATGGCGCGCGAGGCCGGCCGGCTGAAGGTGGCGCACGAGGTGAGCCAGATGAAGTTGGCGCCTCTGTAGCTGCTCTAACCCGGTCTCTTGTGACACGGAATCTCTCAGTAGACTCATCATACGCCACCTGATAACTTGCGTCATTCAGTATGGCTGTCACTTTCCCCCTACGCCAGTCATATCCGTCGAAGATCTCAACGACGTCCATTAGTCTGAATTGGTTCGGAAGAGAACTCGTCCCTTCGTCATTTCGTGACTTTTTTCTGGGAGGCATCTTGTGTAATCGATTGAACGGGATGGATATTGTTAATGCAGGCGAAAAATCGAGTGGAGTAGGCGAAAGAATCAATCAAAACCATGAGAAAATGAAAAAGAGGTGATTTTTGTGTTTGTGTCGAGCGATGAGAAGTGAGAGGTGTCGATTCAACCCTAGGGGTTTTAAAGAAGTACTTACCTGGCCGACTGGTATCGACCGATACCCAGGTGGTATCGATCGATACTGATAGACAAATTCTGATTCACGACACAAAAGAAAACAAACAAAACAAAATTAGTATGTACAGACCTACCAGTGGGTTGCCTCCCACTAAGCGCTTGTTTAATGTCACGAGCCTGACTTTAATGACGGTTAGGCAACGGGTGGATTAGCCAGAGGCATGATTTGTCCTGCTGGAATCTCGGCTTTCGCCCAATAGTGTTTAACCCTTTGCCCATTCACAGTAAATTCGTCTCCTGACGAATTAATCAGCACGATAGCACCATGTGGTCGTACCTCCTTGATAGTGAAAGGACCTGACCAACGAGAGCGAAGTTTACCAGGAAACAAGTGCAAACGAGAGTTATAAAGAAGAACCTGGTCGTTTGGTTCGAATTGTCGTGAAAGGATCTTCTTATCATGATAGACCTTGGCTCGTTCTTTGTATAACTTCGAGTTCTCATAGGCGTGATATCTGATCTCATCGAGCTCATTCAACTGAATCAATCTCCTCTCAGCAGCAGGTTTGATGTCGTAGTTGAGTAGCCTTGTCGCCCAGATTCCTTTATGCTCAAGTTCAACAGGGAGATGACATGCTTTCCCATACAGCAAGTGAAATGGCGTAGTCCCCAGCGGTGTTTTAAAAGCAGTTCTGTATGCCCATAGTGCGTCATTCAGCTTAGTAGACCAGTCCTTCCGCAAAGTACCCACAGTATTTTCAAGGATCTCCTTGATCTGCCTGTTGGAAACCTCAACTTGTCCACTTGTCTGAGGATGATATGGAGTAGCGACACGATGATTAACCCCGTACTTCTTCAACAATCGCTCGAAGACCTTGTTGATGAAGTGACTGCCACCATCACTGATGACGATTCGCGGGATCCCAAACCGCGGGAAGATGATGGTCTTAAACAGCTTAAGAACCACCGTATGATCATTGGTTGGACTAGCAATTGCTTCCACCCACTTGGAGACATAATCAACAGCAACCAAAATGTATCTGTTCTTGTGCGACGATGGAAAAGGACCCATGAAGTCAATACCCCAGCAATCAAAAACTTCGACCTCAAGGATGAAGTTTTGTGGCATCTCATGTCGCTTACTGATCTTCCCTCTCCGCTGACAAGTATCACACTGAGCAACAAAAGCATTAGCATCTCTGAACATAGTAGGCCACCAAAACCCGGCTTGAAGAACCTTAGAAACTGTCTTGAACGTAGCGAAGTGTCCAGCATATTCAGAACCATGGCAGTGGAAGAGAACGTCCGGAACCTCTGACTCAGCCAAACATCTTCTGTAAAGACCATCAGAGCAATGCTTGTACAGATAAGGTTCATCCCAGAAGAAACGCCGTACCTCTCGCAGAAACTTTTTCCTCTCATAAGGTGTTGTGTGATGCGGCTCAGTTTCCGCCGCTAAAAAGTTGGCGATGTCAGCATACCAAGGCCTGGAAACGGTTGTCACAGCAGCTGAATAGGCGGCATACGAACTGATGCCATCTGTCGACAAAATGGTGTGATCCGTCGAAGGGTGTCGATCGATACCCAGGTGGTATCGATCGATGCTGATACTCAGATCGTCAGAGAAGTCGAAATTTTTCCAAAAATCAGCACGCTCCTCTGTAGAAATGAAGTAGATGCGCTCCTCTGGTAGGTAATCATCAATAGGCACGTCCCCATCTATCTTCATTCGCGACAAGTGATCTGCAACTCCATTCTCTATCCCTTTCTTGTCCTTAACCTCGATGTCGAAGCCTTGAAGCAAAAGTACCCAACGACAGAGACGAGGCTTGAGATCTTTGTTCTTAAACAGGTATCTAAGAGCAGCATGATCAGTGTGAACGACTACTCTGCTTCCAACCAAATAAGATCTAAATTTTTCAAAAGCGAACACAACTGCTAGGAGCTCTTTCTCGGTAGTACTGTAGTTGCGTTGGGCATCATCCAATGTTCGGCTGGCATAGTAAATCACATGCAGCTTCTTTTCTTTCCTCTGACCCAGCACAGCACCTACAGCAAAATCACTTGCATCGCACATGACCTCAAAAGGTAAGTTCCAATCCGGAGGCTGAACAACAGGGGCGCTCACTAGCGCCGCTTTGATGGCCTTGAAAGCAGCATGACAAGCAGGAGTGAAGTCAAATTGCACCTCTTTACACAACAGGGCAGTAAGAGGTCGAGCAATTTTTGAGAAATCCTTCATAAATCTCCTGTAGAAACCAGCATAACCCAGGAAACTTCGGATCTCTGAAACTGACCGTGGGGGTTGCAAACTCGAGATCACTTGAACCTTGGCTTGATCAACTTCAATCCCTTTCTCTGAAACCTTATGTCCCAAAACAATCCCAGCTTGCACCATGAAGTGACACTTTTCCCAGTTAAGAACCAGATGCTTCTCTTCACATCACTGAAGAACCTTGCATAAGTTATCAAGACAATCCTTAAATGAAGACCCATAAACAGAGAAATCATCCATGAATACCTCCATAAACTCCTCGATCATATCAGTGAAGATCGAAATCATGCATCTCTGGAAAGTGGCAGGAGCGTTACATAGTCCAAACGGCATTCTGCGGTACGCAAAAGTGCCATAAGGGCATGTAAAAGTTGTCTTCCCTTGATCCTCTGGGTGAATGGGGATCTGGAAGAAGCCTGAATACCCATCAAGAAAACAGTAGTATGGGTGATTAGCCAAACGCTCCAACATCTGGTCAATAAAAGGCAAAGGAAAATGATCCTTTCGTGTAGCAGCATTCAACTTTCTGTAATCAATACACATCCTATGACCAGTGATAGTCCGTGTCGGGATCAGCTCGTTCTTCTCATTCTTCACCACTGTGATACCGCCTTTCTTAGGCACAACATGAACTGGACTGACCCAAGAACTATCTGAGATTGCATAAATGATCCCAGCTTCTAGCAGTTTCATCACTTCTTTCCTGACAACTTCTTTCAGGTTCGGGTTCAACCGTCTCTGACATTCAATCGATGACTTTGACTCATCTTCCAGGTAGATCCTGTGCATGCATAGGTCTGGAGGGATACCTGCAATATCATCAAGAGAATAGCCGAGAGCTTTGCGATACTTGCGCAGCTTGCTCAGCAGTAAAGTGACCTTTGCATTGTTCAAAGAAGAATTGACAATAACAGGATATGTCGAATTAGGGCCAATGAAAACGTACCTTAGCTCGGCTGGAAGTGGTTTGAGCTCAATCTTTGGTGCCTTTTCCTCACTTCAATCCCCAGAAACACTGACTTGTTTAGAAATTTCGCCTAAACTTTCCACTGCACACACGTGGTGTCGATCGATACCTCCTGTGGTATCGATCGATACTGGCTCTGCACTGTCGAGGATTCTAACATAACCAGCAGCATCATCATCAAAACCCAACTCTGACCCTTCAGTATGAACCAGTGCTCGCTCTAGTGGATCCTCAGGATGTTTCCCCAGGAAATACTCCTCTGTAATGTCACTGAATGTATCGACACAGAAGGTTTGCCCGTCGATGGTTGGTCGTTTCATGATTTTCTCCATGCTGAAGGACATTACCAAATCACCAACGTTCAGAGTAATCTGTCCATTCTTGCAGTCTATCAGAGCACCAGCAGTAGCAAGGAATGGTCTGCCTAGGATAAGAGGATCCTTAGGCTCGGCATCGTATTCCAACACGACGAAATCAGTTGGAATCAAGCAATTTCCAATCTTGACAGGCACATCTTCGAGAAGCCCCTCTGGTAGACGTACTGAACGATCAGCAAGGACCAATGAAATCCGTGTAGGCTGGTAATCACTCATTCCCATTCTCTTAGCAACGGAGTGTGGCATAAGAGTCACACTTGATCCAATATCACAAAGAGAGCGCGCAAAACGCTCTGTGAAAACAGTGCAATCCAACACAAAACTACCTGGATCTGGAAGTTTCTTAGGGATCGTGTTGGTGAGAATAGCACTGCACTCGGCTGAAAGCATAGCGACACCTTCACTGAGACTGAAGTTGCTGGATACCATCCGCTTCACGTACCTTCTGAATGCGGGAGAAGTCTTGATAGCATCAACAAAAGGAAGCTCAACTACCAGCTTGTCTAACATAACCTTGCATCTAGCATTTTCCCATTCCTTTTTGGTCAGCTTAGGAGTGATAGGATAGGGCAACTTCGGCTTGTAAACCCTTTCCTTGACAGGTTCAGCGTTTTCCTTGGGTGTCGTCTCGGTATCGATCGATACTGGAGGAGTGTCGATCGATACCCTGGGATTGTCAGCATCCCACTCGTCATCTTCAACAAGATCGACGGGATTTTCAGCTATTGGAGTCTGCTTAACTCCTGAATCTACCACTTTTCCACTTCTCAGACTTATGGCATTGATGTGGGCTCTTGGATCTTCAGTCTTTCCTGGTAGAAATCCCTCTTGTCTCTTCACAGCAGCTGCGGTCTGAGCAATCTGAGTTTCGAGCTTCTTCTGCGACAGATTCAACGCCTCAATCTTGCCATTCAGGTCGATATACAAGTTATCCAGCATCCCATTAAACTCTCCAGTCATCCTTTGTTGTCCCTGCAGAATCTGTTCCAAAAGGATCTCTGTCTTACTCTCTGTAGACCTCGGAGAATGCGGTTGGTAAGATGAATTACCGTATTGGCGAGTAAAATCATTGCTCTGAAGTGGTTTTTGAGCGAATTGTGTGGCACCAAAACCAGATTGGTTACCTCCAGACTTGTAACCACCTTGCTGATTGTTGTTGAAGCTTCGGTTGTTGTTGTAACCAAATCGCTGACCCTGAAAACCAGAACCACCAATGTAGTTAACATCCTCTGCCTCATCTTCAATGTTCTCTACTTCCTCAGCAAAATGTACAGCCTTCTTCGTCTTTCCCACTAAGAGGTTGTGCATCGTGTCCAGCTTCGCCTGAACCTCAGCAATCTGCGAACCATCAGCAACACTAGCGAGCCTTTTTCGCTCGAAATCAGCATTCTTGGTGCTATTGCTAGACGCCAAGTTCTCAATCAGCTTCACAGCATCGGTTGGAATCCTAGTGTTGAAGTTCCCATTGCTTGCAGAATCCAGTGCCATCTGATACCGCCAATCAATCCCTCTGTAAAAGATCCCGAGCAGCTGAACTTGACTGAAACCGTGGTGCGGACAGTCTCTCTGGTAGGATCTGAATCTCACCCAAGCAGCCTTGAGTGCTTCTGTTGGACCTTGAGAAAATTGAGAGAGCTTGTTCCTGAGCTCCTCCGACCTCGCATCGTCATAGAAATTGTTCAGGAATGCGTTCTTGGTGTCGTTCCAAGTAGCGAGAGATCCGGGAGGTAGTTGCTTCAGCCAGTAAGCTGCCTCTCCACCAAGAGAGTATGGAAAGAGCTTACAAAAGAGATATTCATGTGGTACTCCATTGTACTTCATACTGGTGACCAAGTCCTCGAATTTCTCGATGTGGTCCATAGGGTGCTCATGAGAGAGACCGGTGAAGGGGTGCTGTCCAACAAGAGTGAAGTAAGCAGGCTTCAGCTCAAAGTCATTCCTCTGGAAAGTTGGAATACGGATCGCTGCACGATTGGCATAGAATTGATCCGGTCGGTTGTAATCGCCAAGCGTCCGTTCAGCAACAGCTTGGGGTTGTTGCGGAGGAGGTATTTGTTCACCTTCCTCATCATGCACCAAACCTTGTGGAAGATCCATCTCAACTGTATTTCTTTTCTTTGTCCGATTTGTGCGTTCAAGCTCTGCTAGCTCTGTGAGGGAGAGATTGATCAGTGGTGTGTCCTTCTTTCTCCTGGTAGCACGCTGATGCATACACCTGAAAATCAAAGGACGAGAAGATAAGTAAGCAAAATTTAAAAACAGACGTTCAGTGTCGATCGATACCAATGGAGTATCGATCGATACTGACGACGAACTTAGACAAAATCGACAACTAAAATTCTAAAGGTGAATTTTTAGAGTCCCCGGCAACGGCGCCAAATTTGATATGCTCAAATTAATACCCTATAATGATACTAAAGCAGTTGCTGCAGTAAAGTTAGGGGTCGAACACAGGAACTCAAGAAAACTCACGCAATAGATGAAAGATGTAGATTGTGCTAAGCAAACAATAAACAATGAGAAAACAAATGATTGAAATAAGATTAGGTCGATTAATATGGATGGAAACTAGGCTCAGGGTAACTCTCAGGAAATCAATGATAAACAACAATTAATCAATTAAGGTTCAATTCAATTAAGCGCCGTTCTTGAACTCAAACACGAAAGTATAGTTAACCAACTGTCGTTGCGAAAACTAACTAAGTCTAAAGTCTAAAATTCCAAATCTCTTTGCAAATCCTACACAATAAACCAGCAATCAATTCAAGTTTGATATGTTCACAATTCAATTAAACCAAATCTCTTTGCAGATAATCCAATTGCTCACCCTAGGTTTTATCAGATTACTCAATTGCACTGTCGTGCCTAATCGATTAATCTAGGTTCTATATTCTAAGTGATCAGGTTAGAAATAGCTTTGAGAACAACCTATGGTGAAGAACTATTCAGATTTTGAACCCTAACAAATCAATCATCATAAATCAGAGAAATCCATATGAGAAAACCCTAAACCTAAAATGAGACTACTCAGACATGATAGATGAAACAAATAACATAACTGAATAAATCATGAAATTAAACAAAAGAATAAAAACAAGGGTTCGGGATCTTCTCTATGATGAACAGAGTCTTGGATCCGTCTCCCTCACCAAAGCTCTCAAAAGTCAAGTCTCAAGAATAATCGTTAAAAGTCAAGTTTTTTTTAACCTAAAGACTAAGAGTTTGCTTAAATAGGTCTAAAAGCACGAGCTGGGCCTCTTTGTAAATAAGGGAAAGTATTGGGCTTCTTTTGGCGAGAATTCTCGTCCTTGGATATCTATCTCCGCGTCAGTTGCGTCGGTATCGATCGATACCGGTATGGTGTCGATCGATACTCATGCTTCAAAACTTCGTCTGTATCGATCGATACTGGGATGGTGTCGATCGATACTCAGGCTTCAAAACGGGTACTTTCTTCGGTTTGCTCCAAAAAGGCTCCAAATGTCTCCAAAATCTCCAATTTCGTCCCAAACGTGCTAAAACCTGAAAAGACTCTAAAATGATAGAAAAAGCACTAGAAAGACTCGATAAAACGACTTATATCATGGCTAAAAACGGGTAAAATCCATGATATATCAGTGCTCTAATGCAGCATGGGAGCGGGTAGCTACAAGTACCGAGAGAGAGATGTTATGGGCTTGGTGAGTATGATTAGTACTTGTTGCTATGTGTTGTTTCTGATAAGTTAGAACCGTTGGGGTTTAAAGCGGTTACCCAGGCTGATATTTTGAGTAGAACGCGAGATGCTCAAGGGAAAAATGAGACTTGATAAGGGCTTCTAAGGACAAGAAGTCCGAGTATTGGGTTTTGAATAATGAAACCATTCTTGGGAATGGTAGGGTTGTGTGCCTAATGATGGGGAGTTGAGGAGAGATATTCTTCGAGAGGCACATCAGGGTCGATTCTCTACTCATCCCAGGGCGACGAGGATGTACCGAGACTTGAAGCGGTACTATCATTGGGTTGGGATGAAGAGGGATGCGGCCAAATGGGTGGCTAGTCTTGAGACTCGCTAATTGGTGACAATTGAGCATCAAGTCCGAAGCGGGTTATTACAGAGTTTACCCATTCCTGAGTGGAATTGGGATAGGATTACGATGGATTTCGTAGTTGACTTACCGCTTTCTCGGGACAAGGATGCTATCAGGGTTATTGTGGACCGCTTAACCGAGTCTGTTCACTTTCTCGCCATAAGAGAGTCAGATGGAACTCGAGTTTTGGTGAGGAAGTACATCAGCGGGATGGTGTGGTCACATGGTTCACCTATGAGTATAGCGTATCATCCTCAGATGGACGGGCAATCAGAGAGAACTGTTCAGACTCTCGAGGATCTATGGAAGATGTGTGTGTTAGATTGGGGTGGCCACTGGGCCGATTACCTGAGCTTGGTAGAGCTCACGTATGATATCAGTTACCAAGTGAGTATAGGGGAGGGCACCCTACGAGGCTCTGTATGGTAGGCCTTGCAAGATGCCATTATGCTGAACTCAAGTGGGGGAGTGAAGCATATTGGCAAGAGTATGGTGCAGGCAACTCCGGAGGAGAACAGAGTTTTTTTAAGTTAAACAGGAGAAAGGAAACTCCTGAGAATAAGGTCATGAGGGAGTAGGTTGGGGTTGACAAGGAAACTTAGGGATCTGAGGTGAGGATGGCAGTGCAATTCTCCTAAGCAGGTTCTAAGGTGGTTACATTCTCAAGATTCGAGGACGAATCTTATGAAGTGGGGGAGAATTGTAACATCCGTATCCCAAGTCGTTCCCTTGTAATAAAAGTTATTACATTTCTTGCGGTACAAGCTGCTATTGGATGTCGTAAAAGTCTTGTACCATGTTGTGTTCCTGAGAGAATAGGAATAATGTGGAGCTCGATTTATAATTGCGGGGATAGGATTGGTTTGATGGATCGGGAGATTAAACGTTCCAGAACCAATTTGGATTAATTGGTTTGGAATAGTGTTTTGCAGAAGGAATAGTGTTTTGACGGAAGTGGGAGATGAAATGTAATAGGGATAATATCGAGCTCGAATGATGGCCCTAGGGGCGGTGATTGAGTTAAATCGAGCAATAGATCGATTGTGGTTAAGTAATCCCGAGTGGTTCGGTTTATGCGGAATTAAGTGGTAATTCCGGGGTTTTAACGGAGTGAGGGAAATATTTTGGGACGGAGAGATGTCTCGAATATTTCGGAAAACTAAACGGAGTTGCTAAACCGAGCGGAAGAGATTAATTGGAAGAATTAATTGTTGCGGTTTAGTAATTTTTGGGTCGGTTTGGTTTAATTGGATTAAACCAAACAAGTACATATATATATATATATATGTATCCTCCTTCTCTCTTCTATATAATTCTAGAGGCTTCTTCTTGTTTTCATTGGGGGAGAGAAAAATCTAGAGCTAGAGGAAAAGAAGAGGAGAGAAAAGAAGAGAGAGAGAAAGAGAAGAAAAAGAAGGAGGAGAAGGAGAAGAAAGGAGAAGAGAAGAGGAGGAAGAGGTTGAGAAAACAGAGTTTTTGGGTTGGATTGTGAGCTTTGATCGGGGCATCAAACGATCACGGTTTAAGCTGAAATTTTGTGGGTAAGTTCGTCAATCTCTTGCCTAGTTGTCTACCAAATTTCGTGAGATTATATTGAGTGGTTTGGGAGATATGAGTTTTCTCTCTAGACTGCCCTGTTTTCGGGCTGTAGCGACTGGGCGAGTTTGATGGGGTGATTGGCCACTCAATTCTTGTTTTTTTGGGCTGAAATTTGGTAGAGAGGTTGTGGAGGGTTTGATCTTGAAGTTCACCGAAGATATTTCAAAAATATGGCCTAGGGCAAGAGATACGCTTGATCTATTAAAGCTCTGTTTTTGAGGGCTGAAATCCGAGATTGATGGGTTAGGTAACCCAAGTGTGAACTTGTGATTCATCTTCTGAGAGTGTGTTGGTGCTATATTTTACAGGGCATTAGTGATATCTTGGTGTTATCGTTGTATGCCAAAGACAGGGATCAAGCTTGAGGCTTAGAACCATCAAGAACAAGTGTGTATTCTTCGTTTCAAACGCGTAATCGAGGTGAGTGCGTGACCGTGGTTCGCACCACGTGATTATTGAATTACCGTGTTTGATTTTGTGTGTTAGGACTTGACCATATGGGTATGACTTATGGCTTGTCTAAGTTTTGTGTGTTGTGTGTTGATGGAGCTCTATCACTTTGCTTGCTTGATTAATTGTGTGCATGTGTGTATTGTTGGGTAAGTCCTTGATCATTTGGGGTGTAACTGTGGGACGGGATGACCGCCTCACTAAGCATTATCAATGCTTACGCGCCTCTTTTGGTGCAGGTAAAAAGAAATCTTAGGATCATGGAGCTCGTGGAACCAAGGCCGAAGGTGGAGGATGATTTAGGCATTAAACGGGTTTCGTATCTTTTTGTTTCGTATGCTTTAATGCCTTGGAGAATAATGTTTTGGGACTTGCTTATGCGCTAGCTAGTGTTGTTTTGAGAGGGTTTTTGAATGGTTAAATGGTGATAATTGTTGAGGTTTTGGTTGGGTGTTAGTTGTTGTTATTCCTTGCTTGGTGTTATGTTTTCGGGTTGCAGGACAGGGATTGGGATCGACCGATCCAGGTAGGATCGATCGATCCTGTAGGTCGGTTGGTGCCGATTTTTTTTCGGGCCTGTTTTATAGGGGCAAGATCGATCGATCCTGGGCGAGATCGATCGATCCTGTGTGATCGTTTTGGGGCCGAAGTTTCGGGTAGTTTTGGAAGGATAGAGAAGGATCGATCCGAAATAGGATCGATCGATCCTATATCGGGATTAATCGATCATGTTAGGTTCGACCGTTCCTATATCTCCTATAATTTTGGGTTTTTAGTATCCATAAATTGAGGATTTTAGTTAGTTACCATAAATATAGGATTTTAATTAGTTACCATAAATATAAAATTTTAATTAATTAACATAAATATTTGATTTTAATTAGTTAACATAAATATTTGATTTTAATTCGATTTTTTTTAATGAAAAACTTAATATATATATATATATTTTTTCAATAAACTCTTATAATAGTTAATGTGTAAAGTACCTTTAATGAGTGATTATAATTTATTTTTTTGTTGTAATGGCAATGTAATGTAATTATTAATATTTTGTAAGTTTTATTTGATGTAAATATAAATGGATTCCCCAAATAATAACAAGGGCTATATTGTATATATATAATAATAATAATAAATTGTGTTTAAGAAACAATAATTCGATACGTGTCAGCGTGAGAACCTATAAATAAGCAACTAAGCACTTCAATGAATTCGCGAGATACGACCACGAACCACTCGTACTGATTCACACTTGTGAACCTCGCTATATTCATTACTCAAATAAATCTCCTAGATAACCACGTACGCCCACATATGTTTTACTAATTAACAATATATATATATATATATATATATATATATATATATATATATTGTACATAACACATGGAATATATAAAGAAAAGAGAAAACAGAAAAAGCAGAAACGAAATTGTGCTTATCATGGAAAGTAGAACATCGAAAGCGAGTGATTTGTGAAGTCATGTATGCTTTTCTCAAGGATGAGTGTTTGTATGGAGAAAAAAATACAGAATAAAAAAGTGATTTTGTTTAATTAGAGAATAAATGATGGGACGACGATCTATTTTCCCACGAACAGTAGCCATATCGTATCATATAGAGTCCAAACTATGATCTCGTTCTAAATGTCTCTGAAACTATACTTGTAAACCTTAATCCCCACAAATTAATAGTTAAATTGATTATAAGTTGATCGATTATTTTCTATGTTTTGGGCTCTATAAGTTGATCGATAATTTTCTATGTTTTGTTGATTGGATTTTTCTTTAAAGTTATTTTTAAGTTTTATAATATGAATAATTTATGTTTTTTCCTTTTTTAAAACCGATGTAAAACTAAATCAAGTCAAACCAAACAGAACTAAACCGAACCAAACATAACCCAAACCAAACTAACTATAATTGAGTTCCATTAAAGTTTAATTAGAACCGAACCGATTTCCTTTTTTTTTCTAACATGATAAAGACTTTCCCTTTTTAATTTAACTTGTTTTCCTTTTTGAAATCAGGTATTTCAAAAATAATTTCTAATTTATTAATTAAATTTATAAAATTATTCGTTAAAATTTATATATATTAGTCCATCTAACTTAATTAGGAATATCTGCAATCCATCATAATTTTTTTTTGTATTTATATAATATTTTAGTGATTATAATATCACTTTTTAACGCAATTTATTTTATCTTTTAGTTTAATTTTTTAATCTTTTGACATGTTTAGATTTTTTAAACTTTAACATAGACATTATAATTATTTTAAATTGTATAAATCTAATGATAATGTACATGTCTTTTTTTGTCAACAGTACGAAACTTCATTAAAAGTTATGGCCTCAAGCCTACTATAACAATAAAACGAGAAGCATTGGAAGATAGGAGTTAGGTCGCAGCCCTTAATAACTGAAAGCAATAGCAAATGGGCCACACACAAGGCCCACATTTCAGTAGGTTGAAACATTAGGGCACAATGCCAGTTTAAACATTGAGTTCGCCTTAAGCTTGCCGCAGCCGCAACGCGTGATGTCCTCTGCCGGCGATGGAGCAGCGACGGGTAAACTCACAGAAGTTCACGGATCTAAATCCGGGAGGATTCGCTGGACGGATCTCAGCAGGTTTTGCGGTGTGAAACCGCGGCGTTCTCCAGTTCACGACACCGGTAGTGTTCGACAAAAGCTCTGAAACAGAGGGATTTAAGAATGATTTTAGCAATCTCGTGAAAAAAACCCTAACCTATGAACCAAGTGGCTCGGTATGATTGGATCGACGGTCAGCGACCGGGATCTTGCCAGATTCTGAAACATGCAGCTGGAGGGGTTTGACACAAGAGAGGTAGACATAACGACGGCTCACAGCCATGGAAAGAGGTGAGAATGGAGACCGACAACTCCAAGCAGCGACTGTGGAAGCACCCGAGCGGCGGCGAGAAGAAGTGAGATGATGGGAAAGCGTTGTTCCACAGGAATCGAAGACAGAGCCCGACCGAGGCTTTTCGGCGGTGAGTGATCTAAACGAGAAGTAGAGCAGGAGCATAATTTTTTTTTTAAATCTCTAATAATACACTAATTTTTTTTTTAATTGGTCAGTATATTAAAGTAGGAGGGATAAAACTGAAAATCTTATCTAAAGTTTGCATTGAAAATACGAAAACGATACTTATAATGAAACAAAATTTTAAGTGAAAACGACATTTAATAAAAAAACGAATGAAGTATATATGGCATAAGAAGATAACAAGACTTAGGGGACGAATGAAGAATTGGAGACCAAAGAACATTTCCCTTTTGAAATTATAAAAAATAATCTAGTGGTAGCGGGAGTTGATACCTTCTCCCACTCATCAAGTTTCACACGAGTTTATTCGAGAGTTTAATCCGATGTGACCGCAAGTGCACGGTTAAATGCAATTATAGTATAATCGGGATCGATCAACAGACTGAGAATAACTACATAGAAATTGTAGGTGTAAATCTAATATAGGTGAGTTATGATTGATTTTTGGGGTTTTAGCTTTAATATCTAAAGTGCATAAAATAAACAAACGATAATTAAATAACTAAATTAAAATGCATAAAGTAAATTGCGTAATTCAAATAGCGTAACATAAATTGCGTAAAATAAATTACAGAATTTAAATAACATAAAATATATTGCATAAATTAAATAACATAAATAAAGGTACTTAAATTAAATTACATAAAATTAAAGTGCGTAAATTAAATAACATAATTAAAGTGTATAAAATAAATAACAGAAAATAAAGGTGCATAAATTAAATAACAGAAATATAAAATAACTTAATTTAAATGACTTAAATAAAAAGATTTACAATTGATCCTTAGGGTGAATAAGAATGATTTCAGAGAATTTATATTTAAGATTTATGTTTTTACCAATTTAGTTTGTGTTTGTCAATCTAGGGATTTTCTGTTATAGACCAGTCCACTCTCGTGGTATGCTAGTCACTGTGTCCGACCCACTCTCGTGATGACTTTCACGCATTGCGCACAATCCCATCATCGATTACTAAGTATTCATAAACTTCCGTCGGACTATCAATCAAATGGCCTTATGTTTTCTGTAATACTAAGTGATTGATAGATTTATTTATGAAACACTACCCACTCTCATGGTCAAGTGTTTCTAAGGTTTTAACCTAACTTAGAAAGAGTTAGATCAATGATTAATTCTACCAAACAACAAACTCAACCATTGCTAATACTCTCTAATATTCAGATCTGAAGTTTTAACCCACCCTGGGTCAATACTGGCTTCAAGTTCGGGTCCAAGGAAGAGCATCGACCACCCTGGGTCAATACTGGCTGCCGATAGCCTTCCAAAAGAGAGCATCGACCGCTTCTGGTCAATGCTATGGCTGCTGCTTCCTTTGTGAGGCTTTTGAGATGTTTCTTCATGATGTTCTTGGCCCGAGCAGGTAACTCCAGAGTCTCCATAGCTTCTTAGGACTCAAAAACACTTCAAAATCATAGATTTCACTCCAAGTACCTATAAACCCACAAACACATGCAAATGTACAAAAACTAATCTCAAACGCTAGTCATATCGTATGAAACTATCCTATTTGAATGAGTAAAAACATGTAAATATGAGTGTTATCATCTAGTATATTAAAGGAGAAGTCGAAACGGTCCCCTTTCGCTCTTAGAATGGTTGATTATTTGATTACCCTTAATGAATTTATATTGATTTTATCCCTTTTCGATTAAATTTGGAAAAAAAAATTAAGGACCGTTTAAAGTTAAAGCACTTCGGAGCATAGTTTCTAATATATTCGATTTGTTTGTTAATACCCAAAAATATTTGGGCAAATATCCACCCCCTTATGTGAAAATCTACCTCGCTTTACTGTTAGCTTCTTATCGTCACATCTTCATATCTCTTTTCTCGGTCAAATCCATGGCCGCAGTGTTGTTCTCAGAGTTTATCAACACACAAACATAAGTGAAAATACTTCGATGCTTTATTGATGAAGCTTACAAAGCCTTAAATAAACAATAACTTGAAGACTAAGTCTTCTGTAACAGGGAAACAGAAACTTGCGGAAGTAAAGCTAAATAATAGGACAACTAAAACAACTACTCCTTGATTCCAATAAATCAAGAACTTATTCAAGAACGACCCAAGACTGATTCAACACCAACAATACCTCTCCTAAACTGAAAGCGATAGCATTCAGTTTAATCTTTCACAAACTCCAAGCTTCTCCCTTAGGCTGACAAGATTTCCAGCCGTAAAGGCTTAGTCAAAATGTCTGCTAATCATTTGTTCCGCAATGCACCAGCTGAACAACTCCCTCTTTTGTGAGATCCCCGATGCAGAGGTTTTTTATGCCTCTTCACATGTTTCACCCGAGAAGTTAATCTCGAGAGTTTAACTCACAAAAGCGCACGTGCACAGTTAAATGCAATTGTAGTAATACGGGGTCGATCCACAGTGAAATAGGATAACTACATAGAGAATGCAAACACAGATCTAATCTAGGTGGAAATAAAATAAAGTGGGGGTTGAGTTCTAATCTAAAATGATAGCGAAAATAATAAAGAAGGAAATAAAGTAAATAAACTCTAAACTAAGAAAACAATTAAATCTAAACTAAGCATAAACATAATTAAATTGCATAAAGTAAATAATAATAAATAACTATCTATATACAACTATGATTGATAGTCTAAATTAGAAAACCTAAGTCTAGAATTAATATTTTCTCTAAATGATTTGTATTTGTCATTTTAGGGATCTTCCATAACTTGCTAGTCCACTTTCGTGGTATGCTAGGCTCTATATCCAGATCCACTCACGTGATAAACTGGATATGCATTTCCTATAATCCCATCATCGAATACTAAGTATCCTTAGACTCTCGCCTCAAGAATACAAAGTGAGTAACAGATTTGTTTCTAAAGTACAACCCACTCTCGTGGCAAAATACTCCTAAGATATTCAATCTACCTTGGCCAAAGTGAGATCTATAATTAATTCTGTCAAACAACAAATTCGACACTAGCTATGACTCTTTAGTATGCAAATCTGAAGGTTTGATCCACTCTCGTGGCATCAAACACTTCTAAATAGACAACTAGACCTACTGGATTCAGTTGTGCTCTTGAGTATCTCCCATGAGAGAATACTCAGCATTATTGTGCCTATTAAAGTAGCTAGATCGGAGGTTAGCATCGATCCATCACGTTCAATTCTAGGGTCGATTATGGCTCCCTGGCTTGACTGGTCGATGCATCCTTCAGAAATTCTCTCTAAAAAATCTTTGGACTCAATATCGACCCCTACAGGTCGATATTAGAGTCGATTCTGCCTTTTTCGGATTCTGTGAAATCTTTCTCCGAATGTGCACGATCTAGGCAATGTCACCAGTCTTTCTATAGGCTTCAGTAAGCTCCAAAAACATCTATACTACTCATATTTAGCTCCAAGTACCTAAAAACATATAACCACATGCAAAAACATTAATTCTACACTAAATGTTAGTTATAAAAGTTAAAACTAACTTATTCTAATGCATTACAACATGTAAAATATGATGCTATCAATCTCTTAAGAAAGGAAATCTGACATCAATATGTTTGCTTCGACCATGAAGTACCAGATTCTTAGACAACTTGATAGTGAAACTTTTATCACACAATATCATAGTACTCATATCCTGCTCAAAATAAGGTTCCTCTAGAATTCTTCTCATCCACACACATTGACACGCACAAAATGTTGCTGCCACAAACTCTGCTTCTGTTGTTGATAATATAACTACACGGTGCTTTTAAGATGCCCACGCCACTACTGCTCCACTGAAGAGAAATGCATAACCACGTGTACTCCTCCTATCATCTATATCTACAACATAGTCACTGTCTGTATAGACATTTAACTCTCCAACACTTCCTCTTTTGTAGAACAAACCAAAAGACAGAGTACCTTTTAGATACCGAAGCGTTCTTTTTGCAGCCTACAGATGTTGTTCCATGGGAGCAGCCATGTATCTACTTAGTAAACATACCACATACATAAGGTATGGTCTGGAAGATGTGATATACATTAAGCTCCCGACAAACTGCTTAAAGAATGTTGCGTCGACTTTGCTGCCTTCACCTTTCTTTGAGAGCCTTGAACCTGGGACAATTGGATTCTTAACTACCTTTCCACACTGTAAATTAAATCTTTCCAAGATTTCCCCAGCATACTTTTGTTGATGTATGAAAATCATCTTTGCATCTTGTATGACTTCAACCCTAGAAAGTATTTCATTTTTCCTAAATCGGTCATATCAAATTCCTCCTTCATAGATGACTTGAATTTCTCAAGCATTGTATTATCATTTCTAGTATAAATCAAGTCATTTACATAAAGACTAACGATGAGGATTTTGTTACCTTTTTCCTTCTTGACAAACAGAGTGTGCTCATACTCACACCTTTGATATCCGTCTTTGGTGAAGTAAGCTTCAATTCTGCTATACCATGCCCGAAGTGCCTGTTTTAAACCGTACAAAGCCTTCCTAAGCTTGTATACTTTATGTTCCTCTCCTCTTTTAATGTATCCTTGTGGCTGCTCAACATAAACATCTTCGGAGAGCTCCCCATGTAAAAATGTGCTTTTTACATCTAATTGAAAGACATACCATTTTTTTGTGCCACCAATGCTAGTATCATGCGATTAGTGTCCCAACGAGCTACAGGAGCAAATACTTCATTGTAGTCAACACCTTGTTGTTGTGCATAGCCCTTAGCTACAAGTCTTGCTTTGTTTGTCTACTTCTCCTTTTTCATTAAGCTTCGTCTTGTAAACCCATTTTACACCAATCTTCTTTGCTCCCTTAGGTAGTTCTGTGAGCTGCCATGTCATGTTTTTTTTCTATTGATTCCAGTTCATACTTCATTGCTTTAGCCACATCTCATCTCCCTCTGCTTCTTCAAATGTGACTAGATCATCAAGAGAAGCAAACATGACCATATTTGTTGTTTCTTCCTCTTCTTTTTCAGACAACTCTTCTCTTGTTGTGTAATCTTGCAAGTAACCAGGTGGCTTATGGATTTTAGGCATCTCTGCATGTACTTCATTTTTGTGGTGGCTGTGTTGGCTCTGCTTCATCATTTGGTTGTCCCGGTCCGATATCTTCTTCATCATTATTCTCTTCCCATATCAACTACTCTTCATTTGTTTCACTTGTTTTCTCCCAGTTTCAACCCTTGTCTTCTTCGAACACCATGTCTCTGCCTGTTACGACTTTTCCAGTGACTGGATTGTAAAGTCGATACCCCTTTGATTCCTGGCTTACTCCGATTAGCACACATGTAACACTCTAATCATCTAACTTCGTTCTTTTTGATATGGAATGTGAACGTGTGCTAATCTAAATAATCAGGTCGGGTTATTCGATACTCGGGTTGTTCGGTGGAAAAACTTCTAGCCAAATTAAACCGATTAAATGTTCGGGTCGGGTCGGTTCGGTAGTTAGTTTAATCGGGTCGGTTCATCAATTTTTAAAAGTTACCGAATCAAACCGAATACAATTTTATTCGGTTTATTTAACCCGAATTGAACCAAAATTAAACAAAATGTTCACACAAAAAAAAAACAGAAACACAAGTTAAACCTAGTCAAAAAACAAAATCACTACTGAAATGGTTAAACCGAGTTTAAATCATCACTTCAAAGCCTAAAATTAACCCGAATGTTTACAAAAAAGAGATTCAATCATTCAAAACTTAACTTGTGAATAAGTTTAAAAGATTCAAAACAGATTCACAAGTTAAACCCAAGATTCAAAATAGATTCACTTTTAACATAAATAAAATACTGAAATTAAATTGCATAAATTAAATTACTGAAAATAAAGTGCATAAAGTAAATTGCATAAATTAATGTGCGGAAAAGTAAATTGCAGAAATATAAATTGCGGAAATTAAATTACATAAATTAAAGTGCATAAATTAAAAGTGTATAAATATAAATTGCGGAAATATAAAATGCATAAATAAAATTGTAGAAATATAAATAGCATAAATAAATAAACATAAATAAAATAACATAAATAAAATACTAAATTAATTGGGTGATAGTCGATTTATGAGGGATTTCAGATTATAGGATTCATGCTTAACCTTTTAAGTTTGTGTTGTCAATCTAGAGATTTTCTGTTATAGACCAGTCCACTCTCGTGGTATGCTAGTCACTATGTCCGACCCACTCTCGTGGCGACTTTCATGCATAGCGCACAATACCATCATCGATTACTCTTATGAGTGATGGACACATCGGTTGGCGTTGTCACACATCCAACCGATTAACCAAGTGTTTAGCTTGCGTTAGAAGTGTGTCTAAGACAAAGAGTGAACGACATATCTATTTCTAGAATACAATCCCACTCTCGTGATGATCTATTCCTGAGATCATTATCTAACTTTGGCCACAGCTATATAAGCATTAAGGTGCTCCATCAAATAACAAGCTCGATGCTAACTAATACTCCCTAATATGCAAGTCTGAAGTTTTAACCCATACTCGTGGTGCTAAGGGCTTCTATTTGTATAACTTCATCTACTGATTTGGTTATAACCTTAAGCACATCCCATAGGACATGACTTAGCATTAAGAGTGCATAATAGAGTAGTTAGATCGGTCAAGAGCAATCAGACATATTGAATCCTAAATCTTCAATCCCATCATCTACCACCACCCTAGTGGTCTAAAGGATCTACTCTCTTGTCTTTCCGAGGGTGACGGTAAAGACAAGGATTAGGTTCATAAAACAGTAAATAAGAAACTAAAGAACAGAAATATAAATCAAAACATAGACATAAATATAAACTAAAGCATCAGAAAGGAGTAAGCCTAAAAGAAGAACTCTTTATTGAAAATGAGACAAAATGTGGCTAGAGAGTCTAAAACTTGTGTCTAATGAGAATACATGAGTTTATATAGAGTTTAAGTGGCTAGAGGGAGTCTAGCGCGTCCTTAGAAGCCCTTGGAATGTCATAACTTGAGATCCTAAGCTTCCATATCTTGCAAGTCGCATTAACGAAGTTTCCTTTTCTACACAGAGACTCAGCATCGAGAGGCCCTGGTCGTTGCTGATGGTCGATGGGCTTCTTCTGGTCGGGCGTCGACCAACAACGGTCAATGTTTGTACCGATGGTCTTCGTCTTAGCTTCCAGCTCAGGTCCGAGACAGAGCATCGACCTTGTCCTGGTCGATGCTGTCTGTCGCTGGCATTCCCGGAGAAGAGAATCGACCACCCCTGGTTGATGCTAGGGCCGCTGCTTCCTTTGTGAGGCTCTTGAGATTTTTTTTTCTTGATGTTCTTGGCCCCAGCAAGTAGCTCCAAGGTCCCTATATCTTCTTAAGGTCCCAAAATGCTATGAAAGTGCACGATTTCCTCCAAGTATCTATAAACACATAATCAAATGCAAATACACTAAAACTATCCTAAATGTAAGTTAGAAACATATAAAACTAAGCTAAATGTATGCAAGAAAACATGTAAATTACGATGCTATCAACTCCCCCACACTTACCTTTTTGCTTGTCTTCTAGCAAACAAAAGCTAAGCATGGTGAAGAAATGCTAAAAATAGTAAAGATAAGGAGAATGAACTTGTACCTTGTGACATTGTTGTGCTTGATGCTTTTCGGCTTTGTGGAATTGGAATGATCTTTACCGTACTTATGTACTTCGCCATAAGCATAGCAACTCACCTTAGTTTGAACCGCTCCCCCTTTGATCCTAGACTCCTCATTGTTGACTTTTCTTTTTATTCTAAGCATGGGTTCTCAACTTCAAAATATCAATCAAAGGATATGAACACTTACTCTTTTGGATTTCTGTAAGCTCAAGATCGTCTTAGTGCGATTCCTTTCCTCTTTCTTTTCTCACTTCAAGGTCAATCGATTTTTTCCTACTTTTCTAGGGTATCATTTTTTTTTTATCGATCGCCTTTTCTTTTCAGCTCATTACTTTCCTTAGGACAGGTTTCCATGAGACGGGAATGTTAAAAGTGGTAGCTTCCTACACCCGCTTCACTTCTTTAATACCTATATCCTTTATGTTTCTTCCCCTTAGGACAGGTTTCCATGAGATGCGAATATTAAAAGTGGTAGCTTCGAACACCCGGTTCACTTCCTTTGTACCTATATCATTTTTTCTAAATATTGAAGGGAAGGAAGAGGAGAATTACACTTACTTAGATGTATCTTGTAGTGTCTCATAGAGGTATCACATCCAATGTATCTCAAGCCCCAAATCGAGAAAAATTAAAGTTCATTAAGGTGAGAAGTCAACTCTGAATTGTCTAAGTCTCCGGAAGAATGATCTTTTTTGGGGTTTTGTCGATCCACTCATGGATTTTCCAAATTTCTTAGTAAAGATCAAACACTATCCAGCAAAGCATCCAAATATTAGCACAAATAACACAATTAACAAAATCTATTGCTACCAGCAAAGCATCCTTTTCACATGTTATTGAACTTATGAACGAGGAAAAAAATGTAACAATCTCTCAAAATGCGAAAACTTTATGGTAAAACTTCCATCAAAAGATGTCAAGGAAAATGAATTACCTCCATAAATCGCAAGACTCCCACACTTAAATTACAACTTCCTCGTTGTAATAAAAACTATAAAGGGGGTAAGAATAAGAGATTTTACAGTAATTCTCTTATTGGGTGTGTGGCTTGGCAGCTCCCACGGGTTCAAGTCCTTGATTTATTTTTATTTTATTTTTATGATGAAGAATCACCTGAAAATAAAAAAACGAAAAAATAGAAAACAGGAAAACAAAAACAAACTAAAAGTGCCTTAAAATTTTAAAAGAATTGAAAAGTGAAAAACCGAAAATTCAAAAATTAAAAATGTATTTACAAAGGTTGAATGTTGTTTTAACATCGTTTTCTCGACGGGCTTACGGAATTAGCTGGAGATGGAGATGGTGGTGGCGTTTGATCAGTCAGTGTGGCTTTGTAGAATACGTCTCGGTTCACATATGTGAACGAGATTCTCTTCTTTGTCCAATCAATGACTGCCCCTACCGTTGTACGAAACAGTCCACCAAAAGATGAGTGGAGTGTTATCGTCTTCCCTCATGTCGATCACATGGAAATCGGCGGGTATAGGACAGTTTCCAATCCACACGATCACGTCTTTGGTTACTTCATATGATTGCATAATCTCAGCATTTGTAAGACCGATGCAAACGTTTGATCTTTTTAGATCATTGAGTCCTAGCGACTTTGCTCTCTCCATGGACATCACATTTATGGTGGCACCGGAATCACATATATCATCACCAAATTCACGACCTAATATAGAGCAACATACCTTGTAAAGTCTGGAATCTTCCTGCTTAGGGAGAGTAATGACTGCTCTTTTAAGTCGTGTCTCCATGTAAAGGTCGCATATGTCTTCTATGGTTTCATTTGTGTCTGAAGTAGAGATCGAGGTTGTACTTGAGTAGAGCTTGACCGAAGGTGATGTTTACCGGGAGTGATTTGAAAAGTCGTTTGAATTGGCTTAACTTTTCCTTACTTACTTGTCTATAGAACCAAGTCGTGTCATCTGCCTTCATTGGTTGGTGTGGTCGGCCTAGCTGGGAGTTCCTTGCGAAACAAATTCCTTGGAAACGTTGTTCTATGTCTTGAATCGTCTCATCAATCCCTTGAATAAGTTTCCTAAGGGATATTGTTTCCATGCGTCCTTGAAGGTAATGTGCTCCGGGATGGAGTTGACTAGTACTTGGAATCTCCTTCGTTTACAAGGTCTATGAACCGTTTCTTCGAAAGGCTCATTGGTGCATCAAAGTCATTGCTGGTCTCAAGCATAGCATCGACCCTGGCCGGTCGATGCAGAGTGTCCTCGTGTTCTTACGGTAGACCATCGACCAACCCCGGGCGATGGTGTTGTTCGACTTGCGTGTGCATTGATTGAGTTGGCATCGACGGAGTGAAGTCAATGTGCTTTTTAACAGGCCTCCATTCCATCTTAGCTTCGACCCTGGCCGGTCGATGCTTGTGTCTGCATCTGAGATCATCGACCATGGGCGGTCGATGGTGTTGGTCGACGCTCTGTGTTAGCTCGGCTGGGACCACGTTTTTCCTCCGTCGTGTTACTTCTTACTATGATGACATTGACATACTCTTTAGGGTTCATTTCAGGCTTCCCTGGGAGCATTCCTTGGGCTCTTTGAGCCGAAGATGCGACTTAAGCGGTTTGTGTCTCTAACAGATTTATGCATGAAGCAAGTCCGTCAAAATTGCTATTCAGCTCTTTGCACCTTCTGTGGACATTCTTGAAACCTTTAGAGATCTCCACTGAAGCCTAGGCTTGCCCCTCAATGATTCTTTGAAGCATTCCTTCGTACTTCTCCTCTTTTTGTTAAAAATTTTGTCCGCCTTGGCCTTGAGTTTGTTGTTGAGAGTAGAACGGTTGTCGAAACGAGACGTTTGTCGAAAGCCTCCTTGCTGGAATGGTTGGGCGGGTGCTCTCATGGGTGGGTATGTCTCATCTTGTGGGTTCTCTACATTGTTGCTCCATTATGAGAGATTTGGGTGATTCCGAAAAGAATTGAAACCACCATTTTGTCTATAGCCACCAATGAAGTTGAGCTCACATTGGTTTCCTTCACCGTCATCTTCCTCAGCATACCCTCTTGCAGCATCCAACTCGTCGACAAAGGGCACTTGTCATTTCGAAACTTGCAGTATTTTGTCAAGCTTGTCGCTTAACGCTTTGATGTCCGAACGCGTTCTCTCCTCTCCTTCAGCTACACTTCGGTCTTTACGGTCATAATCTCCACCAAAATTTGCGTCACTGTGAGCCAGATTCTCTACCAATCTCATTCCGTGTTCAACATCTTGTCCCAAAAAATTGCCATTGCTCCCTATGTCAAGGAGCATATGATATTTTGGTAGGACACCTCGGTAAAGAGTGCTTAGTAGCGACTCCTCACTAAAACCATGGTGCGGGCATTGCATGGTATAACTCCTGAATCTTTCTCATGTTTCTCCAAAACTTTCCGATCCTTTTTGCACAAAACTCGATATCTCGTTTCTCAAACTAGCTGTCCGGGAACTTGAGAAAAAATTTGCGAGGAACATCTTCTTGCATTGCTCCCATGTAAGAATCGACCCAGCTGGTAGATCCTTCTCCAACTGCTTTGCTTTATCACCCAAGGAAAATGGGAATAAACGCAACTTCAGAGTGTCCTCTAAAACTCCGTTGATCTTCACGGTCCCGCATAGCTTGTTGAATTGATCTAAGTGATCAAGTGGGTCCTCCACAGGCAGTCCATGGAACTTGTCGCCTTGCACCAGGTTGATCAAGTTTGACTTGATCTCAAAATTGTTATTCTCCACCGATGGGGGAAGAATATCCGATCTCTGAGCCGCTATGGTGGGCTCATCAATCGTACCGATTGCCGGAGCGGTTTGGTGTGGGTGGCCAGCCGCCTGATGTGGCACACCATCAGCTTGAGCGATGTTGTTGTTGACAACTTCAACGCCCTCAACGTGTTCAGCAGGCAGCAAGTTTCTTTGCTGCTCTATCCTCTCTCTTCTTTTTCTTTCTTTTCTATCTCTTCTCTCGACTTACTGATGTCACAAATATAATTGGCAGGAATGTTTTTGCCGCTTCTTCTCCTGTTCATACACCTGAAATTCGAAAAAAAAAAGAGAAATTAATAAAATGTAAATGTCTAGTCTCAGATTCATATCAAAACTCTATGGCTATTGCATATTTTCCCCGGCAACGGTGCCAAAAACTTGATCACGGAAGAGGCGTAGGGGTTTGTTAAGGTTTGCTACGCCTTCTCTCTCAGGTTTCACCCGAGGGCTACTAAAGAGTAGTCCCAAGAGTTTAACTCATAAGACCACAAGTGCAGAGTCATGCAATTATAGTAATACGGGATCGATCCACAGAGAGAATAGAATAACTACACAGAGGATGCAAATGCAAATCTAATCTAGCCGGAATAATAAAATAGGGGGTCGTCTCCTAAGCTATATGAGGCGGTAAAATAAATAACATAATTTAAATACCATAAAATAAAATTGCATAAATAAAATACTTAAAAATAAATAACATAAATTAAATTGCATAAAAATAAAATACTAAAATTAAATTGCATAAATTAAATTACTGAAATTAAAGAGCATAAAGTAAATTGCATAAATTAAAGTGCGGAAAAGTAAATTGCAGAAATATAAATTGCAGAAATTAAATTGCGGAAATTAAAATGCATAAATTAAAAGTGCATAAATATAAATTGCGAAAATGTAAATTGCAAAAATTAAATTGCAGAAATATAAATAACATAAATAAATAAACATAAATATAATAACATAAATAAAATACTAAAATAATTATTTACAGTTAATTGGGTGATAGTCGATTTATCACGGATTTCAAATTATAGAATTCATGCTTAACCTTTTTAAATTTGTGTTGTCAATCTAGGGATTTTCTGTTATAGACCAGTCCAATCTCGTGTTATGCTAGTCACTGTGTCCGACCCACTGTCGTGGCGACTTTCACGCATTGCACACAATCCCATCATCGATTACTCTTATGAGTGATAGACACATCAGTTGGCGTTGTCACACATCCAACTGATTAACCAAGTGTTTAGCTTGCGTTAGAAGTGTGTCTAAGACAAAGAGTGAAGGCCAGATCTATTTCTAGAATACAATCCCACTCTCGTGATGATGTATTCCAGAGATCATTATCTAGCTTTGGCCACAGCTAGATAAGCATTAAGGTGCTCCATCAAACAACAAGCTCGATGCTAATTAATACTCCCTAATATGCAAGTCTGAAGTTTTAACCCACTCTCGTAGGGCTAAGGGCTTCTATTCGTATAACCTCATCTACTGATTTGGTTATAACCTTAAGCACATCCCATAGGACATGACTTAGCATTAAGAGTGCATATTAGAGTAGCTAGATCTGTCAAGAGCAATCAAACATATTGAATCCTAAATCTTCAGTCCCATCATTGACCACCACCCTAGTGGTCTAAAGGATCTACTCTCTTGTCTTTCCGAGGGTGACAGCAAAGACAAATATTAGGTTCACAAAATAGTAAATAAGAAACTAAAGAACAGAAATATAAATCAAAACATAGACATACACATAAACTAAAGTATAAGAAGAACTATTTATTGAAAATGAGACAAAATGTGGCTAGTGAGTCTAAAACTTGTGTCTAATGAGAATACATGAGTTTATATAGAGTTTAGGTTGCTTGGGGAGTCTAGGGCGTCCTTAGGAGGCTCAGGAATGTCATAACTCGAGATCCTAAGCTTCCATATCTTGCAAGTTTGCATTAACCGAAGTTTCCTTTTCTGCACAGTGACTTAGCATCGATAGGCCCTGGTCGATGGGCTTCTTTTGGTCGGGCGTCTACCAGCCACGGTCGATCCTTGCGTCGATGGTCTTAGTGTTGGTTTCCAGTTAAGGTCCGAGACAAAGCATCGACCTGCCCTGGTCGATGTTGTCTGTCGATGGCATTCTCAGAGAAGGGCATCGATCACCCCTGGTCGATGCTAGGACCGATGTTTCCTTTGTGAGGCTCTTGAGATGTTTCTTCATGATGTTCTTGGTCCCAGCAAGTAGTTCCAAGGTCCCTATAACTTCTTAAGGTCCCAGAATGCTATGAAAGTGCACGATTTCCTCCAAGTATAAACACATAAACAAATGCAAATGCACTAAAACTATCCTAAATGCAAGTTAAAAATATATAAAACTAAGTTAAATGTATGCATGAAAGCATGTAAAATACGATGCTATCAATGAACCTATGACAATATCCCAAAACATATCCAAAACATTCAAAGTTTCAAAGATCCAAAAACAGATTCAAAAACATAAACATCGACAAAAAGCTTTCAACTTTCAAAGCATCACTTCAAAATCCAAACTCCATATGCAAACTTGTGACAAATGACAATATATAAGCATTCAAACCAACAGAAACATATCCAAAACATAAGTCACCGATTCACATCCTTATTTAGTCACGAAACAATATTTTTAAGAAAGTCGAGACATACCAAATCCTTAAGTTCCGAGCATCTAGCAAAACAATTACATTAGTTAATAGGTTGTCACAGAAACATTACAAATACTTAATCACAGAAAGTCAGAAACACAAGTCTTGTAGTTAAACACGAAAGGTTAATGATGACTTACCAAGTGACTCAAAAATTCAACTTCTTAAAGCATTTGCATTATGCTTGTAACCTCCACTTCTGACTTGCAGTTACACCTTAACGATTGTTGTGTGCAGCGCAATACTTCAACCATATAGGGTGTTATACTACTCCTATTAGGATCCAAGACTCGACCACTTGTTCTAAATGCCGATTCTGAGGCCACTGAAGAAACTTGGATTGCTAAGATATCTCGATCAACCTCTCGATAAAACTGGAAACTTAAAGCTGTTACACTTCCACCATGACAATACATCAAAAGATAACCCTAAGTTATTTTCAACTTTTCAGCCAAGTAAATATCCTATTCACTGCAGCCATCTTTAGTCTTCCCTAAATTTTGCATATTGTTGTAAATGGCTTGCCCATAATCATCATCATCATCGGATAACTCACACCTTCTAGTAGGAACTTCGTGATCAGCAGCTGAAGCTTCGCTTGACTTTCATCTGGTTTCTTAATCCTTGCACTATACTCTCCATACAACTTCTTAAGCACACATTCAAAAAAGTTTTTAAGCTTCTTACATTCAATGGTATCCTTACCATACAATTCTTCAAAGCACAAAGAAGCAGATTGCATCTTGTTTCGGGATCAAAAACACTACTTATGATCACTCGTAGATTCATATTGATCAAGCCATCCCAATACTTCTTAAACTTATTCCTCATGACATGTACTTGCTTTCTAATATCCGCATCAAAACTACCACATTTGGTTATTAAATTTGTCTCAATGTTTACAATCTCATTGTAACAAAGAGTGGAAGTGACTGATTTAGAAGCTGACAATGTTAATGTGGACTTGTAGAAGATTTTTAGAAACTTCACTAAGACCTGCACCTCATCCAAATCAGAACTAGTAGGAGGTCCAACCTGTTTTGTCTTGGTTTTCTTATTTTTTTAAAAAAATAATTACAATAAAGCTTGTCCTCTAACAACATCTTCTCAAATGTCACTCTCACCTTAAAAGCAGCAGTCCATAAGATATGTTGAGTTCCATCTAGTTTTCACATATAAAGGCAAGCTACCTCTAGAGATCTTCCCCGTCTCAGACCTCATCTCAAAGGATTTTAACCTACTGTAAGAAAAACGCACATACTTCAATGCGTTCTTAATAGCAACCATACTAGGCTTACTCACCTTCAAACCATCTCCAACAATTAGGTTGAGAATATGTGCATAACAATGCATATGCACATATTCACCACCTAGCACTAACGTGTCTGATCCTAACATCACTAGATACTCCTTCAATAACCTCACAGCCTTGTCATTAGTCATTGCATTATCTACTGTGACTGTGAATAACTTCTCAATCCCCATTCTTCCATGCAGTCAATAAGATGACCCTGAATTGTATCAGCTTTATGATCAGTTATGTCCTTGAATACTAAGATTTTCTTCTGCATTTTCCAACTGGCATCAATCCAATGACCTGTGATAACCATGTAACTGTAAGAGGTACTAGGAGACACCCAAATGTCAATTGTTAGGCTCACTCTCTGTTTTTGAACCCTAAATAGCTCTTTCAAAACAGCTTTCTCTTCTACATACATGGCAGCTATTTTAGGAAAGTTACTGCTTTTGCAAAGTAACTAATTTGGGAAAGTTTATATTTTAGAAAAGTTCCGAAAGCAGCAGTTTCTTAAGTAGCAGTTCCAGATACAGAAAGGCCTTCAGCAATCATGAGCTAAGTTGAGGACATGTTAAGTGTTTCTTTTAGTTTAGAGATATAATAAGTTTCTTTAGTTTGAGTCTAGGATTAAAGTATGTATGCAATATAACTAATAATAATATATGTGTCGTTGATTGTGTTTGTATTATATATATATATGTACCTACATATGTATCACTTAGTTTAAGTTAAGAATGAAATTTAATCGGATGTTTGATGATTGATGACTGATAGCATGTTGAGTGTGATGATTGTGCATTGTGTACGTAAGTGTGAGAGCTTGCGTGAGTTTGATCTGGGAGTGTCCTATGGATTGCTACGTTGTAGACCCGGACTCTAAGATCTGTGACTTGGATCGAATGTTGAGACTATGCGTCAGTTTGTTGTTGGTTGAATTTTAGCCCAGAAAGTCAGTATGTCGTCGGTATTCCTCGAGTGGATCGTTATAGTAACGGCACGGAGAAACTCTTGCATTCTGTTGACTACCCTAGTTGTAGGCTGGGATGAACACTTCGAAGGAGCGGAGTGCGCTATGGTGTGTCATGGGCCTCCGGATTGATTGTGTATGTTGGGAGAGGCTGTCTATCATGCTATGGTGTGCCCTGGATGAAGACATGCGGGACGATTGTCATGCTATGGTAGGCCCTAAGTGGAGTCGTGCCCCCATGCTTGTCTGTGTAACCGTTGAGCAGTTACTTGCTTGGGTGTAATAGACACCGTGTCTGTCTGCATGTTTTAGCCTTAGACTTGCTTTAGGAATTTGTTATAGATCGTTCTAAATGGATTCATAAGCCTTTTAGGCTTATTCTCACTAGGTAATCCAAATTACTCATCCCTTCTTTTTCTTCCTATTTAGGTGAGCCTGATGTCGTGCTTGACGAACCTTGAAGTTGATCTTTGGTATCATCGGGAAGTGGTGAAATTTTCACCTTCTGTTACTTCCCTCCTCAGATTTCATCCAAGCGCTACTAAAGAGTAGTCTCGAGAGTTTAACCCATAAGAAAAACGCACATACTTCAATGCGTTCTTAATAGCAACCATACTAGGCTTACTCACCTTCAAACCATCTCCAACAATTAGGTTGAGAATATGTGCATAACAATGCATATGCACATATTCACCACCTAGCACTAACGTGTCTGATCCTAACATCACTAGATACTCCTTCAATAACCTCACAGCCTTGTCATTAGTCATTGCATTATCTACTGTGACTGTGAATAACTTCTCAATCCCCATTCTTCCATGCAGTCAATAAGATGACCCTGAATTGTATCAGCTTTATGATCAGTTATGTCCTTGAATACTAAGATTTTCTTCTGCATTTTCCAACTGGCATCAATCCAATGACCTGTGATAACCATGTAACTGTAAGAGGTACTAGGAGACACCCAAATGTCAATTGTTAGGCTCACTCTCTGTTTTTGAACCCTAAATAGCTCTTTCAAAACAGCTTTCTCTTCTACATACATGGCAGCTATTTTAGGAAAGTTACTGCTTTTGCAAAGTAACTAATTTGGGAAAGTTTATATTTTAGAAAAGTTCCGAAAGCAGCAGTTTCTTAAGTAGCAGTTCCAGATACAGAAAGGCCTTCAGCAATCATGAGCTAAGTTGAGGACATGTTAAGTGTTTCTTTTAGTTTAGAGATATAATAAGTTTCTTTAGTTTGAGTCTAGGATTAAAGTATGTATGCAATATAACTAATAATAATATATGTGTCGTTGATTGTGTTTGTATTATATATATATATGTACCTACATATGTATCACTTAGTTTAAGTTAAGAATGAAATTTAATCGGATGTTTGATGATTGATGACTGATAGCATGTTGAGTGTGATGATTGTGCATTGTGTACGTAAGTGTGAGAGCTTGCGTGAGTTTGATCTGGGAGTGTCCTATGGATTGCTACGTTGTAGACCCGGACTCTAAGATCTGTGACTTGGATCGAATGTTGAGACTATGCGTCAGTTTGTTGTTGGTTGAATTTTAGCCCAGAAAGTCAGTATGTCGTCGGTATTCCTCGAGTGGATCGTTATAGTAACGGCACGGAGAAACTCTTGCATTCTGTTGACTACCCTAGTTGTAGGCTGGGATGAACACTTCGAAGGAGCGGAGTGCGCTATGGTGTGTCATGGGCCTCCGGATTGATTGTGTATGTTGGGAGAGGCTGTCTATCATGCTATGGTGTGCCCTGGATGAAGACATGCGGGACGATTGTCATGCTATGGTAGGCCCTAAGTGGAGTCGTGCCCCCATGCTTGTCTGTGTAACCGTTGAGCAGTTACTTGCTTGGGTGTAATAGACACCGTGTCTGTCTGCATGTTTTAGCCTTAGACTTGCTTTAGGAATTTGTTATAGATCGTTCTAAATGGATTCATAAGCCTTTTAGGCTTATTCTCACTAGGTAATCCAAATTACTCATCCCTTCTTTTTCTTCCTATTTAGGTGAGCCTGATGTCGTGCTTGACGAACCTTGAAGTTGATCTTTGGTATCATCGGGAAGTGGTGAAATTTTCACCTTCTGTTACTTCCCTCCTCAGATTTCATCCAAGCGCTACTAAAGAGTAGTCTCGAGAGTTTAACCCATAAGACCGCAAGTGCACAGTCATCAATTGTAGTATGTACAGGATCGAGTTACAGAGAGAATAGAATAACTACACAGAGAATGCAAATGCAAATCTAATGTAGGTGGGATATTAAAATGAGGAGGTGTCGAGTCCTAAATTATATGAATGCGATAAAATAAATAAAGTAAGACGACTTAAAATTAAATAACATAAATTAAATGGCGTAATTAAAAGTGCATAAAATAAATTACTTATAAAATAAATTGCATAAATTAAATAACATAATATAAAGTGCATAAAATAAATTGCATAATTGAAAGTGCACAAAATAAATTGCATAAAATAAAAATGTGTTAATTAAATTGCGAAAAGTAAATTGCATAAATTAAATTGCGAAAATTAAATTGCAGAAATTAAATAACATAAAATAAAATACTTAAATAATTATTTACAGTGAATTGGGTGATAGTCGATTTGTCAGGGTTTTAACTTATAGGATTTATGTTCTACCATTTTCAGTTTGTGTTGTCAATCTAGGGATATTCGAAGTTAGGCTAGTGACCACTCTCGTGATAAACTAGACATTGTGTCAGACCCACTCTCATTGCGACCTTCATGCATTAGATGTGTGAGAGACAGATCGATTGGAGGCTCTCACACCATCCAACGATTAACCAAGCGTTAGCTTGCGTTAGAGCGTGTCTAAGACAAAGAGTGAATGACAGATCTATTTCTAGAATATAATCCCACTCTCGTGATGATGTATTCCTGAGATCATTATCTAACTTTGACCACAGCTAGATAAGCATTAAGGTATTCCATCAAACAACAAGCTCGATGCTAACTAATACTCCCTAATATGCAAGTCTGAAGTTTTAACCCACTCTCGTGGTGCTAAGGGTTTTTATTCGTATAACCTGATCTACTGATTTGGTTATAACCTTAAGCACATCCCATAGGACATGACTTAGCATTAAGACTGCATATTAGAGTAGTTAGATCGGTCAAGAGAAATCAGACATATTGAATCCTAAATCTTCAATCTCATCATCGACCACCACCCTAGTGGTCTAAAAGATCTACTCTCTTGTCTTTCCGAGGGTGACGGCAAAGACAAGGATTAGGTTCATAAAACAGTAAATAAGAAACTAAAGAACAGAAATATAAATAAAAACATAAACATAAACATAAACTAAAGCACAAGAAAGGAGTAAACCTAAAAGAAGAACTCTTTATTGAAAATGAGACAAAATATGGCTAGAGAGTCTAAGAACTTGTGTCTAATGGGAATACATGAGTTTATATAGAGTTTAGGTGGCTTGGGGGAGTCTAGGACATCTTTAAAAGGCTCTGAAATTTCATAACTCGAGATCCTAAGCTTCCATATCTTACAAGTTCGCATTAACCAAAATTTCTTTTTCTGTACAGTAACTCAGCATCGACAGGCCCTGGTCGATGCTCGTGGTCGATGGACTTCTTCTGTTCAGGCGTCGACCAGCCACAGTCGATGCTTGCATCGATGGTCTTTGATATGTTTGCATTTTGCATCGTTTTAGCTTGCATAAATCAGACGTGTTGACGTGTTATTCACCCCGTTCTTGTTATTTATTCCGAGTTTTGCATACTTAGAGTGTTTTGCATTAGGTCCGCATACATCCTGCATATTTGGCTTGTTACAGGTACTTTCGGGTGATTTTGGAGAAGTTAGACCAGAAGCTGTCTGGGACATGCTGCTCGAGTCCATACAGAGCAGTTGTGATCGAGTCCGTGCAGAGCAGAAGCTGTCTGGGACATGCTGATCGAGTCCATGCAGGATACCCATGCAGACGTGATCGAGTCTGAGCAATAGATGGAGCAGAAGCTCAGCTCGAGTACCCATGCTCGAGCTGTATGATCAAGCAGAGACAAAAGGTGGCGTCTTGAAGTTTCAAAACCCAGCTTGAGCCCCTGCAATCGAGTGGACTACTCAAGCTCATCTCAGAAAAATGCAGTCTTGATTTCGTCTGTTTGAGCACAGCACTCGACCAAGACTTAGCCGAGCTGGACCTTATCCTGCACATTTTTACTATTTTGCGCATGACGTTTTAGGGCTTTTAAGACTTAGTATAAATACTTAATGTTGGGTTAAGACTAAGGGGACTACGTTTATCTCTAATATTTCGAGTTTTTCCTTGTGTTCATCTCTGTTCTTAGTTTCCAGAACTTGTAATTTGATTTCTACTTGTTATTTTGAGTTTGTTCCTTCTGTTCTATCATTATCTCTATCTATTTTTATCATCTATGCAAGTTTTCATGATTTCTGGGTTTGTGTTCTTGATGTTCTTCATTAGTTTTGAGTAGTCATTAGGATTCTTGAGGATGGGATAGATTAGGTATAGAATCTTGGTCTTTCAGGTGGTTTAAGTGTAGATCGTTTGATTTCCCTTCTAAATCAGTGTTCTTAATGCTAGTTTCTTTCGATCAATTGGAATTAGAACTTAGGTGTTTTTCCACCCAGAATGTGTTTGATAAAATGCTTGAATGAACTGATGTTAGAGATTTGCATACCTAGCCTAAGGGATTAGTTGTCTAGGGTGTTTATCGACAATATTGAACTGATTCGTATTGCTGCTAGGGTAGATTTCGCCAAGGGATTGGGTCTGGAACTAGTCTAGTTTGAGGTTACTTACCACGGGAGTGGACTTAACTGGTTTTGATGTTTGATGTCTAGGGAATAGCTTGATTGAGTTTTGTTAAACCACTTGAATAGGGTAAGAGGACACACTGAGTCGATTACCCCCATCCTTAGGAACTTCTCTTGCACTGTTGAATTTGCTGCTAGTCCTATACGCTGCTCTTTACCCCCATATGCTATTTCTGTTATTGCTTGGTTTCTACTAGTTCTTGTTAGTCCTATTCGGTATCTGTTTTAGTGTCCATTCTCAGTTTTTGTCTAGGTTGCTAGACCCCAATACGCTATTTGCTTGGCTTGACTTGAATTGCTTGATCGCATCCTTTTTGGTTAATATCTTCACCCTTATGGATTGACACCTTACTACTACGACGAAAACTTGGTCTAGTAAGGAATTGACTTATATCAATTTGGCGCCGTTGCCATTTGGGTGTTGTTTGTTACAATTAGGATTTCAAAATATTCTAGATCAAGTTCTTTTACAGTTCTTCACTTACTAACTTGACTGTCTTTGCATTTTCAGGTACATATCCACCTGCATGCAAACCAGATCAAGAGGAAGTCAGAACCTCCTCCGCCCCATCGACAATATTGACAGGTTACCACAACAGTTGCGAGCGCAGCGAGAATACATCCAAGACGAACATCAGAATCCACTCGGTATGGAAAACCAACCACAGGTTCAAGACCCTCCTGTGAGGAGGCCCCGTTTGATAGGAGCCGGAGATGCCCCTAACACTCATACCAACAGACAAGGCATTGTCCCTCCTACGGTCCAGAACAACAATTTCGAGATCAAGAGCAGCTTGATCGCCATGGTGCAGAACAACAAGTTTCATGGACTACCTATGGAGGACCCTCTTGATCATCTGGATGAGTTCGATAGGCTCTGCAGCCTTACCGAGATCAATGGGGTCAGTGAAGATGGTTTCAAGCTAAGGCTTTTTCCCTTCTCTCTAGGTGACAGAGCCCATCACTGGGAAAAGACTCTACCCCATAGATCCATCACCTCATGGGACGACTGTAAGAAAGCCTTCCTGGCCAAATTCTTCTCCAACGCTAGGACAGCACGCTTGAGGAATGAAATTTCTGGATTCACTCAGAAGGACGGTGAAAGTTTCAGTGAATGCTGGGATCGCTTCAAGGGCTACACTACTCAATGTCCTCACCACGGTTTCAGTAAGGAGTCCCTCCTTAGCACTCTCTACAGAGGCGTTCTCCCGAAGGTCCGCATGCTTCTCGATACCGCCAGTACTGGTAACTTCCTCAACCAAGATGTTGATGCTGGATGGGCACTTGTGGAGAATCTAGCCCAATCTGATGGTAACTACACTGCTGAGTATGATAGGAGTGTCCGGCCAAGTATTGGTCCAGATGATCAAACTCGGGCCATCAAGGCCTTGACTGCTAAGTTAGATCAACTACTACAGCAGAAGAAACAAGTCCACTTTGCTTCTGAGGATACAGTCTTCCAGGTTCAAGATGGGGAGGATGATAGTCTAGAGGAGGTCAGCTATGTGCAGAATCAGGGTCAGTACAACAAAGGTTTTATCAATTACAAGAACAACCCGAATCTGTCCTACAGGAGTACCAATGTTGCTAACCCTCAAGATCAAGTCTACCCACTTCAGCAACAACCTCAGTCCAAGCCTTTCATTCCCTACAATCCGCAGCAGAACTTTGCCCCTAAACCGCCTTTTCAGAGTCATCACCAACACCAGGGAACCCCATGTCCACCACCCGGTTTTCCGTCTCACCACGCTCAGTCTTCTATCGCTCCAGATCAACAGACAAACGCCTTGCTGCAGCAACTCCTACAGGGTCAAGCAGCTGGTGCACTTGACACAGCCAAGAAGTTTGGTGAACTTAAAACCCAGATGGACTACACCTACAATGATCTTAACAGCAAGTTTGAGTCTCTGCAGTCCAAGATTCGTTCCATCGAGGGCAAGACAGCTTCATCCTCTAACACTTCCCAACTCCCAGGTAAAGTGGTCCAGAACCCTAAGGACTACGCTCACATTAATGCCATCACTTTGCGGAGTGGGAAAGAGTTACCTGAGAGGGAAGGATCTCCTGCAATCACTGCGGACAGTGAGGATCAAGACGGGGAGGATTTGGTTCCCAAAAATGACCAAGACAAGAGTCCCACGCCTGCTGGAGCACCCCAACTCGACCTGAATGGTCAAGACAGTCTACCTCCTGCACCTAAATCTGTGATTTCAGAGGAAAAGAAGGCACCATATGTCCCTTCTCCTTACAAGCCCAAATTGCCTTTCCCAAAGAGGTTTAAGAAGGACTTAATGGAGAAACATAAACAAATCTTTGATAAGCATATCAAGGAAGCTGAGATCAGGTTGCCTCTCATTGATGCCTTCTCCATGGTACCTGCCTATCAGAAGTTTTTGAAGGATGCAGTAGTTGAGAAAGACAAGAAGGTTCATGGTATGGTTGTCCTATCAGAGGAGTGCAGCGCCATCATTCAGAAGAGAGTCGTCAAAGAGAAGTTAGGCGACCCGGGTTCTTTCACTTTACCGTGCTCTCTGGGTCCACTAGTTTTCAAGAAATCTCTCTGTGATCTTGGAGCATCTATCAGTCTTATGCCACTCTCGGTTGCAAGGAAGCTAGGATTCAGCAACTATAAGTCCTGCAACATCTCTCTGGTGCTTGCAGACAAATCAATTAGGACTCCTCATGGTATGCTAGCAGATCTCCCTCTGATGGTTGGTACAGTGGAGATACCTACAGATTTTATAGTTCTTTAAATGGATGAAGAACCAAGAGATCCTCTGATTCTGGGCAGACCTTTCCTAGCTACAGCCGGTGCAGTCATTGATGTCC
This sequence comes from Boechera divaricarpa, assembly GCA_026770425.1. Lineage (NCBI taxonomy): Eukaryota > Viridiplantae > Streptophyta > Magnoliopsida > Brassicales > Brassicaceae > Boechera > Boechera divaricarpa. The sequence continues at coordinate 22,872,182 of CM049185.1, read as the reverse complement.
GAAAAGGGAAGATCGATCTCAATCTTGGGAATGATCTCAAGATGACATTTGATGTCAAGGAGACCATGAGAAAGCCGGAAATAGAAGGACAAGTCTTCTATGTTGAGGTAATGGACAAGCTTGCTGATGAGCTTACGGAGGAGCTTAATCAAGATGATCACCTTCAGACGGCCTTAACCAAGAGTGGTAAGGATGGGTATTTGCATGAAGAGACCTTGGGGTATGAGATGATTTTAGACTCACACAAGATTCTGGAAGAGTCAGACGGGTTTGAGGAGCTGATAGGGGCCAACACAGAAATTCATGCTGTCGAGGACACCAAGCTCGACCAGCAGACTCGAGCTACCCTATCCAGTACGCCAGACTCGAGTATCCAGCTCGACCAGCAGACCCAAGACAGACAGCTCTCTGCAGCAGACGACTGGTCAGAACTGCGAGCACCTAAGGTAGACCTCAAACCTCTTCCTTCTGGGCTAAGGTACGCTTTCCTTGGACCAAACTCTACTTACCCAATCATAGTAAATGACATGCTGAATGATGATGAGTTGAATTTGCTGTTGATTGAGTTGAGGAAGTATAGGAAGGCAATAGGATACTCTCTTGATGATATAAAGGGAATTTCACCTAGCTTGTGCACTCATATAATCCATCTGGAAAATGAATCATATGCTAGTATTGAACCCCAGAGGAGATTGAATCCTAATTTAAAAGAAGTTGTTAAAAAGGAAATTCTTAAGTTGCTAGGGGCTGGAATCATATACCCCATATCTGATAATACTTGGATTTCACCTGTGCATTGTGTACCTAAGAAGGGAGGCATTACTGTGGTTAGGAATGATAAGGATGAATTGATACCCACTAGAACTATCACTGGCCATAGAATGTGTATCGATTACAGGAAGTTAAATGCTGCATCTAGGAAAGATCATTTTCCATTGCCATTCATTGATCAGATGCTAGAGAGACTTTCTAATCATCCATATTACTGTTTCTTAGATGGATATAGTGGTTTCTTTCAAATTCCTATTCATCCTAATGATCAAGAGAAAACTACATTCACTTGTCCATATGGAACATTTGCATATAGGAGAATGCCTTTCGGTCTTTGTAATGCACCTGCTACTTTCAGAGATGCATGACTTCTATATTCTCGGATTTAATAGAGGAGACTGTTGAGGTATTCATGGATGACTTTTCCGTGTATGGCTCTTCTTTCTCCTCCTGTCTTTTGAACCTTTGCAGGGTACTCACTAGGTGCGAAGAGACGAATCTGGTTCTGAACTGGGAAAAGTGCCACTTTATGGTCAAGGAAGGGATCGTCTTGGGGCACAAAATTTCTAAGAAAGGTATAGAGGTAGACAAGGCCAAGATGGACGTGATAATGCAGCTGCAACCACCCAAGAATGTCAGGGATATCAGAAGCTTCTTGGGGCATGCTGGGTTTTACAGAAGGTTCATCAAGGACTTCTCAAGGATAACCAGACCACTGACGAGGCTGTTATGCAAGGAGCAAGAGTTTCTGCTTGATATAGACTGTTTGAAGGCTTTCCAGCTCATCAAGGAAGCCTTGGTCACTGCTCCGATAGTCCAAGCACCAAACTGGGACCATCCATTTGAGATCATGTGTGATGCATCTGACTATGCTGTAGGGGCTGTACTGGACCAAAGGATTGAGAAAAAGCTACATGTGATCTACTATGCAAGCAAGACGCTTGATGATGCTCAAGGAAGATACGCTACGACAGAGAAGGAGTTGTTGGCTGTGGTTTTCGCTTTTGAGAAATTTAGAAGCTATCTAGTTGGGTCTAAGGTGATAGTCTATACTGATCATGCAGCACTAAGACATATCTATGCTAAGAAGGATACTAAGCCAAGACTGCTCAGATGGATACTCCTTCTTCAAGAGTTTGACATGGAAATTGTTGATAAGAAGGGAATAGAGAATGGTGTGGCTGATCACTTGTCAAGGATGAGGATAGATGACCCAGCACCTGGTGTGGATTGATTTTATGGGTCCTTTCAACCCACCATCTTCTCGGAACAGCTACATCTTGGTAGCTGTTGATTATGTCTTGAAGTGGGTTGAAGCCATAGCTTGCCCTAGCAATGATGCAAAGGTAGTTCTGAAGATGTTCAAGAGCATCATTTTTCCCAGATTTGGTGTGCCAAGAGTTGTTATCAGTGATGGGGGGTCTCACTTCATCAACAAGCTCTTTGAGAATCTTCTGAAGAAGCATGGGGTAAAGCACAAGGTGGCTATACCATATCACCCCCAGACCAGTGGTCAAGTAGAGGTGTCCAACAAGCAGATCAAAGCCATCCTGGCTAGAGTAGTGGGCGTTTCAAGAAGAGATTGGTCTGCTAAGCTGGATGAAACCCTCTGGGCGTACAGGACAGCATTCAAGACTCCTATAGGGCGAACGCCATTCCAGCTCCTTTACGGCAAGGCTTGTCACCTACCTGTTGAAGTTGAGTATAAGGCGTTATGGGCAACGAAACTTCTGAATTTGGATATCAAGTCTGCCCAGGAAAAGAGAGTATTGGACCTGCATGAGCTAGAAGAGATCAGGCTGGATGCTTATGAGAGTTCTAAGATCTACAAAGAAAGAACCAAAGCCTTCCATGACAAGAGAATCTTGCACAAGGAGTTCAAGGCTGGTGATCAAGTCCTCCTTTTCAATTCTCGACTCAAGCTGTTTCCGGGAAAGCTCAAGTCCAGATGGTCCGGACCGTTTTCTGTCAAGGAAGTTTCACCCTACGGAGCGATCACCTTATTTGGAAATGGAGGAAACGAATTCACAGTGAATGGACAGAGGCTCAAACCCTATCTAGCTGATACCATCATTCCAGAAGGAACTTCGATTCCTCTGGATGAGCCTTCCATCGCCTGAACAAAACAGGAAGTCAAGCTTAGAGACTTTAAACAAGCTCACTTGGGAGGAAGTCCCATGTCTATCTCTGTACATATTTCTTTGCTTTAGTTTTTAAAACGTCAAATAAGTGTGCTAAGATATTTTGATTTTGTCTTGATTGTGTGATTTCAGGAAAGCATGAGAGGTGGATCATAAACCTTAGGAGGGAATTTTCAAAATTCAAAATTTTGACATGTGGACCCGAGTCAGAGGTGTCATGGTCAATACAGAGCTCACATGGTCGAGTGCAGGAAGTGTCAGGGACAGTGCAGTGTCAACTTGGCCGAGTCAGAACTCACATGCTCAAGTGCCGAGGCGTCACGGATGAGTGTTTGGTCGACCCACACCTTTCAACACGTTTTCCCCACGCCCCACACTCGACCACACACGTCTTCAAGCTCGACCCACACACGCTCCTCCTTGTCCTTTGCCCCCTCCCACTTGTCTATACAAGCCAAACTCGATTCAAAAGGTGTCAGAGAAGTGACGACTCGATCCCACACTCCTTCAACACGTTTTCAAGCTCGAGCCCACACGCTAGAATCCAAGGATGTCAGCTCGAGTCTCACCAGAGGGAGCCCACACGCTTTCAACACGCTCCCCCACTCGGTTATAAATACCGAACTCGACTCCATACTTTACTCACACCTCAAACACTCTCACTTCTCTCTCTTTCATTCCCAGAATTCTCTCTAAATTTTTCTTGCTGCTCTTAAGGCTAATCCTCACGATTTTGAGTTCTCTTTCCTTGTCCTTGATCGAGTCTCAGGTATGGACCGTCGCCAAGCCCGTCGTAGGTCAGCTGAAGAACTCGCCCGCAACTTCCAGATGTGGAGAGAGAGCTTTCCCCCAACCGAAGAACAAGAACAAGCCGTAGAACAAGAGCAAGTTGCAGTACCCATGGAGTACGAAGTCACGCCGGACTCGACCCAATATGCTCGCTTGAGCACCCATACTCGAGCTGAAGAGACGAGACAAACCACCTGTGTCCAACATGAGGGAAAAGGACAAATGGAGCAGAGTATGCATCAAGGTGGTGAAGAAACAGAGGAAGACGAGCCTCAGTTGATAAGGAAGCCTCGACGGATGAGCACCCACGCTCGAGCTGGAGGGTCGGGACAAGCTACTACGGTATCAGACAAGAAGCTCACTCAGGTCAAAAGTGAAGGAAAAGCACCAATCAAGCCGAGTATGTATCAAGGTGGTGAAGAAACAGAGGAAAACGAGCCTAAGTTGATAAGGCAACCCCGAAAGAAGAACACCAAACCCTCTGCAACCAAGTACCTAGAGGCCCTCCTTGAACGTAGTTTTGAAGGAACGAGGTACCCGCACAAAGAAACAATGCAAGCACTCGGGATTGCTAGAGATATGGAGTATCTTTTTGAGGCGGGAGGTATAAGACAATTCATGAACAAACCGATGGAAGCCTACAAGGAAGAGACGTGCCACTTCCTCTCGTCCCTCAGGGTTCATTTCTACGATGAGGAGCCTGATGTTGAACCCGAAGACGGTCCTGGTTTCATCACCTTCGCGTGCAGAGGACGATGCTATGCCCTTACCATCGCGCAAATCTGCAACTTATATGGTTTTTCTGGAGGTGACGAACTGATTCAAGATTTTGATCATGAGGAGCTCCAACAATTATGGTCGACCATAGGAGACAGCACCAAACCTTTCTCCTCCTCTAGAAGCAAGAGCTCAAGCATCCGAAGCCCTATCCTGAGGTACAATAGCAAGCTCTATGTTTGCAAGGAAGGTGACCGGGACGGTGAATGAAGGTGAACTAAGGATGCTGGACTTATGCCTACTGCCACTTCTGGGGAGCACAAGAGATGGGCGGAAGATGCGGGGCGATAGAGCAGATGCTAACCTCGCCCTTGTTCTGATGGAGCAATTCCTAAACTACAAGGACTGGGCGATAAAGATGGGCAAGATGAAGATGGATGGCGCAGGTGACCTCTGTATTGGGGGTATCATCACCCCAATACTTGTTGCTTGTGATGTAGAGCTACGATCAGTACCCTATCCACCCAAATGGATAGATATCGACTTCTTGAGGAGGTGCAGGTTCCTGGACCATACAACGCCTCCAGACGAGTACATCTATCAGTTCATGCATCCGACAGTTGGGGAAGCCAAGCTGCGCCTGCCTTGCACCGATCTCACCAAGGTACGCCAGGGCCGAAACATTGATTTCCATCCTCCTCTCGATAGACTCTACAATCAAGACGAGGAGATCAGGGAACAAGGAATGGGGTCAGACGATCAAGATGCTGTTGCGGAGGAGGTTGATCCAACAGAAAGGTACTCGTTTGAGGAGTACAAGCTCAAACCCACACATAGTCCAGCCACGAAGGAGGCACACAAGCGGATTAATCTCCTTCAAAGGTGGAACAAGTTTCAAGGGAAGACCGTCGCCGCACTCAAGGGTACCGTGAAGGACCTGAAAGACCAAGTGCAGGACGTGAAGGACCAGCTCAAGGACTTCACGCTAAAGTTCAAATCCCCCACACCCAAGAAAACCATCGTACCTGGGAGAATTCTGACGGGGAGCGGGTCGTTTCGCGAGGAACCAAGACATCATGCACCCGAGATGGAACCACCACGAGCCTCCTCCTTCGAACCAAGGCAGCCAAGGCAGTTTCAACACGCGAGGAAGAGACGCCAAGCAGGAGGAGCATCTGGCTCACGCACCCGGCTCGAGCAAGGACGTCGAGACAGACACTTCGGAGCATCTGGCTCACGCACCCAGCTCGACCACTACCAGGTCGAGTCGACATACTCACCATAATCACCAAGGTACCCGTACTGACCCTTTCTGTATATATTAGATGCATCGTTTTTATTGTTTTCTGTTACCTTTTAGCCTTTCTTTCCAAATTTTTATTACACAAGGGACTGTGTAATTTAAGTTTGGGGGAAGGGTTAAGGTCTGTATTGATGTGTTTTCTCTGTTCTTATTTTGATTTTGTGCATTCTTGAGTCTGCATGCATATATGGCATAGAAAAACCAAAAAAAAAAATTTTGAAAATTTTCGAAAATGATTTCACAAAAACAGTGTTCATTTAGTTGCATTTACATTTTAGGATCGAGTCTAGATTGTTTCATACAGGGCTGTTGCATATGCATAGGGGATGATGATGATTTAAAACCTTGTAAACTTGCTGATTCAACTGCATGACTTCAATGCCCTCGTTTCTAGTTGTTCAATGCCTTGATGTTGAGCTTGAAGTAAGACCGAACCATGTTCTGAATGCACAACTAGATCGAGTCTTAGCTGAAGCATGCTGCGATTTTCTGTCATTCCCCATCTATTTAAACCTGAATTTGACTTATAATTATCATGTCTAGGCATAGAATTTGAACTCATGGATCCCGTATACATACTTGGATTCCCTTTCATCTGTTTATACCACTCTTTGCCAATCCAAGTAGCTGATTCTCATTGTTAGATCAGTTTTACCATGCCCTTACCCTAGCCTCCTTTCAAGCCACGCTATTACTTTAGTGAGTGTGTGAGGCCTATTTCCGAATGAGCTTGGTAGAAAGTGTTAGGTTTGAGCCGACAAGGATAGAATCTCATGTAAGTTCTGGTTTGCAATTTTCAAATCAGATAGGATTAGGTGGGATCTTGATCGTTGGGTATTGAGGTTAGTTCTGTGGATAGAAAAGAATGAGAAAAACTTGGAAAAAGAAAAGAAAAGGGTAAGAGTTCTTAGGAGGGAAATGATCTGAATGTTTGAGTATCTAGCAAAGGATTGGGGGATGTGCATAGCAAAAGAAAAAGAAAAGGCAGAAAGCTCAAAAGTCTGAAAAAAAACACAAAAACGCATAAGCTAGTTAAGAAAAGAACCCCAATCCGCTAGATGTATATGTGTATAACCCCTCCTAGAACCAAAAACAAAAAGAAAATATGAAACTGATCCAGGATATCAAAAGAAAAAAAAAAGCCTAAGGGTGAAGGGTAGAATTAGGATGACTGTCTGGGTTTTAGACTAAGGGATAAGACCGCTTGTGTAGGACTGGGTAGATGGGAGTCTATTCTTGTATGCATAGGTTGGTTCTTACCTTTAGCATTCTACTAAAGCTCATTCCGTTTCATTGAGAGACCCTTGTTCTGAAACGTCAATACCATACTGAAGGGACCATTTTTGTCTCTTGACCTTACCCTTAGCCAAATGAGTTCATTGAATATGCTTAGCTTGATTCATGGTTTCTGTTCTAATGAATGTTAAGGGGAATGATAGAAATGAATGCATGACTAGGTTGAGGTTTGATTGAACTTGTGCTGCGAAGAATATGGCTAACGTTTTTAAGTAGAGCTCATAAACTTTGCATTCTAGAATTAGTAACTTGGACATTGAGGTCATCCGTCATTATCTGCAAGTTTTGGTTCTGAGTCCCCACTTTCAACCCTCTTCTCCATTCTCATTCCTTTGTTTGCTTGAGGGCAAGCAAAGACTAAGTTTGGGGGAATTGATATGTTTGCATTTTGCATCGTTTTAGCTTGCATAAATCATACGTTTTGACGTATTATTCATCCCGTTCTTGTTATTTATTCCGAGTTTTGCATACTTAGAGTGTTTTGCATTAGATCCGCATACATCCTGCATATTTGGCTTGTTACAGGTACTTTCGGGTGATTTTGGAGAAGTTAGACCAGAAGCTGTCTAGGACATGCTGCTCGAGTCCATACAGAGCAGTTGTGATCAAGTCCGTGCGAGCGAAGCTGTGCAGGGACATGCTGATCGAGTCCATGCAGGATACCCATGCGAGACGTGATCGAGTCTGAGCAGGAGATGGAGCAGAAGCTCAGCTCGAGTACCCATGCTCGAGCTGTATGATCAAGCAGAGACAAAAGGTGGCGTCTTGAAGTTTCAAAACCCAGCTCGAGCCCCTGCAATCGAGTGGACTACTCAAGCTCATCTCAGAAAAATGCAGTCTTGATTTCGTCTGTTTGAGCACAGCACTCGACCAAGACTTAGCCGAGCTGGACCTTATCCTGCACATTTTTACTATTTTGCGCATGACGTTTTAGGGCTTTTAAGACTTAGTATAAATACCTAATGTTGGGTTAAGACTAAGGGGACTACGTTTATCTCTAATATTTCGAGTTTTTCCTTGTGTTCTTCTCTGTTCTTAGTTTCCAGAACTTGTAATTTGATTTCTACTTGTTATTTTGAGTTTGTTCCTTCTGTTCTATCATTATCTCTATCTATTTTTATCATCTATGCAAGTTTTCATGATTTCTGGGTTTGTGTTCTTGATGTTCTTCATCAGTTTTGAGTAGTCATTAGGGTTCTTGAGGATGGGATAGATTAGGTATAGAATCTTGGTCTTTCAGGTGGTTTAAGTGTAGATCGTTTGATTTCCCTTCTAAATCAGTGTTCTTAATGCTAGTTTCTTTCTGATCAATTGGAATTAGAACTTAGGTGTTTTTCCACCCAGAAGGTGTTTGATAAAATGCTTGAATGAACTGATGTTAGAGATTTGCATACCTAGCCTAAGGGATTAGTTGTCTAGGGTGTTTATCGACAATATTGAACTGATTCGTATTGCCTGCTAGGGTAGATTTCGCCAAGGGATTGGGTCTGGAACTAGTCTAGTTTGAGGTTACTTACCACGGGAGTGGACTTAACTGGTTTTGATGTTTGATGTCTAGGGAATAGCTTGATTGAGTTTTGTTAAACCACTTGAATAGGCTAAAAGGACACACTGAGTCGATTACCCCCATCCTTAGGAACTTCTCTTGCACTGTTGAATTTGCTGCTAGTCCTATACGCTGCTTTTTACCCCCATATGCTATTTCTGTTATTGCTTGGTTTCTGCTAGTTCTTGTTAGTCCTATACGGTATCTGTTTTAGTGTCCATTCTCAGTTTTTGTCTAGGTTGCTAGACCCCAATACGCTATTTGCTTGGCTTGACTTGAATTGCTTGATCGCATCCTTTTTGGTTAATATCTTCACCCTTATGGATTGACACCTTACTACTACGACGAAAACTTGGTCTAGTAAGGAATTGACTTATATCAGTCTTCATCTTGGCTTCCAGTTCAGGTTCGAGACAGAGCATCGACATGCCCTGGTCGATGATGTCTGTCGATGGCATTCCCAGAGAAGGGCATCGACCACCCCTGGTCGATGCTAGGGCCACTGCTTCCTTTGTGAGGCTCTTGAAATGTTTTTTCATGATGTTCTTGGCCCCAGCAAGTAGCTCTAAGGTCCCTATAGCTTCTTAAGTTCCCAAAATGCTATGAAAGCGCAACGATTTTCCCCAAGTACCTATAAACACATAAACAAATGCAAATGCACTAAAACTATCCTAAATGCAAGTTAGAAACATATAAAACTAAGCTAAATGTATGCAAGAAAACATGTAAAATACGATGCTATCAACCTTTCCTTGCAACAGTTGGAGCAGTTATTAATTGTCCTAATAGAAGAGTCTCATTCACCTTCATAGACCAAGACATGTTCTACGAAGCGACACCAATTAATAGCGCTCCACGATGCTGTCCGGGAAGGAGATGTGTTAGTACTAACACACGGGTCAATGAAGATACTCTTATTGGAGAGCGATTAGACTGCCGCCTCTTTTCCGAACTCTTCAGCTCACACACAAGACAACAGATTCTTCGACGAACGATCAGAATAAGAACCAATCCCGAGCCTTACTTCGGGAGGAACTTTTCTCAAAGACATGCATCTCCACCATCATCTCCATCAACCAACCATTCCATGAGGTCGTCAAGCTCAAGACGTTAAAAAGAAGCAAATCTATCCCTTTTACTTATGTTTTTAAATTTCAATTTTCCTAATTTTCCTATTTTATTTATAAACATTTATTTATTTATATAAAAAAAACGTTTTTATCTATAAAATTTTTATTTTTTGATTATTATTTTTAATTTACTTTCCTTTAAAATTTAAAAAAAAAAAAAACCATGGAAACTCATGGGAGCTGCCAACCCACACACCCAATAAGAGAATTACGGTATTCTCTTATTCTTACCCCTTTTACAGTTTTTATCACAACGAGGACGTTGTAATTTAAGTATGGGGGGGAGTCTTGCGATTTATGGAGGTAATTCTTTTTTCTTGACATCTTTTGATGGAAGTTTACCATAAATTTTTCGCATTTTGAGAGATTGTTACACTCTTTTCCTCGTTCATAAGTTCAATAACATGTGAAAAGGTTTTTAATGAGGTAGCAACAGAATTTGTTAATTGTGTTATTTGTGCTAATGTTTGGATGCTTTACTGGATAGTGTTTGATCTGGAAATTTAGAAAATCCATGAGTGGATCGACAAACCCCAAAAAGGATCATTCTTTCGGACACTTAGACGATTCGGAGTTGACTTCTCACCTTAATGAACTTTAAATTTTCTCGATTTGGGGCTTGAGATACATTGGATGTGATACCTCTATGAGACACTGCAAGATACGTCTAAGTAAGTGTAATTCCCCTCTTCCTACCCTTCAATATTTAGAAAAAAGGATATAGGTATTAAGAAAGTGAACCGGGTGTTGGAAGCTGCCACTTTTAACATTTGTGTCTCATGGAAACATGTCCAAAAAGGAAGAAACAGAAAGGATAAAGGTATTAAGGAAGTGAACCAGGTGTTGGAAGGTACCACTTTTAACATTCGCGTCTCATAGAAACTTGTCCTAAGGGAAGTGATGAGCTGAAAAGAAAAAGGCGATCGATAAAAAAAAATGATACCCTATAAAAGTAGGAAACAATCGATTGACCTTGAAGTGAGAAAAGGAAGTCGAAACGAATTGCACTAAGATGGTCTTGAGCTTAAAGAAATCCGAAAGAGTAAGTGTTCAGATCCTTTGGTTGATATTCCCAAGTTGAGAACCCATGCTTAGAATAAAAGAGAAGTCAACAATGAGGAGTCTACGATCAAAGTGGGAGCGGTTCAAACTAAGGTTAGTTGCTATGCTTATGGTGAAGTACATAAGGTCACTCTCCTTATCTTTACTGTTTTTAGCATTTCTTCACCATGTTTATCTTTTGTTTGCTTAAGGACAAGCAAAAAGGTAAGTGTGGGGGAGTTGATAGCATCGTATTTTACATGCTTTCTTGCATACATTTAGTTTAGTTTTATATGTTTCTAACTTGCATTTAGGATAGTTTTAGTGCATTTGCATTTGTTTATGTGTTTATAGGTACTTGGAGGAAATCGTGCACTTTCATAGCATTTTGGGACCTTAAGAAGATATAGGGACCTTGGAGCTACTTGCTGGGGCCAAGAACATCATGAAGAAACATCTAAAGAGCCTCACAAAGGAAGCAGCGGCCATAGCATCGACCAGGGGTGGTCGATGCCCTTCTCTGGGAATGCCATCGACAGATAGCATCGACCAGGGCAGTTCGATGCTCTGTCTCGGATCTGAACTGGAAGCCAAGACGAAGACCATCGACGCAAGCATCGACCGTGACTGGTCGACGCCCGACCAGAAGAAGCCCATCGACCACAAGCATCGACCGTGAGCATCAACTAGGGCCTGTCAATGTTGAGTCACTGTACAGAAAAGGAAACTTCGGTTAATGCAAACTTGCAAGATATGGAAGCTAAGGACGCCCTAGACTCCCCCAAGCCACCTAAACTCTATATAAACTCATGTATTCTCATTAGACACAAGTTTTAGACTCTCTGGCCACATTTTGTCTCATTTTCAATAAAGAATTCTTCTTTTAGGTTTACTCCTTTCTTATGCTTTAGTTTATGTTTATGTCTATGTTTTGATTTATATTTCTGTTCTTTAGTTTTTTATTTACTGTTTTATGAACCTAATCCCTGTCTTTACCATCACCCTCGGAAAGACAAGAGAGTAGATCCTTTAAACTACTAGGATGGTGGTCAATGATGGGATTGAAGATTTAGGATTTAATATGTCTGATTGCTCTTGACCAATCTAACTACTCTAATATGCACTCTTAATGCTAAGTCATGTCATATGGGATGTGCTTAAGGTTATAACCAAATCAGTAGGTGAGATTATACGAATAGAAGCCCTTAGCACCACGAGAGTGGGTTAAAACTTCAGACTTGCATATTAGGGAGTATTAGTTAGCATCGAGCTTGTTGTTTGATGGAGCATCTTAATGCTTATCTAGTTGTGGCCAAAGTTAGATAATGATCTCTGGAATACATCATCACGAGAGTGGGATTGTATTCTAGAAATAGATCTGTCATTCACTTTTTTTCTTAGACACACTTCTAACGCAAGCTGAACACTTGGTTAATCGGTTGGATGTGTGACAACGCCAACTGATGTGTCTATCACTCATAAGAGTAATCAATGATGGGATTGTGTGTAATGCGTGAAAGTCGCCACGAGAGTGGGTCGGACACAGTGACTAGCATACCACGAGAGTGGACTGGTCTATAATAGAAACTCCCTAGATTGACAACACAAACTTAAAAAGTTAAGCATGAATCTTATAATGTAAAATCCCTGATAAATCGACTATCACCCAATTAACTATAAATAATTAATTTAGTATTTTATTTATGTTTATTTATTTATGCTATTTATATTTCTGCAATTTACATTTCTGCAATTTATATTTTATGCATTTTTAATTTATGCACTTTAATTTCCGCAATTTAATTTCTGCAATTTATATTTCTGCAATTTACGTTTCCGCACTTTAATTTATGCAATTTACTTTATGCACTTTATTTTCAGTAATTTAATTTATGCAATTTAATTTCAGTATTTTATTTTTATGCAATTTAATTTATGTTGTTTATTTTAAAGTATTTTATTTATGCAATTTTAATTTATGTTATTTAAATTATGTTATTTATTTTACCGCCTCATATAACTTATGACACGACCCCCTATTTTATTATTCCGCCTAGATTAGATTGCATTTGCATCCTCTGTGTAGTTATTCTATTATCTCTGTGGATCGATCCCGTATTACTACAATTGCATGATTATGCACTTGCGGTCTTATGGGTTAAACTCTCGGGACTACTTTTTAGTAGCGCTCAGGTGAAACTTGAGAGAGAAGGCGTAGCAAACCTTAGCAAACCCTTACGTCCCTTCTGATCACAAACCAGAAGGAAGTCTTGGTAGTTTTTCCAAGATAATTTTTGTTCCCGATTCATCGAAAAATATATGCATATGCTTCTTTTTATTCTCAGTCGCAGCCTGAGTATCAAATTCTTGAAGATATATGCATCTTAGTTAAGAACAAATTCCTTTCTGAATTTAGGGAATACAAGGTGTTATTAATGAAAATTTTTGTTCCATTAGGCAAAACAAAGTTTGCTTTACCAATCCCTTCAATCAAGTCTGTAGAACCTGATATTGTATTTACAACCATTTTTGTTGGTTTTAATTCAAAAAATATCTCTTCTACTTCAAAATAGTGTGTGTCGCTCCACTATCAAATATACAGACTTTTTTTATCATTTCCTTATCATTTATGCTGAGATCCATCTATGTAACAAACATAAATATACATAAATTTTATTATTTAATTAAAGCACATAATATTTTACATGAGATATAACATTATTAAACACAATTATATAATAATTATACATGATATTACTATAGATTATTCATTAGTCTGATTACAAGCATCTTAGTTAAGAGTGATATTGTCGAAATCATTGGCAAAATCGGAAGCATCAAGATACGTTGTACCCTCAAACTGTTCTGTAAGATTCACTTATTTTCCTGTGCCTTTGAGCAATTCTTTGTATAATATACAAATATGGGCAAAAGTTGGACATACTTTAGAAAATTGTCATTTGGATCCGCATCTATAACAAAAACTTTCATGTTTCTGAGTGTTTGTGTTCCTCTGGATTTCCTTCCCTTTGAGATTTTCTACATGCCTTATCCATTTAAACGATCTCCTTGCCTGTGGGTTATAAAATTTCTCATACCCATGGTTAAATCAGCGGTCACGACCGCGAATTGTCTGATTTCCTCGTTCTGAATTTTTGATATCGGCGGCATTCACTTTCGGGAATACTTTGGTTATGACAGGCAGAGCATTGTGGTTTTATTATGAGAAGCTCATGATTCTTCTCGGCTAACATGAGCGCCACAATAAACTTCGAAAATCTTGTGTACCCTCGAATTCTGTATTGTTCCTGCAATACATAATGGTTCTTGTGGAAACTAAGATAAGTCTTATCGAGCATTTCTGCTTCTGAGACAGACTTACCACAATATTCCAGGTTATTCACTATTCTCAACATAGCGGAATTATAATCTTTCACCTTTTCGAAATCCTGAAATCTCAGGATTTCCCACTCATCCATATCATGTAGAAGAGTTATTGTTCTTTGGTTATCAAACCTTTCTTTTAGGGCTTTCCATAATATTCTCGTGTCTTTCAACCGTGCATAATAATGCATTAGGTTTTCATCTATATGTCTCCTCAGAAAAATAATCGACTTCGCCTTTCATTGGGGGCCAAAGTGTTTATCTCATTTATAGTATCATATATTTTTTCTGAGTCTAGATAAAGTTCCATATCTATCTTTCACGATATGTTATTTTTTCCAGTTATTTTGAGAGCTGGAAACTAGAGCTACTCAATTTTAGTCATTTGATTTGTCTAAACAAAATAATTAAAATAACATTAGAAAATAAATTTTATTAATTTGATAATATGCGGGGCGATAGAATAAATAATGCGATTATCACAAGTATAATTGCATAAAAAAAAAAAGATTAACACATATTCTTTTTTGATGAAATGTAATTTTATTAAAAGTGAACGTTATTTACATAAGGGAGAAAAAAAAAAAAGAGCTTGTACGTAGATTTAGTGAACACAGATAGAGCTAAGAAAAAACACAATAAAAGGAAGAAAACGAGAAAGAAAATAACTAGCTGGAAGACGGTAAGCAAAGACGATGTGATGAGGTTTAGACGGTTGATAGTAGAAGCCAGCGTTGAAGGAGAGCTTCTGATTCTGGTAAATTTTTGCTGCGTCGAGAACGGATACGATCAGTGATCGTTTTCCTGATCTGTTGAATAAGACTTTGATTGGTGATTGGAGTCTTCGAGTGTAAGCGATTATTTCTTTCTCTCCAGACAGCGTAAATCGTTGTTTGAAACAACATCTTGTAAATCGAATTATCTTGCTTTGATTTACGATTTTTGAGCAAAGAAGCGATGGTGTAGGTCCAGTCCGGCGTTGGTAATCGCCCCAGCAATTTGGAGCTAAGAGTAGACCAGATTATGAAGACGAATGGGCAAGCAAAGTACAGGTGATCTCTTGTCTCACTTCTTTCACCACAAAGCGGACATGGGTTTGCAGTCCCCCATTTTGCTATGCGGTTTCCTGTTGACAGCTTGTCTTGCATAGCAAGCCAGACAATGAAGCTGAAACGAGGAACGGCAAAAGAAAACCAAACAAGCTTGCTCCATGGCGTTACCTGTTGGTGAATCCTGATCTGGTTCCACGTTGACTTGGTACGGAGTCGTCAAACGGCTAGAGAATCTTCAATTTGATTTTGATCCATACGATGATGAGGTGGCTTAAACCAGTCATCGTCCTTGTCATCACTTGTTATTCATCACATATACTCAACAATCACCAACATTTTTACATGTTATCAGTGTAAGTATCAATACGATTAGAAAACTTGAAACGTTCTTTATCAACAAATAATATAATATTTAAACAAATAGCAAAACTGAAACGAAAGGTATATTATAAAGAAACTAAAACAAAACCAAGAAATAAAAAAAATGTCACAATTTCCTCATTTACGTATATCAGAAGCGTTTTTTTCATGTACTTGAATTTGGTCGTGTATGTGATCTCTCTTCGCAGGCGGGTTGAATAATAAGCAGTTTAAAATTGTTTTTACAATTTTCAAGTCCGAAGTCTATTAGGCCACCTCCAACGCAAGGTTGTTAATGGGATTCTTAAATCTTAACTATTAAATATATTAAAATAAATAAAAACTCAATAATAAGCTAAGAATCGGCTCTAAAAATGTCTTATTAAGAACCGATTCTTAGAGTGATGTGGCAAAATATAATTGGTTTTGGTGTGAAGATATTTTTTTGGGGGAAAAAGTTTTTCCCATTGTTTTTCTTGTCACGGAGAAGTAGAAAGAGAAAAAATGAAGATTGCCGGTGCTCTCTCCGCTCTTCTTCCGTCTCGTTCAGCACGAGGTATCTCTCTCTCGTTTGAAAATGGATAATGATGGGAGATCTTATGAGAAAAATCTTTACGAGGTATCTCTCTCTCTCTCTCCTCTCTCTTTATCCTCTACGAAGCGTTTTTTCATGTACTTGAATTTGGTCGTGTATGTGATCTCTCTTCGCAGGCGGGTTGAATAAAAGCAGTTTAAATTTGTCTTTACAATTTTCAAGTCCGAAGTCTATTAACTTGTAAGACATTTTTTCGTGAAAGAACATAGTAAACCACTGAAGCTCCGTCGCGACAGACTTTATCTCTTCTGCCACAGCCATTTTGTTAGATGTACTTTAACGATGGTGAAGGACTCAGTCATGATCCCATGACTCTCAAATATGTACTCTGATTCCGATGAGTGTAAGTCCTCTCTCAGCACCTTGCCGAAGCCATGACTTTCACCGGAATCTACAGCTGCCGTGGCTAGTGATTATCAAAGAATTTGGAGTTCTGTTGAAGGAAATAATAGAAGAGACTAATGATGTTGACATGAGATTCAAGCATAACAGACCCACTGGGTTGATGATTTAGCAGTTGCCATCACCATCACCATACCGCACTGGTTTGGAAACGGTTAAGATGGAGGGTTTAAAAACCCAAATTTCTTCGACCAGAAACTCTAGCCGTATGCGAAAAGTGAAAACAGAGGGCTTGTTCTGCTTAGATCTCAAGACAGTGATACCACGAAGATCGTCATTACGTTTCAGCTCGATCTGAACACGAATGACCCTCAAACGTTGCCTTGAATAAGCCACGTCAGAACTGTTTTACTGTTGAATTAAGAAACGATCCTTTGAGAAGTAAAAGAACAGAGTAAGTATCACGATCCTTTAATTGTGATTAAGAAACGATTTTCTCTTCTGTGTTTACTTGGGCAAAGAGACGAGAGATCAGACACAGAGACTTGGACGAGAGTATGAAAATTGAAAACTGATTATAATATTTCTCATACATTACAACACAACAACACACCTACTTATATACATGTTTACTAAATAACCGTTGATAACAGTTGCAACTTTTCCAACAAGTTACAACTTTTCTACACACCCGTACGTTTATACACACGTACATATTACTATAACATATAATTTATGAAACTCAATTATATTCTAACATTTACTCCCCTCCAAAATATAAAAATCACAACTCTCTCTCTTTGGCGTTGTAGTTCAATTCTTCTTTTCTCTGTTCTCCATCATTGCAATGGCTCTCTTTCTCTGCGACCTTCCTTCATATTTTTCCTCCTTATCCCGCTCGGATTCTTCTTCCTTCTTCTTCTTGTTGAGGGGAGGAAAAGATTTGCAGACAATATTCTTACTAACTAAATTAAGTGTATAGATTCAATCAAATAAGGTTCTATTGTGTAGTGGTTAGCATTCTGGACTTTGAATCCAGCGACCTGTTCGACTCCCGGTAGGACCTTTTTATTTGCATCCGTTTTATTTTCTCGTAGAATCGGCCCATCTTGCCATAACAGATATGGACCATCTTCCATCCAATTTAATTAGTTTTGCTGTGGCATTTAAACGTAATCATTATGGAGACAAATTGGAATGTATTGAAATCAAACTACTATATTTGACTTAATCACAGAGCACTCGCTTTTCCTCTCTTTAGTTTCTTTGGTTCTGAATGGTGACGGAACGTACAGTGCGATCCAATAATAATGAAAATATTTGTTTATATATATGATGTATATATTTTTGTAACTGTTAGAATCATACTATATTTTTCTACAGGTGTTCTGCATGTTAGAATTCGAAGTCTTAATTTGATTACACTGCCTGAGTATTTTAATCTAAGAATATAAATAATTATTGTTTCTCTCGTCTAATGAGAGATGTAACTTCCTACTATGTTATTGACTTGTACTTAGTTGGTTCCATTTCTTTGGTTATATCATCTCATTGCAAATAGTAAATACAGTGATAAAACCAACATCCAAAGTCTTAAAGGTCTTTGTTTTGCCATAACAGATTTGGGTCATCTTCCATCCAGTTTAATTATCTTTGGCAGTGGCACTTATAACGTAATCATTTTTTTGGGTCAACATCATCATTCTCATTAAAATAGATAGTGAGTTTAAAGATCCAAATTATAATAAACAAGAGAAATACAAGAGCCAACAATAGCTTAACTTCATGGATTCTATGCCCAGTAAAATAAAGCTCTAATTTTTTCTTAACGGGCCCACTGGCCCGATCAGAAACATTTGTGGAATGGGTTTAATGAGCTCGTTTTGAGATGTAAATTCCTATTATGTCATTGACTTATACTTAGTTGGTTCCACTTTTTTGATAATCTCAACTCATTGCGAATACGGTGATAAAACCAACATCCAAAGCCTTAAAGGCTTTGTTTTGTGGCTTTATTGGCCAATTATTATGTTTCATGATAGTTTCCTAGTAATGTGCCATTTCATCACAATCTTAGTGTGAATTAGCAAACGGTAACCACATCCTAGTATTGTTCTCCTTATTAACATCACATTATTCCATACTTGTTTCTTAATATATTACAAGGAGAAGACACGCAAGAGCTTTTCAGTTATGGTTGAGTTTACTTGAGGTTAGAACGTTAAACTCATCAAATACTAGTTCAGAAAGCCTAACAACATTTTTTATGGCTATATTAATCTTAAAATCAGATTGCCAAATACATGGTAAAGTAATCATGCATTAAGAACAAGCAAAGATGAAAAAATATATCCCTAAATGATCAACATATCAATATCAAGATATGAAAGTCATTGATTCCCTTAACAAGAGACCTACTCAATCATAGTAAAAAAAGACAGATACAAAAACATAAAATAAAACATGGTATTCGATTGAAAGAGATAAGTAAAAGGGGTTTAGAAGTCTTCTATGGAATGAAGTATAAATCGAGATTTTCTCCTTTGAAGCACTTAGAAACCGGAAAAACTAATGACGGAAAGTATTTATCGTGATGTTTATGATGCGTAAGGCAGCCTTGAGGCGTTGATGGCAGCTCTATAATGGTGTGTTGCAGGTGTAGCTAGGTTTCTTGATGAAAATAAGCTTTTATAGAGGTTGAAATCGGTTAGGAAAAGATAAAGATGAATTGGCATAAAATCTGAAAATTCTGTAGAATCTGAAGACTACTCCTCGATCTCTTTTGTGCTTTCCTGGACCTATTCAGTTCATTTAACAGACAAATATGTTTTCAGTGAAATCGTCATATATTGTGATTGTACTATCGTATCTTCTTCAAACCACTTGGAACTGAAAACTATCATCTTCATCTACTTTGTGTCCAAAAATGAAGAAGATCTAATGGTGAGAAATCTTTCTTATTATGACAAAATTCTGACGTACAGAATCTAGTTCTGGACAAATTAACCGAACCGAAATTATCAAACCGGAACCGAACCAAAAAAAACTGAACCGAAACCGTACCAAAATTCTAAAATATCCGAATGGATTCTAATTTCAGAACCGAACAGGTACCAATCCGAAATAATTTAGATACAAAAAATATCTGATAATATAATTATATACCCAAAAATATTAGTTATTTTAAGACCGAATAACCAAAAATACAAAAAAAAATATCCATAAATATCCAAAATACCTGAAAATATCCAAAATACCCAAATAAGTTTTTAACTCCAGAACCAATGATCCGAACCAAAACCAAACCGAATTTGTTCCGGTATCTATGAGTACTAAATTCTATAACTAAAAGATCTGGAACCAAATGGAACTGAACTGGAACGATTTGAAAACCCGAATGCCTAGATTTAACGTCAACTGTCATGTCTCCAAAATATTATGTCAGATCATTTTTGTCCAAATAACCCGAAATGAGCTTTGAGACTAAAAACATAATGAAAACATTAAAAACCGTATATAAAACTTTCAAAAATTATAATAAAACGCGTAAAAATACGATGTTGTTATACAGATAAAAATATATATATATATATATATATATATTGACCAACAAAACCAAAATATAATGACTCAAGAAAAATAAACTGATTTGCCAAGTCAAGTCAATATTATATGAAGTATTAACCAGTTGGTCATATAGAACTCAAGTGACAGGGTTATTAATATTAAAAATAACTCTTCATTATCTTCAGCACGATACATAATAATGGTGGGTGGTTAGTCTTATCATCAGATCTAACAATAGTAGTATTCTAATTTTCCAGATAAAATTATTTTGATATCAATAATGTAGAAACTATTACTTGAACATCAAAACTATTAAAAAGAAAAGATGTTGCCATGCAAATCGTGCCTCGTTGACTTTAGCGGAATATAAAATGGTGGATGGTGTTAGTGGTTCTCTGTTAGATCCAAAGTTTATTTTTAATATTATGCCTATTCTAACAACTAACAATTGACAATTAAAATGTTATATAACACGCCATTACTTGAGATTTTACAGGAAAAGAGCATATAGCTTCGAAGATTATGTTCAGTCTTTTTTTCTCTTTCCCTTTTTTTCGTACACTTCTTTTTGTAATCTGCGTAAGAGTTGTCGTAATTACGTACGTCATGGACCCTTTGAAGGCATGCGCCAACAATGGTAACAATATCGCCCACCCTTCTCAAACGTGTGGCAACATTCTTTTTCATACAATCAACTTCCAAGAAGGCGAAATAATCAGATGTGAAGGATGTAGAGGGAAGATCTACGATTACAGATATTATACATGTGAAGAATGTGTTTTAAAACCAATAAGAGAAGGAAGATTTGGTTATTCCAATGATGATGATGATGCATTTTACAAAAACAAAAAAAAAGGTTTGGTTTTTCATATTACTGTGCCAAGTACCCACCATCGGAGGTCATTGACGTTCCAGCACCATGACCATAAACTCAAGCTAGAGGTTGTGGAAAGCTGCTTCACCTGTGCTGCCTGTGGAAAGGATGGTGATGTATATTCGTACAAATGTCACGAATGCAATTTGGCATTTCATATAAATTGCGGAAAGTATGCGGCAGAGGTAACTCATCCTTCTCACTCCTTCCACCCTCTAAAACTCTTCAAAGGTGAACCACCTGCTTATACTGATGGAAAATGTCGTTTGTGTGGAGAAAAGCTTGCTAATTCTAAAGTCTTTTATCATTGTTCCACTTGTAACTTTAGCTTAGATCTTCAATGTATTTTTCATCCACCAACACTATATCGTGACGACCTAAACATCCATGACCATCAACTCACCCTTATGCCAAAATCATTCTCTTTTACTTGTACCACTTGCGGGCTAAATGGAGATAGGAGCCCATATGTATGTCTTCCATGCGATTTCACTATCCACAATGATTGCTCTGGATTTCCATGGGTCATAAACATCAACCGCCATGATCATCGCGTTTCTCGCACTTCTCTTATTGGTGTGGTGAATGCGGTATGTGGAATTTGCCGCAAGAAAATGGATTGGAGTTGTGGGGGTTATTCTTGTAAGAGGTGTCCCAGATTTGTGTTTCATACCAAATGCGCTACTAGAGAAGATGTATGGGACGACAAAGAGATGAAAGACGAACCTGAAGAAGAGGAAGATATTCCACCATTCACGGTAATCGAGGAAAACACAATACTACATGTTAGCCATGAAGAGCATAACCTAACACTACAAGAATACAGGGTCGATTCCGACGGCCTAAAATCCGTCGGAAATTTCCGACAAAATTCCGGCAGAAAAGAGACGGGAGCAAAATCCGTCGGAAATCCGTCGGAAACATCAATCCGTCAGAAATCCGTCGGACTATTTCCGACGGATTTCCGATAAAAATATCCGTCGGAAAGTTACCGAAGGATTTCGGACGGCAGTTTTCCGTCGGAATTCTTCCGACAGTTTTCTGACGGAATACCGACGGTTTATAGCCGTTTGAACATGACCGTTTGAATATTACCGTTTGAATATATACGTTATATGAACGTTTGAATATAGCCGTTTTTCCGTCGGAAATCCGTCGGAAAGCCGTCGGAAAATGCCCACATTTCCTTATAAAAACATATCCACCCCCTCATTTACAATCACAAAAAAAAACCTCTCATCTACAATTCCTTACAAAAATGTCTTCTTCAGATCCTTATAATTATTTTCGCTCATGGATGGACAAGCCTCATCAAATTCCGGACACGGGCCTAGTTACAGAAGAATTCAGAGAAGGTCTGCAGGAATTCATGGCACTTGCGGCTAAGCAGAAAAAAGCGAAAAAAACTGGTAAAATCTACTGTCCTTGTAGTAAATGTCGGAATCGTAGATTAATTGTGATAGATGAAGTATGGTCACACCTTTATTGTCATGGGTTTGTGCCGGGTTACAAGATTTGGTATAATCATGGAGAAAATGATACAATGGTTGATAATTGTGCTAGTACTAGTGAACAATATATTGGAGATAGCTCTAGCTTAGTAGAACCTGCAATGGAAGTAGAAAGTAATGTAGGTCATGTTCAGATGGTGAACGATTCATTCCGTGAAAGTATGCCATCGGTTGCTGAGTATGGAGATAGAGGGGAAGAACCTAATGCAGAAGCTCGAAAATTCTTTGATATGTTAGACGCTGCTAAAAATCCTTTATATGATGGGTGTAGAGGTGGACATTCCCCTCTATCAGCTGCAACTAGGATGATGGGTATAAAGACGGATTTCAATTTGAGTGAGGAGTGTGTGGATGCAATCGCTGATTTCGTGAAAGACATTTTGCCAGAAGATAATCTTGCACCGGCATCATACTATGAGATACAGAAACTTGTTGCTGGGCTAGGATTACCGTATCAGATGATAGATGTATGCATCGACAACTGTATGATCTACTGGAGAGAGGACAAAGGCCGTTCGACATGTCGTTTTTGTCGCAAACCTCGGTATAAGGAAACAGGTGGAAGAGTGTCAGTGCCATATAAACGGATGTGGTATTTGCCGTTAACAGATAGATTGAAGAGATTATATCAGTCAGAGCAGACAGCGGGAGCAATGAGATGGCATGCAGAGCATACAATGGATGGAGAAATTGCTCATCCTTCAGACGCAAAAGCATGGAAACATTTTCAATCACTGTATCCTAGTTTTGCGTATGAGTTGAGGAACGTATACCTTGGCTTATGTACTGATGGTTTCAACCCTTTTGGGAAGCACGGTAGACAGTATTCATTGTGGCCAGTAATTGTAACACCTTACAATTTGCCGCCATCTTTGTGCATGCGACGGGAGTTCTTGTTCCTTAGCATTCTCGTTCCTGGACCAGATCATCCGAAGAGAGCACTAGATGTGTTTTTGCAACCATTGATTTATGAGTTACAAATGTTATGGGAGCATGGAATTGAGGCGTTTGATGTTTCTTGTCAGCAGAATTTTGTCATGCGGGCGGTACTTATGTGGACCATTAGTGATTTTCCAGCATATGGCATGCTATCAGGATGGACAACTCACGGAAGGTTATCGTGCCCGTACTGTCAAGATAACACAGATGCGTTCCAATTGAAGCACGAACGCAAAACGTCTTGGTTTGATTGTCATAGGCGATTCCTACCAAGAGATCATCCTTATCGTCGTAGCACGTCATTGTTTAGGAAGAACAGGATAATAATTGATGGTCCACCTCCGGAGTTAGATGGATAATATTTGTTGGATCAGTTCAGAGATTTTGGTGCAGATAGGACCGTTGATTGTGGTGGTAACGGCCATCATCCTGTTGATGGTTGTGGCAACTTACATAATTGGCACAAGAAGAGTATTTTCTGGGATTTGCCTTATTGGAAGGACCACCTTTTGAGGCATAATCTGGATGTCATGCACATTGAGAAAAAAAATTTCGACAACATTATGAACACCGTTCTCAATGTCCAAGGGAAGACGAAGGACAATCTGAAGTCTAGATTGGACTTGCCAGACATTTGTTCTCGTAGAGCACTTCATGTGACAGGGAACGGGAAGCCTCCGGTCCCGGCTTTTCGTTTGGATGAACCTTCAAAGGCCGCATTTTTTGATTGGATTACCAAAAGTGTTAGATTTCCGGACGGAAACGCATCTAACCTTCGGAACTGCGTTGATCATGGTGAAGGAAAGTTTACTGGGATGAAGAGTCACGATTGTCATGTGGTGATGCAACGCCTCCTTCCTTTTGCCTTTTCATGTCTTCTACCACGTAATGTCCACGAAGCAATTGCTGGTATACAATCATTAAATTTATTTGTAAATACTTTATACAATATTAAAGTAATAATTAATTTATTAATTTCTTATGCATATTATGCAGGTATTGGTGCCTTTTTCGAGATATTTCTTCGCGGTCTCTTACAGCAGACGGTATCCGCAACTTTGCGAATAATATACCCGTCATCCTTTGCAATTTGGAGAAGATATTTCCGCCTTCCTTCTTTGATGTTATGGAACATCTAACAATTCATCTCCCTCGAGAAGCAGAGCTTGGGGGCCCGGTTCAGTACCGTTGGATGTATTCTTTTGAACGGTATATGTTTCATCTAAAGAAGAAGGTAAAAAATTTGAGCAAAATGGAGGGTTCTATTGTTGCACAGAGCATCAATGAAGAAACGTCACATTTTGCGGAGTTCTACTTTCCATCACAAGTGAAAACGAAGCGTCGTAGACCAGCTCGACATGATGACGGAGGCGTACTACCACATTATCCGGTTGATGTTCCTCATATATTCTTAGAGATTGGACGACTTAGTGGAAAAGGTAAGAAGCGGAGACTTTCAGCACAGCAGTGAAATCATTTGCACATGTATATTCTTACAAACTGCGACGGCATTGAAGAATATGAGAGGTATAATATTGAACGATTTATTTTCTTTATGGGTCTTTGATTATATATATGTTAACGTTGACACGCCCCATTCCGAGTACGAAAACGGAAAACGCGCGGAAGTCATAAAAATACGAAATTTTTAAAACTTTTCTTAAAACGGTTGAAACTATTCGAGTAAAACCCTTTTTCTTGCGATCCAAGTCAAATACTAACCAACAACTTTCATAACCCATCAAAGCAACAATTCATTCACACCTCTTAACATTATAAAACACAACTTAGGAGTCCCAAAACAGCAATCACCAAGGCATGAGAACAACCATCCAATACCCAAAAAGAAACTCGACAAGGAACTCCTAATCATCCTCTTCTCCTCGGCCTTGGTTCCACGAGCTCCACAACCTATGACTTCTCTTTACCTACACCAAAAGAGGCGCGTAAGCATTGATAATGCTTAGTGAGGCGGTCCTCCCGTCCCACCGGTTATACACACATGTGATCCAGGACTTACCGAAATAAAAGCAACACAAGCAAGCAATCAACAAGGAATGATAGAGCTCCATCACACACAAACACACACAACTTGGACAAGCCATAAATCACCCATATGGTCAAGTCCTAACACACATATCAATCACGATAAATCAATGATCACACAGATAAACCACGGTCGCGCACTCACCTTTGCCTTGACGTAATGAAGAATACACTTTCCCCTTTTTGATAGCTTCAAGCCTTAAGCTTGATTCTCTTTGGCTTCTACTCAACCAACCACCAAGTTATCACCAAAACCTAACAAGAAGTCACCAAAACGCTTCTCAAAGGGTGACAACAAGTAATCAAGCTCGGATTACTCAAAACCCCCAAAACGGATTCCATCTTTTCAAAAACAGGGCCTTAGTTAATCAACCATATCTCTTGCCCTAGATCATATCTCGCAATTTCCTTCGGTGGAACTCAAGATAAGCCTTTCAACAACCTATCTACCAAATTTCAGCTCAATCGGTTGAGATTAAGATGCTCGAACGTTTCCCGTCACCAGACCACTCACAGGTTCCTTCTGTACCAAGCGGTTTCAGGAGAACGTTCGTAACTCTTAATCCAACCATCAAAACTTCGATCCCTCCGGTCAAATCCAAGATAAGAACCTCAAGAATCTATATACCAATTTTCATCTCAAACGGACAAGTTTCGAGTGTTCAAACACTCACCCGAAAACGGTTTAGCGTTACAGTCCGAAAACAGAGCAGTCTTAGGAGAAAATCCGTAACTCCTAAACTACTTGATAATTTTTGACGAAATTTGGCAGAAATTCAACTAAGACCATGAAGAACTTACCCACCAAATTTCAAACCAATACGAGCTCGTTTGATACTCCGAACGACGCTTGCAAAACTCTCCAGAAACTCTGTTTTTCCTCCTTCTCCTCCTCCTTCTTCTCCTTCTTCTTCCCTCTCTCTCCCTTTCTCTCTTTCTCCCTTGGCTCGAAAATATCTTCTCTCTAGGAGGTAGAAGAAGTCTCCAGAGAGTTATGGAGAAGAGAAGGATATATTTATGTATATACATATATACATACACATATATGTATATGAATGTTGGTTTAATTAAATTAAACCGAACCGATCCGATTCCGCTAAACCGCAACAATCAATTCTCACAATTAATTTTTCCCATTCGGTTTAATAATTCCATCATATTTTCCCAAATCACCCGAGACATTTCTCCGTCTCACAAAAATATTTCGTCTCTCCCAAAATTCCTGGAATTTCCGCTTAATTCCGTAAAACAATCCAAACCGCTCGGATTACTTCTCAATGATCAATCCTTGATCACTTCAACCCAAACACCGCCCATTTGGCCGTTAATCGAGCTCGATATTATCCATATCACATTTCATCCCACATTTCCGTCAAACACTATTCATCCCGCAATTACACTATTCATTCCGCAAAAAATTCTATTCCTTCGTAAAACATTATTCCAAACCAATTAATCCAAATTGGTTCTGGAACGATTAATCTCCCGATCCGTCAAACCAATCCTATCCCCGCAAATTATTAATCGAGCTCCACATTATTTTTATTCTCTCAGGAACAAATACAACACGGTGCAAGGCATTACGACATCAAATAACAACTTGCACCGCAAGAAATGTAATAACTTTTATTACAAGGATCCGACTTGGGATACGGGTGTTACAATTCTCCCCCACTTAATAAGATTCGTCCTCGAATCTTAAGACAGCAACCGCCTTAGAACCCACTTGGGAGAATCGCACTTCCATCCTCACCTCGGATACCCAAGTTTCCTTGTCAACCCAAACATACTCCCTCATGACCTTATTCTCAGGAGTTTCCTGCACTACACTCTTGCCAATATGCTTTGCTCCCCCACTTGAGTTCGACATAATGGCATCATGCAAGGCCTACCATACAGAGCCCCGTATGGTGCCCTCTCCTATACTCACTTGGTAACTGTTATTATGCATAAACTCTACCAAGCTCAGGTAATCGGCCCATTGGCCACCCCAATCTAACACACACATATCCTTCATAGATTTTCGAGAGTCTAAATGGTTCTCTCTGATTACCCGTCATCTGAGGATAACACGCTATACTCATAGGTGAACCATGTGACAACACCATCCCGCTGATATACCTCCTTGCCAAAACTCAAGTTCCATCTGACTTCTTATGGCGAGAACGTGAACGGACTCGATTAAACGGTCTACAATACCCCTGATAGCATCCTTGCCCCGAGAAAGCAATAAGTCAACTATGAAATCCATCGTAATGCTATCCCAATTCCACTCAGGAATGGGTACTCTGTAATAACCCGCTCAGGACTTGATGCCCAATTGTCACCAATTAGTGAGTCTCAAGACTAGCCACCCATTTGGTCGCATCCCTATTCGTCCCAACCCCATGATAGTACCGCTTCAAGTCTCGGTACATCTTCGTCGCCCCGGGATGAGTAGAGAATCGACCCTGATGTGCCTTTCGAAGAATATCTCTCCTCAACTCCCCATCATTAGTCACCCAACCCGACCATTCCCAAGAATGGTTTCATTATTCAGAACCCAATACTCAGACTTCTTGTCCTTAGAAGCCTTAATCAAATCTCATCTTTCCCTTGAGCATCTCACGTTCTACTCAAAATATCAGCCTGGGTAACCGCTTTAAATCTCAACGGTTCTAACTTATCGGAAACCACACATAGCAACAAGTACTAATCATACTTGCCAAGCCCACGGCATCTCTCTCTCGGTACTTGTAGCTACCCGCTCCCATGCTGCATTAGAGCACAATCCAAACTTAACCTTGAGGCATCCGCATCAATCACATATGGCTCCTTAAAGTCTGGTTAAGCCAACACCGGAGCTAGTCAACATTCCTTCAAGTCTCAAGAAGCTCCCGTCACGCTTCTGAGACCACGTGCCCCAAAAATCTGATCCTAAGTGCACCCGCTGCCCTCAACAGTACATACAACCTCAGCAAAACTCAAGGTTCGGATCGTCCACTTAGATCTGTTCCCAAGTGCACTTACTACCCTTGACGGTAACTGTAGCACAACAGCTACTCTCAACGACAGTCGTGGTACCACAACTTATAATACTATACCGGTCACAACTCAACAGCCATAACTCATCACTAAGTATGTCAGTACTCCCGTCATGACTCACTCTAGCCATAACCGTACTTACACAATAACCCAGCAGTGACTGCAGTCACACCCAAATGACAGCTCAACTACCCGTACGGGACTTCCCTTTTTCAACACAGAGCAGTGCTCTACTCTCGTCAATGCCCCTAAAACCATCAATCACACTCGGTATTGTTCCATACTCGGTTCCATAACACCCCTGGTTTGTCATCTCAAGATCCTACGTGGTCACCCAACGGCTAACCCGTCGAAATCCAATCAACCCCGGATTCGAACGAGTTAAGTCGTCAAACGACCTAGCACATTAGAATCCAATCGCCCGCGGATCCTAATATACTAAGTCCGTGAGGTCCAATATCATAGGACCCCACCCCGGGCTACCGACCTAGGACGCCGCATATCCTAATCAGTAAACCATCCTGAGATCATGAGATCTCACTCTGGCTACCGATCTAGGATACCGCATAATGTCCTAATCAGTAAAAACCCCCCCTGAGATCCAATATCGTAGGACCTCCCCTGGGCTACCGATCTAGGGTACTGCATACCCTAATCAGTAAAAACCCTCTGAGATCATAAGATCTCACCCTGGGCTACCGATCTAGGATACCGCTGTATCCTAATCAGTAAAAACCCACCCTGTTAGGATTATCAGATAATCCTAACCAACATCATTAGAGTCAAATATCATATAACTCTAATGACCCGTCATTGGGGTTATATCACCCGACCCCAATGACCCGTCATTGGGGTTATATCACCTGACCCCAATGACCTGTCAATAGGATTAAATATCGCACAATCCTATCGACCGCAACCACGTAGCAAGATCTGATGACATAAACCCAAAAATCTCGAACCAAGATGGAACAAACACCGCTCCCAGCTCCCAACACATGACATACCACACCATGTGTCAAACCCGTCGATACATGAAACATTATACCATGTACTCGACATCCCTGATACATGCAATGCTACATCATGTATCATCCCATTATCAGATGCCTGATAACAACACGCTAATCCCATAAATTCTGTCAACCACAGAATGAGATTCACTGACTCAATATCATCCTCTGAGATCGCATCGATACTCACTATCATACCCGGTCACTCTCTATGGCAATCTCATCAATACTCAACCGAGGTCAGGCAATCTAGCAATCCAAACTCAACTATCCAAAGTTTCACTGGCAATTGCCTCAACCTCCGCCTGTATACTACTCAAAAATCCACTTTCCAAGCTAGGATCGATCGATCACGTCCCCTGATCGATCAATCTCTAATACTGAATAACGAACCGTAACATCACACCCTTCCAGATCGATCGATCTTTCCATGGATCGATCGATCTTAAACTCTCTGGAACACTCGATCGATCGATCTCCTCTTGAGATCGGTCGATCTTCTTTCCAAAATATCCCTGATCACATAAACGACATAAGGGATCGATCGGTCTGTCCTATGGATCGATCGATCCTCCCCTGTTCTGAAAACAGAGTTCACCGAACTTGAGTAATTCTCACTCCCAAATCACTAAACAACTAAACCAGCCTTCTCATCAACAACGCTTCTCAAATAACGCTTAATCCACGTCCCATGACATCTGAAGGAGGCACTCTAGCATCAAACTTATTCCTCACCTCTAAAACTCCCCAGATATCTACACCGTTGGCTTTCCTAGCCAATACACTACTCCACCACATATGTGCATCTCCCTCTAAGTGATGCACCAAGAGATCAACTCATACTCCTCCGAACATTTTACAGAGTGGAGATTTCTTTCCCACCTCGACCTCCACTCATCAATTTAAACCCATGCAACCCCATGCATATCCAATGGCGTAATTCACTTAAGACACTCAACATAATTATAAACACATCAACATAACTCAACCAGATAAGGAAAATTCTAACCATTGGTCGGTTTGGAGTTGCTCGGTTCTCCCGACTCGATGTTCGAAGAGTAAGCTGGGGGAGTCACCGCAGCCCGCTTAGGTGGTGGTGCTTTTGATCCTCTTCCACCTTGCTGCAACTTAGGACACGAAGCCTTAATGTGCCCCACTTCCTTACAGCGATAACACATCCTGGTGTCGCCTTTCGGGCAGTTAGCCATCCGATGATCTTTACTCCCACACCCATAACATCCGGATTGCCCACTAGAAGCATTCTTAGAAGTACTCTCCCACTTCCTTTTCTGACCCTTTCGACATTTGCCACTCTTCCCCGAACCAAGACTAAGAGACTTCTTGGCTTGAGTCTCTAAGTTAGCCACCCTAGCCTCGGGGTTTACCGTTTTCGGTGGCTCACTCACTTCAGATGGCGCTTCGGGAGCTAGTGTGGCTACCGGCCTTGGTAGTCTATCGAGAATCTGAGCCAACAAGCCCAACACCTGCTCCATTTGATTCGGACCCTCATGTTGCTGACCTTGTACTTGCGGCTCTCCTTCAGCCGCTTGAGTCGCATCCTTTGCAGCTCCACCATCTCCTGCCTCAGCAACATCCTCGACTAGCACTTGGTCTTCACTCCGGGGGTCCGCTTGTTCTAATGGCTCAGCCGGCTCCCGCGCCACTCCTCCTCTATCACTTCCACTTCTTGACATCTTCACAAGCAACAAGCATTCAATAACCCAAACTTAACAAAACAGCACAAGAAAGAAGTCTTACCGTGGAACCTTTTAGTTGGCCGAAGAGGATGATCTCTAACCCAACCCCAAAGCAATCATATCACACATAACCACATATCAACAATCACACATACAAACAACCAATCAAACAACACAGAGCAAGCAACACTCACAGCATCCTAGAACCGCTACTGCTCTGATACCAAATTGACACGCCCCATTCCGAGTACGAAAACGGAAAACGCGCGGAAGTCATAAAAATACGAAATTTTTAAAACTTTTCTTAAAACGGTTGAAACTATTCGAGTAAAACCCTTTTTCTTGCGATCCAAGTCAAATACTAACCAACAACTTTCATAACCCATCAAAGCAACAATTCATTCACACCTCTTAACATTATAAAACACAACTTAGGAGTCCCAAAACAGCAATCACCAAGGCATGAGAACAACCATCCAATACCCAAAAATAAACTCGACAAGGAACTCCTAATCATCCTCTTCTCCTCGGCCTAGGTTCCACGAGCTCCACAACCTATGACTTCTCTTTACCTACACCAAAAGAGGCGCGTAAGCATTGATAATGCTTAGTGAGGCGGTCCTCCCGTCCCACCGGTTATACACACATGTGATCAAGGACTTACCGAAATAAAAGCAACACAAGCAAGCAATCAACAAGGAATGATAGAGCTCCATCACACACAAACACACACAACTTGGACAAGCCATAAATCACCCATATGGTCAAGTCCTAACACACATATCAATCACGATAAATCAATGATCACACAGATAAACCACGGTCGCGCACTCACCTTTGCCTTGACGTAATGAAGAATACACTTTCCCCTTTTTGATAGCTTCAAGCCTTAAGCTTGATTCTCTTTGGCTTCTACTCAACCAACCACCAAGTTATCACCAAAACCTAACAAGAAGTCACCAAAACGCTTCTCAAAGGGTGACAACAAGTAATCAAGCTCGGATTACTCAAAACCCCCAAAACGGATTCCATCTTTTCAAAAACAGGGCCTTAGTTAATCAACCATATCTCTTGCCCTAGATCATATCTCGCAATTTCCTTCGGTGGAACTCAAGATAAGCCTTTCAACAACCTATCTACCAAATTTCAGCTCAATCGGTTGAGATTAAGATGCTCGAACGTTTCCCGTCACCAGACCACTCACAGGTTCCTTCTGTACCAAGCGGTTTCAGGAGAACGTTCGTAACTCTTAATCCAACCATCAAAACTTCGATCCCTCCGGTCAAATCCAAGATAAGAACCTCAAGAATCTATATTCCAATTTTCATCTCAAACGGACAAGTTTCGAGTGTTCAAACACTCACCCGAAAACGGTTTAGCGTTACAGTCCGAAAACAGAGCAGTCTTAGGAGAAAATCCGTAACTCCTAAACTACTTGATAATGTTTGACGAAATTTGGCAGAAATTCAACTAAGACCATGAAGAACTTACCCACCAAATTTCAAACCAATCCGAGCTCGTTTGATACTCCGAACGACGCTTGCAAAACTCTCCAGAAACTCTGTTTTTCCTCCTTCTCCTCCTCCTTCTTCTCCTTCTTCTTCCCTCTCTCTCCCTTTCTCTCTTTCTCCCTTGGCTCGAAAATATCTTCTCTCTAGGAGGTAGAAGAAGTCTCCAGAGAGTTATGGAGAAGAGAAGGATATATTTATGTATATACATATATACATACACATATATGTATATGAATGTTGGTTTAATTAAATTAAACCGAACCGATCCGATTCCGCTAAACCGCAACAATCAATTCTCACAATTAATTTTTCCCATTCGGTTTAATAATTCCATCATATTTTCCCAAATCACCCGAGACATTTCTCCGTCTCACAAAAATATTTCGTCTCTCCCAAAATTCCTGGAATTTCCGCTTAATTCCGTAAAACAATCCAAACCGCTCGGATTACTTCTCAATGATCAATCCTTGATCACTTCAACCCAAACACCGCCCATTTGGCCGTTAATCGAGCTCGATATTATCCATATCACATTTCATCCCACATTTCCGTCAAACACTATTCATCCCGCAATTACACTATTCATTCCGCAAAAATTCTATTCCTTCTGTAAAACATTATTCCAAACCAATTAATCCAAATTGGTTCTGGAACGATTAATCTCCCGATCCGTCAAACCAATCCTATCCCCGCAAATTATTAATCGAGCTCCACATTATTTTTATTCTCTCAGGAACAAATACAACACGGTGCAAGACTGTTACGACATCAAATAACAACTTGCACCGCAAGAAATGTAATAACTTTTATTACAAGGATCCGACTTGGGATACGGGTGTTACAAACGTGATGATCGCTTTAATATCATAGGGTTTATTGAAAAGACCTACCCTTTTTCTTTTTTTTTTTTTTTTTTTTTTTTTTTTTTTGTACTGAAGGATTGGTCGATCCTCCTTCGACAGATAGATGTAGAAATAGAGGATCGATCAATCTGTTATGGATCGATCTGTTATGGATCGATCGATCTCGAGACCCCCGATTTTCTCTAGAGCTCTCTGGCCAAAAATGGTCCCTCAGGATCGATCGTTCTTGCCCAGGAACGATCGATCTTGATACCCCAATTTCGTCCAGAGAGCACATCCAATCGAACAACTTTTCAGGATCGATCGTTCTTGCCCAGGAACGATCGATCTCTACCCCAAAATCGACCAGAGGCTCTCTGCCCAAAATCGACCCCTCGGGATCGATCGTTCTTGCCTAGGAACGATCGATCTTGAATCCCCAAGGACTTACGCCACAAAATGATATTACAGGATCGATCGATCCTGTATGGATCGATCGATCCCTTCTTGCCTCGCAACTCAAGAACAACACTAAGCAAGCCACAATTCACTTCAAACACATCACAACAACATCCAAAACTATTTTAGCATACCGTTATGCATCATATAGGGTTAAATCATTAGCATCCTAAGAACACAAGTCTATAAACAACACACAAGATCACAAAACACAAGAAAATCTAAACCCAAAAAACCTTCAACCCCGAGATCAATCCCTTCTCCTCGGCCTTGGTTCCACGCGCTCCACATCTAAGTCTTTTCTTTATCCTTACCTGCACCAAAAGAGGCGCATAAGCATTGATAATGCTTAGTGAGGCGGTCCTCCCGTCTCACAGCGATAAATACATATAATCACCAGCTTACCGAAAATCAATATGCAATGCAACAATCAAGCAATATCATGATAAAGCTCTATCGCCACACACATCACATAACTTGGAATAGCCATAAATCACACCCATATGGACAAGTCCTACATCACACATTAATCACAAAAAGCCTAATGATTATATGTTCGCTACGGTCACGCACTCACCTTTGCCCAACGGTTCGAACAAGAATACTTTGACGGTTTCCAAGCTTTAAGCTTACTTCTTCTTGGCTCCAATTCACCTAAAATGCCACCTCTTGTCTAGCAAGAGACCAACAAACAAATCAATTGGATGATCATTAGATCAAAACCCTTTGAACTCGGAGTACCCCTAGTCCCCAAACTCGGATTCTCTTACTCAAAAACAGGGGCAACTCCGGTTGCTCATAACTTAATCTCCAGGCCATATTTTCACAATTCCTTCGGTTAACCTCAAGACAACACCCTCAAGAACTCATCTACCAAATTTCACCCAAAACTAACAAGATTTGAGTTTCCAAACACTCGCCCAACTCAACTTGGCGCTACAGCCCGCAAAACAGAGTAGTCTAGGGAGAAAATCCGTAACTCCTAAACTACCCAACAAAACCACACGAAATTTGGTAGACAAGTACACAAGAGAAGGAAGAACTTACTCACCAATTCTCAGCTCAAACCGAGCTCTCTTGCTTGGTCGATCAGCCTCTCAAACTCAGCTCCAAACTCTGTTTTCTTCCCTTCTTTCTTCTCTTCTCTTCCTCTCCTTCTTCCTTTCTTTCCCTCTTTTCCCCCTCCTTTTCTCTCTTCTTTTCTCTCTCTCTCGTTCCTTTCTTTTCTCCCCAAAGAAAAGAAGTTTCAAGAAGCCTCAAGAATTCTAGAGAGAAAGGGGAGATATACATATGTATGTATATGTTTTGGTTTAATTTAATTAAACCAAACCAATCCAATTCCACTAAACCGCAACAATTAAATTCTTTTCTTAATTCCTTTCCACACGGTTTAGTAATTCCGTCAAATTCTCAAATCACCCGAGACCTCTCCCCGTCTCACAATATTTCTTCCATATCCGTCAAACCCCGGAATTACCGCATAATTCCGCTAAACCGAACCACTCGGGATTCCTCAACAACGATCAATCCTTTGATCGTTTCACCTCATTTCTCGCCCCTAGGGCCACCGATCAAGCTTAGTACCGTTCCATACTCGGTTCCATAACATCCCCGGATTTACATCTCAAGATCCCATATGGTCCCCAACGGCTAACCCGTCAAAATCCAATCAACCCCGGATTCGAACGAGTTAAGTCGTCAAACGACCTAGTACATTAGAATCCAATCGCCCCGGATCCTAATATACTAAGGCCCCGTGAGATCCATCAAACGACCTAGTACATTAGAATCCAATCGCCCCGGATCCTAATATACTAAGGCCCCGTGAGATCCGATAATACCGGACCCCACCCGTGGTTCACCGTCCATTAGGATTAAATCGCCCATAATCCTAATCAGTAAACCACCCGGTTAGGATTAAATCGCCCATAATCCTAACCCACGTCATTAGAGCTAATCTCACATAACTCTAATGACCCGTCATTAGGATTAAATCACCCATAATCCTAATGACCCCGTCGATAGAATTAGACGTCATCTAATTCTACCGACCCCGACCATATGGTAGGATCTGTTGACATAAACCCAAAAATCCCCGAACCGAGACGGAATGAATACTTCGCTCAATCCCCGCGACTCATGAAATATCCCATCATATGTCGCCCCGTCGATACATGAAATCCCCCATCATGTACTCGACAACCCAATACATGAAATACCACATCATGTATTATAATCCGCCATCAATCCATAAACATCATCATATTAATAATCAACGTCAAAATACAATATCCCGAGGGTTCGTCATAGCAACCACATAATTAAATACAATTCGAAAAGACGACTCAGGAACACGGATGTTACAATTCTCCCCCACTAATTTAGATTCGTCCTCGAATCTCAAGCCGCAGCTTGTTCCCTGAACCACTCGGAGAATCTAGCCCTTATCCGTCTCTCTGGTTCCCAAGTCTCCTCTTCCACCCCGTCACAATCCCAAAGGATCCTCACCTCGGGAGCTCTCCTCCTCCCGTCAACCCTGATTCTACGATCTAGAATCCTCACGGGTCTCACCTCAACCCTCAAACTCGGCGACAACTCAGGTGGAACTTCCGGTAACAACTGATTATCCCTATGCAAGCACTTCTTCAACTTAGACACATGGAACACATCATGGAATGCTTGCATAGACACTGGCAACTCCAGCCTGTAGGCGACAGGTCCCACTCGTTCCACCACTCGGAACGGTCCCAAATATCTCGGGCTCAACTTGCCCTCGGAAAATGACCTGTTAGAGCCCTTGAACATCGCCGTTTTGAGATAAACCATATCTCCTACGGCGAATTCCAACTCTCTCCTGCGGTTATCCGCATAACTCTTCTGACGATCCTGAGCCTCCTTCATGTTGATCCTCAAGACTCGGATCTTCTCTGTAGTCTCCTGCACCAAACTCTCGCCATACATGCTTCGCTCCCCCACTTGAGCCCAGCATAATGGCGTCCTACAAGGCCTCCCATACAAAGCCTCATATGGTGCCATCCCGATACTCGCCTGATAGCTGTTGTTATACGTGAACTCTACCAGGCTCAGGTAATCGGCCCAATGGCCACCCCAATCCAGCACACACATCCTCAAAAGATCCTCGAGAGTCTGAATGGTCCTCTCGGACTGACCATCCGTCTGAGGATGATATGCTGTACTCATGTGTACCTTAGTACCCAACTCCTTCTGAAACTCTCGCCAGAAAACCGATGCGAACTTACTATCGCGATCCGACACAATACTCGCAGGTACACCATGCAATCTCACAATCTCATTAATGTACTTCCTCGCCAAAACCCGAGCTCCATCTGTTTTTCTTATGGCGAGAAAATGAGCGGACTTAGTCAAGCGATCAACAATAACCCAAATAGCATCCTTGCCCCGAGAATTCGGTAACCCCACCACAAAATCCATCGCCACCATATCCCACTTCCACTCGGGCATAGGCAAACTCTGTAATAATCCGCTCGGAACCTGATGCTCGGCCTTCACCAGCTGACAAGTCTCACAGCTAGCCACCCACTTGGCTACATCTCTCTTCATCCCAACCCAATGATAATACCGTTTCAAATCTCGGTACATCTTAGTCGCCCCGGGATGAATAGAAAATCGACTTTGGTGTGCCTCCCGCAGGATATCTCTCCTCAACTCCTCATCACTAGGCACACACACTCGTCCATGAACCAAAATGGTTCCATTATTCGAGACTTGGTACTCAGACTTCTCATCCCTCGAAGCCTTAATCAAACCCTCGTCTTTCTCTTGAGCCGCTCGTACTCTACTCAAAATATCGGCTTGGTTAGCCGCCTCTAACCCCAACGGCTCTAACTCATCTGAAATAACACATAGCTGCAAGGTACTAATCATGCCCATCAACTCCTCGGCATCCTTCTCTGTACTTGCAGCTATCCGCTTCCTACTCAAGGCATCCGCAACGAGATTAGCTTTCCCCGGGTGATAAGCTATCTCGAGATCATAATCCGCCATAAGTTCCATCCATCTCCTTTGTCTCAAGTTCAACTCAGGCTGAGTAAACACATACTTGAGACTCTTATGATCCGTGAACACTTGTACTTTACCACCATACAGATATGATCTCCATATCTTCAATGCAAACACTACCGCCGCCATCTCTAAATCATGAGTCGGATAATTAGCTTCATGCTTCCTCAACTGTCGAGAAGCATAAGCAATCACCTTCCCATGTTGCATCAAAACGCAACCCAAACCCAATCTCGATGCATCTGTGTAAACCACATATGGCTCCTTAGGATCCGGTAAAGCCAATACTGGTGCGGTGGTCAACATATCCTTAAGTCTCAAGAAGCTTTCCTCACACTTCTGAGACCAAATAAAGGGAACATCTTTCCCCGTCAACTTCGTCATAGGTTGAGCAATACTCGCAAAACCTTTGACGAATCTCCTGTAATACCCCGCCAGACCGAGAAAACTTCTTATCTCCGTAGCATTCTCAGGTCTCGGCCATTCCATGATGGCCTTAATCTTCTCGGGGTCAACGAAAACTCCACTCTCGGAAATCACATGACCCAAGAATCCGATCTCTCTCTGCCAGAAGCTACACTTACTCAGCTTAGCAAAAAGCTTCTGCTCCCTTAGCTTCTCCAATACTTTTCTAAGGTGGTCACCATGCTCATCGGAGTCCCTCGAATACACCAAGATATCATCTATGAAGATGATTACAAACTCATCCAAATACTCCCGGAAAACATCATTCATCAACCTCATGAATGCCGCTGGTGCATTCGTTAACCCGAAAGGCATCACTACGAACTCATAATGCCCATACCTCGTCCTAAAGGCCGTCTTCTGAATATCCGACTCCTTAATAGGAATCTGATGGTATCTAGAAGCCAAATCAATCTTCGAGAACCAAGTAGCACCTCTCAACTGATCCAATAACTCATCAATTCTCGGAAGAGGGTACTTGTTCTTTATTGTCACTCGGTTTAGACCCCGGTAGTCTATACATAACCGGAAGCTTCCGTCCTTCTTCTTCACAAACAAGACGGGTGCTCCCCATGGTGAACTACTCGGTCTTATGAAACCCTTATCCAATAGCTCCTCCAACTGCTTCTTAAGCTCCGCCATTTCGCTGGCGCCATACGATATGGAGCTTTAGAAACAGGAGCCGTCCCGGTTCCAACTCGATCGTAAATGGATCCGCTCTTGGTGGTGGTAATCCCTTCAACGATTGGAATACATCCTCAAATTCTTTTACCACCGGGATGTCTTGAAGTCTTATCTCTTTACCATCTTCGGGTAATGAAATGGTAGCGAGATACGTTTCACACCCATTTTCAATCATCTTCTCCGCTTGAATAGCGGAAATCACCAAACACCCCGTGGTAGGTCTCACTCCTTGATACACCACCCGTCCATGATCATTCTCGAACACCACTCTACCTCGATGACAATCTAGGTGAGCCTTATACTTCCCAAGCCAATCCATCCCCAAGATCACATCATAAATCTTTACTGGCCACACAATCATATCCGCTGGCTTCACTCCTCCAACGATATGAACTTCTACGTCCCGCACCAGGCTATGCGTATCAAAGGTCTGACCTCCAGCCACTCTCACCCTTCTCAAACAATCACTAGGCTCTTCTCGGAGCCTCCCTTCTCTCACTAATTCCGGAGTAACGAAGCAATGAGATGCTCCGGAATCAAACAACACGTGAGATGTAACCCCTCCCATGTTCAAGGTCCCTACACATAGCCTATGCGTTGAGACTACACAACAACAACAATAGCAACCACCACCACAAAAAACAAAACTCATATACACATTAGAGTAATCATGGAAAAGGAATTCTAACCAGTGATCGGCTTGGTGTTGCTCCCTTCTCCTGACTCGATGGTCAAAGAATAAGCTCGAGGAGTCACCGCCGCCTTCTTAGCTGGTGGAACTCCCGAACTTCCGCTACCTTGTTGGAGCTTGGGGCATGAAGTCCTGATATGTCCCACCTCCTTGCAATGGAAGCAAGCCCTACTATCTCCTTTAGGACAGTTGGCAACCTTATGTCCTTTGTCACCACACCTGAAACATCCTGATTGAGTGCTAGAAGCACTCTGAGAGGAACCTTCCCACTTCCTCTTTTGTCCTCCCGAAAACTTACCACTTTTTCCGGAATCAGAAGTAAACGACTTCTTCCCTTGAGTTTGAGGCTCAGATGCTTTAGCCTCCTCTATCATACCCTCCTCAATTATGGCCGCTCTCTCTACTAACTCGGCCACCATTGCATACGATCTCACATTGCATCTATTCCTCAACTCCAAACGCATTCCCCTTAGAAATCTTCTTACTTGGGCCGGTTCATCCTGAAGGCCCCTTCCCGCAAACCTTCGAAGTCGGTTAAACTCCACTTCATACTCTCGAACCAACCTCGTTCCTTGAGATAATTCCAAAAACTCCGTTTCCAAACGGTCCATAGCTTCTTGCGGGAAGTATTTGAGGTTAAACTCCTCACAGAATTCCTCCCAAGTATTCACACCATTGGCTCTTCTAGCCAACACATTTCTCCACCACATATGCGCATCTCCCTCCAGGTAATGTACCGCAATATCCACCTTATACTCCTCGGGGCACCTTATAGAGTGGAAGTTTCTCTCCACTCTCGCCCTCCACTCATCAGCTTCAACCGGTTTGGCACCCCCATGAAAGAACTTTGTGCCAAGCCTCTGCATATGATCCATCACGGTAAGGTAAGATGGAATCATTTGCCCTGCAACTGCCTCATGAGCCACAACTCTTGGTGGCTCTTCCCCTCTTGGTGGCATCTCAGGGGCTGGAGCTGGTATCGGTCCTGGTAACCTCTCCAAAATTTGAGCCAACATACCCATCATTGCCCCCATTCCTGGTTGACCAGCTTGTTGCTGAACCTCAACTTGCGGTTCCCCACCAACAGTAGGAGCTGCACCCCCAGCAACTCCAACATTCTCATCACCAGCAACAGGGTCAACTCTTTCTTGATCCTCACCATTAGGGGCTCCATTCACCACACGCTCAGCTACCTCACCCCTTGCCACCACCTCTCGCACTCTTCTGAATCTCACCATACTACAAAAGCAACACAAGGTTCAGCACAAACAACTTAATCACACAATATCCCAGAAGACTTACCGTGGAACAATTAATCACAACAAATAACAATCACAAGCAAGACTCCCCACACATCCTAGAACCGTCTTGCTCTCGCACTCTTCTGTTTTTTTTTTTTTTTTTTTTTTTACTGAAGGATCGGTCGATCCTCCTTCGACCGATCGATCTAGAAATAGAGGATCGATCGATCTGTTATGGATCGATCGATCTCGAGACCCCCGATTTCTTCTAGAGCTCTCTGGCCAAAAATGGTCCCTCAGGATCGATCGTTCTTGCCCAGGAACGATCGATCTTGATACCCCAATTTCGTCCAGAGAGCACATCCAATCGAACAACTTTTCAGGATCGATCGTTCTTGCCCAGGAACGATCGATCTCTACCCCCAAAAATCGACCAGAGGCTCTCTGCCCAAAATCGACCCCTCAGGATCGATCGTTCTTGCCTAGGAACGATCGATCTTGAATCCCCAAGGACTTCTGCCACAAAATGATATTACAGGATCGATCGATCCTGTATGGATCGGTCGATCCCTTCTTGCCCTGCAACTCAAGAACAACACTAAGCAAGCCACAATTCACTTCAAACACATCACAACAACATCCAAAACTATTTTAGCATACCGTTATGCATCATATAGGGTTAAATCATTAGCATCCTAAGAACACAAGTCTATAAACAACACACAAGATCACAAAACACAAGAAAATCTAAACCCAAAAAACCTTCAACCCCGAGATCAATCCCTTCTCCTCGGCCTTGGTTCCACGCGCTCCACATCTAAGTCTTTTCTTTATCCTTACCTGCACCAAAAGAGGCGCATAAGCATTGATAATGCTTAGTGAGGCGGTCCTCCCGTCTCACAGCGATAAATACATATAATCACCAGCTTACCGAAAATCAATATGCAATGCAACAATCAAGCAATATCATGATAAAGCTCTATCGCCACACACATCACATAACTTGGACTAGCCATAAATCACACCCATATGGACAAGTCCTACATCATACATTAATCACGAAAAGCCTAATGATTATATGTTCGCTACGGTCACGCACTCACCTTTTCCCAACAAGAATACTTTGACGGTTTCCAAGCTTTAAGCTTACTTCTTCTTGGCTCCAATTCACCAAAAATGCCACCTCTTGTCTAGCAAGAGACCAACAAACAAATCAATTGGATGATCATTAGATCAAAACCCTTTGAACTCGGAGTACCCCTAGTCCCCAAACTCGGATTCTCTTACTCAAAAACAGGGGCAACTCCGGTTGCTCATAACTTAATCTCCAGGCCATATTTTCACAATTCCTTCGGTGAACCTCAAGACAACACCCTCAAGAACTCATCTACCAAATTTCACCCAAAACTAACAAGATTTGAGTGTCCAAACACTCGCCCAACTCAACTTGGCGCTACAGCCCGCAAAACAGAGTAGTCTAGGGAGAAAATCCATAACTCCTAAACTACCCAACAAAACCCCACGAAATTTGGTAGACAAGTACACAAGAGAAGGAAGAACTTACTCACCAATTCTCAGCTCAAACCGAGCTCTCTTGCTTGGTCGATCAGCCTCTCAAACTCAGCTCCAAACTCTGTTTTCTTCCCTTCTTTCTTCTCTTCTCTTCCTCTCCTTCTTCCTTTCTTTCCCTCTTTTCCCCCTCCTTTTCTCTCTTCTTTTCTCTCTCTCTCGTTCCTTTCTTTTCTCCCCAAAGAAAAGAAGTTTCAAGAAGCCTCAAGAATTCTAGAGAGAAAGGGGAGATATACATATGTATGTATATGTTTTGGTTTAATTTAATTAAACCAAACCAATCCAATTCCACTAAACCGCAACAATTAAATTCTTTTCTTAATTCCTTTCCACACGGTTTAGTAATTCCGTCAAATTCTCAAATCACCCGAGACCTCTCCCCGTCTCACAATATTTCTTCCATATCCGTCAAACCCCGGAATTACCGCGTAATTCCGCTAAACCGAACCACTCGGGATTCCTCAACAACGATCAATCCTTTGATCGTTTCACCTCATTTCCCGACCCTAGGGCCACCGATCAAGCTTAGTACCGTTCCATACTCGGTTCCATAACATCCCCGGATTTACATCTCAAGATCCCATATGGTCCCCAACGGCTAACCCGTCAAAATCCAATCAACCCCGGATTCGAACGAGTTAAGTCGTCAAACGACCTAGTACATTAGAATCCAATCGCCCCGGATCCTAATATACTAAGGCCCCGTGAGATCCATCAAACGACCTAGTACATTAGAATCCAATCGCCCCGGATCCTAATATACTAAGGCCCCGTGAGATCCGATAATACCGGACCCCACCCGTGGTTCACCGTCCATTAGGATTAAATCGCCCATAATCCTAATCAGTAAACCACCCGGTTTGGATTAAATCGCTCATAATCCTAACCCACGTCATTAGAGCTAATCTCACATAACTCTAATGACCCGTCATTAGGATTAAATCACCCATAATCCTAATGACCCCGTCGATAGAATTAGACGTCATCTAATTCTACCGACCCCGACCATATGGTAGGATCTGTTGACGTAAACCCAAAATTCCCCGAACCGAGACGGAATGAATACTGCGCTCAATCCCCGCGACTCATGAAATATCCTATCATATGTCGCCCCGTCGATACATGAAATCCCCATCATGTACTCGACAACCCAATACATGAAATACCACATCATGTATTATAATCCGCCATCAATCCATAAACATCATCATATTAATAATCAACGTCAAAATACAATATCCCGAGGGTTCGTCATAGCAACCACATAATTAAATACAATTCGAGAAGACGACTCAGGAACACGGATGTTACATTTATATGGCATATCAACGTTTTGCATATCCGGATAAAACAGAGGATGAGCTATTGGAACTCAAACAGGAGGAGTTCGGACGTTGGTGAAGAGATTATGTAATTGTTTTAAGTGCCTTGTATGTAACTATCACATATAATGAATGATTTATTTTGCTAAGTTTATATTTTATTTGTACAGGTCACGACCGAGATGGCTAACGGACAAAGATTTCCCACGTGGTTAGAAGAAATTGTTCGTTTTCCACTTGCCAACGTACAATCACATGTGATGTATAGCACACGTGGGTATGCGTTTAAGATTCTTCGGGAAGATAGGAGTGTGACAACTTCAGATTACGGTGTATCTTTTCAATCCGGTGATCTTATATACTATGGTGTCGTACGTGAGATTTTTGATGTTCAATACCCGGGAATGCTCGGTTTGAGATGCGTTGCATTTTTATGCGACTGGCACGACCCATTAGTAGGAAGTGGTGTGCGACACGATCAATTTGGTGTTACATCAGTACATAGCAGAAGGCGACTCCAGAAATACGATCCATTCGTACTTGCTTCACAAGTAGACCAGGTGAATTTTTAATTTAGTATTTCTGCATTCCTCGGGTAAAAAATTTATATTACTTTTATTACACTGTATAGGTTTGTTATATTTCCTATCCTCGGGTGACAAACAAGCAAGACCCGTGGGTTACAGTGACATCGATAAACCCGTGAGGTAGGATCAATGGGATCTCCGAACATGAACCCCTCCAACAAAGCTTTGTAGGTTTGGGTTCAATCGAACATTCCCTTGAGGTGGACCTTGTTGTTGATTTCACCATACACACGGACGATCGGGTATTTGAGGATTCAGAGGTAGAATTGGATGAATTCGAGGAAACTTCCGATTCAGGAGAATCAGAT
Organism: Boechera divaricarpa; assembly: GCA_026770425.1. Lineage (NCBI taxonomy): Eukaryota > Viridiplantae > Streptophyta > Magnoliopsida > Brassicales > Brassicaceae > Boechera > Boechera divaricarpa. The sequence goes on along the minus strand of CM049185.1, from coordinate 22,827,324 downwards.
TACTTATCATCGGATGATTCATAGTAGTTTTAAAAACTTTGACTTGAAAAATATGTACTTATACTTGTAATAGATATTTGTTATGGGGTTCAAATTAAGAGTAAAATAAATGACAATTATAAACAAGACCATATTCTATTGCTATTGGTACAAAATGATCGTGAAATAAACATTTTGATAATTATAATTGATTTTTTCAAAATTTATAAATATTATAATAAAAATAAAACGTTTTAGTCATTTACAATTTTAGATTTTGTTATTTATAGGTTTGTTAAAACGTTTTTTTTATAAATATTATTAAAACTATATAAAATCTTTAGAATTGGAAAACACATTTTTGTGTAATTTTAAACATTTTTCTAAATTCTAAGGGCGCATCCGTCGGAAATCCGTAGGTACAGTTCCTACGGATTTCCGACTGATACGCACAGCGTTTTTAAAAAATATTTATTTCCCAATCCGTCGGAAATCCGTCGGAACTGTTCCTACGGATTTCCGACGGATTCACCCTTAGCATTTAGAAAAATGTTTATTTCCCATTCCGTCGGAAACACGCCTTTTCCGACGGAATTCCGACGGAATAGGCCGTAAAAATACCCTTGTTATCTTGTAGTGTAAGACTTGACAAGTCTGGTATCTTTACTGAGAGGATTAGCGAGGCATGCGTTTATCCTATCTATCACCATTCCTTCTACAGCTGCACGATATGTAGGTTCATTCTCCATGAGAGTTGCGCCAATCTGCCTAAATGGAAACGACATGTGGTAAGCAATGAACGGCATAAATATATGCATTGGTCTAATTCGTTCATGAAATGTGCGGCTTGTGGATTGTTTTCCAATGGTTTTAGATACAAAGCTAAAAAACCGCATTGGATGTGCGATGGGCTTCACTTACTGAGCCATTTGTCCATAAAAGTCATCATCATCCCTTATTTTACACATCACCACGAGGAGTCTGTAGTGTTTGTAAAAAACAGACACATCATGTGCTCAGATGCGTTGAAGATGATTGTGACTACGTCATGGACTACAAGTGCGCTCTATTACCATATGAGGTCAAGCATAGAGTCGACCAACTTTCTCTCTTTATGCTATGGTGACGAAGATGCAAGTGGTAAATATTGGTGTGATATTTGTGAAAAGGAAACAGACCCAAAAACATGGTTTTACACCTCTAAAAATTGTGAGCTTACTTTCCATACGGATTGTGTGCTCGGCGATTTAGGAGGTCTCATGCCAGGAAGCATTGACAGTGGGCCGTACCCACTTATGCCATATACTTTGAGGTGGTTCTCAACAACAGTATGTCTCGGCCAGTTTGCAAACGATGCAAGTCTCGTTGCGTATTCCCACACATCTTGGAAACATGATATATCATGGATTTTACCCGTTTTTAGCCATGATATAAGTCGTTTTATCGAGTCTTTCTAGTGTTTTTTCTATCATTTTAGAGTCTTTTCAGGTTTTAGCACGTTTGGGACGAAATTGGAAATTTTGGAGACATTTGGAGCCTTTTTGGAGCAAACCGAAGAAAGTACCCGTTTTGAAGCTCGAGTATCGATCGACACCATCCCAGTATCGATCGATACCGACGAAGTTTTGAAGCATGAGTATCGATCGACACCATCTCGGTATCGATCGATACCGACGTAATCAACGCGCAGAAGAGATTTTCAAGGAAGCCCATAAGAAGCCCAATACTTTCCCTTATTTACAAAGAAGCCCAGCTCGTGTTTTTAGACCTATTTAAGCAAACTCTTAGTCTTTAAGTTAGGGGACGAGACTTTTGAGAGCTTTTGTGAGGGAGACGGATCCAAGACTTTGTTCATCATAGAGAAGATCCCGAACCCTTGTTTTTATTCTTTTGTTTAATTTGATGATCTATTCAGTTATGTTATTTGTTTCATCTATCATGTCTGAGTAGTCTCATTTTAGGTTTAGGGTTTTCTCATATGGATTTCTCTGATTTATGATGATTGATTTGTTAGGGTTCAAAATCTGAATAGTTCTTCACCATAGGTTGTTCTCAAAGCTATTTCTAACCTGATCACTTAGAATATAGAACCTAGATTAATCGATTAGGCACGACAGTGCAATTGAGTAATACGATAAAACCTAGGGTGAGCAATTGGATTATCTGCAAGGAGATTTGGTTTAATCGAATTGTGAACATATCAAACTTGAATTGATTGCTGGTTTACTGTGTAGGATTTGCAAAGAGATTTGGAATTTTAGACTTTAGACTTAGTTAGTTTTCGCAACGACAGTTGGTTAACTATACTTTCGTGTTTGAGTTCAAGAACGGCGCTTAATTGAATTGAACCTTAATTGATTAATTGTTGTTTATCATTGATTTCCTGAGAGTTACCCTGAGCCTAATCCTTCCCTGAATTGAATTAAAACAATCATATTTTGATCACCTATTTTACTGTTTAACTGTGATTTGCTTAGCTTAATCCTCACTAAGTTATTTATTGTGTGAATTTTCTTGAGTTCTTGTGTTCGACCCCTGATATACTGCAGCAACTGCTTTAGTACTTTTAGGGTATTAATTTGAGCATATCAAATTTGGCGCCGTTGCCGGGGACTCTAAAAATTCACCTTTAGAATTTTAGTTGTCGATTTTGTCTAAGTTCGTCGTCAGTATCGATCGATACCCCATTGGTATCGATCGACACTGAACGTCTGTTTTTAAATTTTGGTTACTTATTTTCTCGTCTTTTGATTTTCAGGTGTATGCATCAGCGTACCACCAGGAGAAAGAAGGACACACCACTGATCAATCTCTCCAACTCAGAGCTAGCAGAGCTTGAACGCACGAGTCGAACAAGGAAAAGAACTACAGTTGAGATGGATCTTCCACAAGGTTTGGTGCATGATGAGGAAGGTGGACAACTACCTCCTCCACAACAACCCCAAGCTGTTGCTGAACGGACACTTGGCGATTACAACCGACCGGATCAATTCTATGCCAATCGTGCAGCGATCCGTATTCCGACTTTCCAGAGGAATGACTTTGAGCTGAAGCCTGCTTACTTCGCTCTTGTTGGACAGCACCCCTTCACCGGTCTCCCTCATGAGCACCCTATGGATCACATCGAGAAATTCGAGGACTTGGTCACCGGTATGAAGTACAATGGAGTACCACATGAATACCTTTTTTGTAAGCTCTTTCCATACTCTCTTGGTGGAGAGGCAGCTTACTGGCTGAAGCAGCTACCTCCCGGATCTCTCGCCACTTGGAACGAGACCAAGAACGCATTCCTGAACAATTTCTATGACGATGCGAGATCAGAGGACCTCAGAAACAAGATCTCTCAATTTTCTCTGGGTCCAACAGAAGCACTCAAGGCTGCTTGGGTGCGATTCAGATCCTACCAGAGAGACTGTCCGCATCACGGTTTCAGTCAAGTTCAGCTGCTCGGGATCTTTTACAGAGGGATTGATTGGCGGTATCAGATGGCACTGGATTCTGCAAGTAACGGGAACTTCAACACTAGGGTTCCAACCGATGCTGTGAAGCTGATTGAGAATCCTCAAGGCCCAAAGAATAGCACCAAGAATGCTGATTTCGAGCGGAAGAGGCTCGCTAGTGTTGCTGACAGTTCGCAGATTGCTGAGGTTCAGGCGAAGCTAGACACAATGCACAACCTGCTAGTGGGGAAGACAAAGAAGGCTGTACATTTTGCTGAGGAAGTAGAGGAGATTAAAGATGAAGCAGAAGATGTTAACTACATTGGTGATTCTGGTTTTCAGGGTCAGCGATTTGGGTACAACAACAACAGAAGCCTCAACAACAATCAGCAAGGTGGTTACAAATCTGGTGGTAACCAATCTGGTTTTGGTGCCACACACCCGCCCAAAAACCACTTCGCAGCAATGACTTTACTCGCCAATACGGTAATTCAGCTTACCAACCGCATTCTCCGAGGTCTACAGAGAGTAAGACGGAGATCCTCTTGGAACAAATTCTGCAGTGGACAAGAAAAGATGACTGTGGATTTCAATAGAAAGCTGGATAATTTATACACTGATCTGAATGGGAGAATCGACGCTCTCGAAATCCATCGAAGATGCTGGAAAATCAAATAGCTCGACATCAGCAGCTGTCCAAGGAAAAGATAGTTCAACCACAGCATGGACATGTCAATGCAACCACCTCGAGCACTAGAGAAGAGGATTTTGAGCCTGAGATGACTATGTCCGTATCCAGTAATACTAGTATCGACCGATACCCACCTGGTATCGATCGATACTACCCAAGACCTGTTGTAGATTCGAAGGTTGCTGAAGATGGAGATAAGAATTCTGAGATTCCACGAGTATCGATCGACACCCCTACCAGTGTTGATCGACACCAACCTGCGGAGACGATACCAAACTCCAGTATCGATCGACACTCATCTGGTATCGGTCGATACCCTTCGCAGGCTGAATCAATAACTGAGAAAAGGACATAGATGGTTGAAGAAAGGGTCTACAAGCAGAAGTTGCCCTATCCTATTATTCCCAAGCTGACAAGAGAGGAGTGGGAGGCTGCTAGAAGCAAGTTTTTGTCAAAAAAAATGGTTGCAGGACCTCCCGTTGCTGATACACCACCACCGCTGAGACAGTTGACAAAGAGGGAAGACCCAGGGAAATTCTCAGTTCCATGCTCCATCTCTAGAGTAAACTTCAAGGAGTCTCTCGTTGACTCAGGGTCTAGTGTCAACGTCATGTCGAGGGCGATTGCAGAGAGATTGAAAGCTGATATGAGATCTCCTAACACGCTTCTCACATACGGGGATTCTTCTAGCTCACTCCCTTACGCTACAATTCTTGATTTACCTGTTAAAATAGGAGATTGTCTGATTCCTACTGATTTTCAGGTTGTGGAGATGAGCCAAGGATCCAGGGTGCCCTTGATTTTGGGAAGACCATTTATGGCTACTGTTGGCGCGATCATGGACACGCCTAATAAAAGAATCTCTTTCTCTTGCATTGACGGAGACGTCTTCTACGATGCCATTCCTTCTAGAGGAGCACCCAAACATGTCTCGCGCATCACCATTGCCTCTGGCGAGACTCTGATGATCGATCTGCTCGATGAGTCTTATGATGAACCAAAAGTCGCAGATGTTTCAAATGAACCCCCCCAACACCACAAGAAAGTTGTGGAGAAGACCAAGGCAGCAAAGAGGAAGGCGACGAGCAAGAAGTTCAACGGTGCTGCTAATTTCACTTTGATTCCTCAGAAGTGTGATGGAGATTCGATCGAATATAAGGTGAAGTGCAAGGGAACCTCGAAACCTTTCTCTAAGGTTAGAGTTCTCATTCCTACGGAGATGAAAGAGAAAGAAGAGGATATGATGAGCAAAACTTTGAAGCTGGAGATGTCTGGTTGTGGAGCTTATCTCGGAGTGAGTCCTCCACCTTGTCCTGACTGATATCTTAGTCAAAGTCAAGCTCGTGACATTAAACAAGCGCTTAGTGGGAGGCAACCCACTGGTAAGTCTATAAATATGAGTTTTTGTTTTTGTGTTTTGTTGTGTCTTGCGAATCAGGTCGGAAGAAGGATGGTCGTTTTTGTTCCGTATCGATCGACACCACCTTGGTATCGATCGACACCACCTTGGTATCGATCGACACCACCTCGATATCGATCGACACCACCGCTCTATGGTAACACCTCTTGTTCTTGACCTATTTCGTTTTGTCCTTTGATTTCTTTCACCTTCTCTGGGCTTGATAAACACTGGGGACAAGTGTTGTTTAAGTCTGGGGGGGAGGTAGTTATCGACATTGTGTTCATTTTTGTTTTCTAAAAAAAAAAAAAAAAAAAAAAAAAATTTGTTTTAATTGAGTCAAAACAACTTAGAGTTTTCTCGGAGTGTGCTTGGCTTTGTTGTTCTGATTTTGCTTTTGAGTGACCACTGTTACAGGATTAGTTTCAGTTCGACTAATGAAAAATCCAGAGGTAAACCAGCCAGCCAGAATTCATGGATTGTCTCCAACAAGTTTTCATCACAAGTTTTAGCCAAATTTTGCACTTCATCAATAAGGTAAATGTCCAAAGAGCTTGATTCATCATTCATTACCTAGCTAAGGAACTATTGCGTATGAAAGAAATGGTAGATCTCCCCCGTGATAAGTACTGGATACATTGAGAGGGTAAGAACCGGGAATTCGGTAGCTAACACTATCAATACTCGCGTCTCGAACCTTGATTTGTATGTGCAGTTAAAAAAAAAAAAAAAAGAATCAATAAGAACTGGAAACATTGAGAGGGTAAGAACCGGGAATTCGGTAGCAAACACTATCAATACTCCCGTCTCGAACCTTGATTTGTATGTGCAGTTAAAAAAAAAAAAAAATCAATAAGAACTGGTTGTGAAATAAGTCTGGGGGAGTTAAATACCAAGAAAAAGTTGAATGAATTGTTCCTTAGCTATGGTATTGTATGACCAAAGAATCTAGAAAGTTCGTGGACATTGATTTTAGCGATGAAACTGGCGATGATAAGCTTGGATGAACACTTAGCGGGGTCATAAGTGAAATTTTGGGAAGTTGGGGTTCCTACGGAGAAGTACATGGTGGTTAGATTCTGGAGCTGATCAGGCAGAAGTGGGCGCTTGGGAAAAAGGGCCATTACAGCGATTTCGGTAACAGTTCAGATCTCTAAGGTTTTTCAAACCTCTTTCTCTAACTTAGTTTTCTGTTTTGCTTGAGGGCAAGCAAAAGGCTAAGTCTGGGGGAGTTGATATATCATGGATTTTACCCGTTTTTAGCCATGATATAAGTCGTTTTATCGAGTCTTTCTAGTGTTTTTTCTATCATTTTAGAGTCTTTTCAGGTTTTAGCACGTTTGGGACGAAATTGGAGATTTTGGAGACATTTGGAGCCTTTTTGGAGCAAACCGAAGAAAGTACCCGTTTTGAAGCCTGAGTATCGATCGACACCATCCCAGTATCGATCGATACCGACGAAGTTTTGAAGCATGAGTATCGATCGACACCATCTCGGTATCGATCGATACCGACGTAATCAACGCGCAGAAGAGATTTTCAAGGAAGCCCATAAGAAGCCCAATACTTTCCCTTATTTACAAAGAAGCCCAGCTCGTGTTTTTAGACATATTTAAGCAAACTCTTAGTCTTTAGGTTAGGGGACGAGACTTTTGAGAGCTTTTGTGAGGGAGACGGATCCAAGACTTTGTTCATCATAGAGAAGATCCCGAACCCTTGTTTTTATTCTTTTGTTTAATTTGATGATCTATTCAGTTATGTTATTTGTTTCATCTATCATGTCTCGAGTAGTCTCATTTTAGGTTTAAGGTTTTCTCATATGGATTTCTCTGATTTATGATGATTGATTTGTTAGGGTTCAAAATCTGAATAGTTCTTCACCATAGGTTGTTCTCAAAGCTATTTCTAACCTGATCACTTAGAATATAGAACCTAGATTAATCGATTAGGCACGACAGTGCAATTGAGTAATGTCTGATAAAACCTAGGGTGAGCAATTGGATTATCTCGCAAAGAGATTTGGTTTAATCGAATTGTGAACATATCAAACTTGAATTGATTGCTGGTTTACTGTGTAGGATTTGCAAAGAGATTTGGAATTTTAGACTTTAGACTTAGTTAGTTTTCGCAACGACAGTTGGTTAACTATACTTTCGTGTTTGAGTTCAAGAACGGCGCTTAATTGAATTGAACCTTAATTGATTAATTGTTGTTTATCATTGATTTCCTGAGAGTTACCCTGAGCCTAATCCTTCCCTGAATTGAATTAAAACAATCATATTTTGATCACCTATTTTACTGTTTAACTGTGATTTGCTTAGCTTAATCCTCACTAAGTTATTTATTGTGTGAATTTTCTTGAGTTCTTGTGTTCGACCCCTGATATACTGCAGCAACTGCTTTAGTACTTTTAGGGTATTAATTTGAGCATATCAAAACAAAGAATGAAGATTCTCTCCGTAATGAATACTATTGCTCTGCTTCTTGTTTTCCATTTATTTATAGTTAATGAGTGACTTTGATGTATTTGAATCTTCCATGAATTGTTACACGTTCAGCTACAGTAATGCATAGCTAATTAAAGTCGTTGTGATTCAATTTTGGTAAAATGTCGTACCAGATAGTCAGATTTCATAGAAACGAGAAAAAAACCGATAACGTTTGGGGTTCCTCGTATTCATTGAGCATCCACTTTAATCTCTTTATTGTGTTTCATATCCATGTATCTTTCTCTGTTATGTGGTTTTTAATTTAGAAAGAAAAAAAAGACCCATGGTGTTTAATCAATCACATAGTCTTTTTTTGAATTATGGAATTTTGTTTTTCTAGCGATTTCCAAAGTACCGTCTTAGATTTAATCACCCAACAGAGTTCTTTATCAGAAGATGATGGGTTTTTTTTTTTAATGTTGGATAAAGCAGGAATTGTGTGTGTAGCAGGACTTATTCTCAATTTATCTCAATCACATAACCATAAAGAATCCTAAAACAATTATATCCGAGAATACTCTTGCAAGATCACTAGAGTAAAAGGGTTCGACAGTTACCAAGAGAAACAAAAGGATGATAAAATTGGAACAAGTATGATAAACCACTTCATCGGACTTACTGAGACTGAAAGCGTTTCATGATGATCATACTCATATACATGTAGCGTTGCGCACAATGAGTGAGGCAAGAAGTCTCGCTTGAGCTGAACTTACTTCCCGGTGAGCTAGTTATGCATTTGTCCCAGCACACACTTGTGACCTTTGCCACCATTTCGTTCACCATTGCTCTTTCTTTCTCTTGCTGCCACACACACACACATTATTACATTTCACCAAATATAAACCTAAGACTTACAAAAAAAAAAAAACGTTACTTGGCATTAACCCAGACAAAAACCAATTCTTGTAAACACATATTGGCACATCACTACATTCAAATTCAACTTAATTCTAATCAAACAAACTAAACCACACATGAAAAAGATTAGATCTTTAAACCATCCAACGCTATTTGACTCCTTAACGAGGATTCATAAAGAAATGGGTTTCTAATGAGTCTAGATAGGACTAAAAGACCGCTATGATCGATACATGGGCCGATATGAAGTTTTCTTTCAAGAGAAGATATGTTCCTCCTCATTTTTACAGGTTGACTCAAGGGAGCAAGTCCGTTGAAAAATACTACGAAAAGTTTGAAATCCTAAAGAACCATCTAGAGCTCGATGGTTCGAAAGAGCCGCTAATAGCTCAATTTATTGACGGTTTACAAGACCGTATTTCTCGGAAGGTAGAGTTGCTTCACTTACCAATTCAGATAGAGCAGCAGGAAGCGCAAGGCTTCAACAAAACTGAAGATCACCCAACCGTGTACCGCACGCAACAACAATCGGTTTCAACAACAAGACCGAGCTAAATCTGTTGAGGTTGATTGAGACTCAAGGGTAAGATTTCTGAGGGTTCTAAGAGTCCTAGAGCTGAGACGAGTAGGTCTACTCAACAACCTACACGCAACCGCAACATCATATGCTTCAAGTGTCAACGTAGAGGGCATATGGCCCGAGAGTGTCCCAACGCCAAAATCATGATTCTCACTAAGGATGGGGGTTATGAAACTCAAGACGAGACCGAGGATAATGATGATGCTTCAGATGATGATGTTGAGTATTCAGAGAAGAGAGATGTTCTTATGATGAGATGAATATTGAACACAGCCATCGTACTCGACGAAACGGCCTAACGAGAGAATATTTTTCATACTAAGTGTTTAGTAGAGGGCAATACGTGTAGCTTGATCATTGACGGAGGATCGTGAACCAATGTTGCAAGGTTTCACATGATAGACAAGCTAGGGCTCAAGAAAGACAAGCACCCACAGCCGTATAAGTTGAGATGGCTCAACGAAAAGTCCGAATTGAAGATTAACGAGCAAGTGAAGATATCTTTCAATATTGGGAGGTACCAAGACCAAGTGAACTTGTGACGTGATCCCTATGCAAGCCGGACACATTTTGTTAGGACGTCCTTGGCAGTTCGACAAAGAGGCCATTCATCACGGCCGGACCAACTTCTACTCTTTCACGCATAACAAGCGTAAAGTGACTCTAGCTCCACTCGAGCCATCCAAAATTCAAGCCATGCAAACCAAGATGGCTAAAGATGCTAAGAATGTCCAGAGAAGCTTGTTTGCCAAGTCAAGTCATATCAATAAGGCGTTATACACAAAACAAGACATGTTACTTCTATTTTACCGAGACGCCCTATCCGCTAAGAAGGAATCAATCGATTTGCCTAGCGACATTCAAGGGGTTCTTGACCGATTCAGAGATGTTTTTTCAGATGAAATACCACCAGGGCTTCAACCATTTAGATAAGTTGAGCACCAGATAGACCTCATGCCCAGAGCTGCCTTACCGAACCGACCGGCATATCGCGTGAGTCCGACGGAAGCACAAGAACTCGAATGACAAGTGCAAGAGCTGATGACTAAGGGCTACGTGAGGGAAAGCCTTAGTCCTTGTGTTGTACCCGTGTTGTTATTGACCAAGAAAGATGGCACATGGAGGATGTGTGTCGATTGTAGAGCTATCAACAATATTACGATAGAATATCGACATCCGATACCAAGGCTCGATGAGATGTTGGATGAGCTGAGTGGATCAACTATCTTCTCCAAAGTTGATCTAAGAAGTGGGTATCATCAAGTAAGAATGAGAGAAGGGGATGAGTGAAAAACCGCCTTCAAGACGAAACAAGGCCTTTACGAGTCGCTCGTTATGCCCTTTGTCCTATCCAATGCACCAAGCAATTTCATGCGACTTATGAACCAGATTTTGCCTTCTTATATCAGTAAATTTGTCGTAGTATACTTTGATGATATTCTCATTTATAGTATGAGCTTGGCTGAGCATGTTAAACACTTAGAATTAGTGTTACAAACGCTTCAAAAGGAAGGCTTTTATGCCAACCTAGCGAAGTGCATCTTTTGTACTGATAAGTTGGTTTTCTTAGGCTTTGTAGTGAGCTCACAAAGACTACAAGTTGACCAAGAAAAGATCAAAGCCATCGAGAAAAGGCCTACACCACCTAGCATCAGACATGTCCGCAGTTTTCACGGTCTCGCGAGCTTTTACCGTCGTTTTGTTCGAGATTTTAGCACCATAGCTGCTCCACTAACGACTGTGATCAAGAAGGACATGACATTTCAGTGGGGAGACGCACAAGAAGCTGCCATTAAGACACTCAAAGACCGATTGACTCATGCACCGGTTTTGGTTTTGCCTAACTTTGACCAAACTTTTGAGATTGAGTGTGATGCTTCAGGTTTAGGTATTGGAGCTGTCTTGACTCAAGGAGGGAGACCCGTAGCCTAATTTAGTGAGAAACTCAGTGGCCCAACCCTCAACTATCCCACGTATGACAAAGCGTTGTACGCTTTGGTCCGATCACTACAAACGTGGCAACATTACCTTTTGGCGAAAGAGTTCATTAGTCACACCGATCACGAGACCCTCAAGCACCTTAGAGGTCAGACCATGTTAAGAAGAGACATGCAAGATGTTTAGATTTCGTGGAAACCTTCCCATACGTCATCAAATACAATAAATGCAAAGAAAATGTGGTCGCGGATGCACTACCGAGACATCATGCTCTTATATCGACTATGAAGGCTAAGGTGTTAGGTTTTAAGCACATCAAAGATCAATATGCTGAGGATCCAGAACTTGGAGCGACATATACTCAGTGTCTAAAGGGAGGAACCGGATCCTACTACCTACAGTAACGGGTTCCTTTTCTAAGATAAACGGTTTTGCATTCCGTAAGGCTCAATGAGAGAACTTTTGGTCCGAGAAGCTCACGGTGGAGGTCTCATGGGACATTTTGGAGTAGACAAGACTCTCATCACGCTTAAGCAACATTTCTACTGCCACATATCAAGAGAGACGTTGAGCGTCATTACGCCAAATGCATCGTTTGCCTCAAAGCAAAATCCATGTTAGATCCTCACGGTCTTTACATGCCTTTACCAATACCTAACGCCCCTTGCGAGGATATTTCTATGGATTTTGTGCTAGGTTTACCGAACGTACAACACAAAGATTCTATCTTCGTCGTTGTGGACCGGTTTTCTAAGTTGACTCATTTTATTCCATGTAATAAGACGAATGACGCATCTCAAACCGCTAATTTGTTCTTTAAGGAGGTCGTCCGTTTGCATGGGCTACCGAGAACCATTGTGTTGGACCGAGACACAAAATTCCTGAACTACTTCGGAGAACCTTATGGAAGAAGCTCCGCACCAAGCTTCTCTTCTCTACAACGTGTCATCCTCAGACCGATGGTCAAACAGAAGTGGTAAACCGGACCTTATCTAGCTTACTTAGAGCTATCATCGGTAAAAACTTAAAGAATTGGGTTTAGTGTTTGCCTCTGGTTGAAATTGCTTATAATCATGAAACTCACTCTTCTTCTAAGTTTTCCCTTTTCGAAGTTGTCTATTGTTTTAACCCTAGGACTCCATTGGAGTTTACTCCGTTACCGTTACCAAAGGCAGATCAAGTTAGCATATGTGGGATCGCCTAAGCCGAGCAAGTCAAGAAGATTCATGAGCAGGTCAAGGAGAACTCGACAAAGGAACGAGCAAATCAAGCGCCAACAAGACCAAGGACGCAAAAAGATGGAGTTTGCACCCGGAGAGTGGGTTTGGCTTCACATGCGGCGTGAGAGTTTTTCGAACAAGCGGAGTTCCAAACTAGCACCGAGAGGATATGGCCCATTCAAGATAATTGAGAAGATTAACGACAATGCTTACCGCCTCAAGTTACCAGGTGAGTTCCAAGTTTCCCCAACGTTCAACATTTCTGACTTGTCTCCTTTTGATGTAGGTGAATCGGACATGACGGAAGAGCTTTTTCAAGAAGGGGAGAATGATGTGGACATCCAGAAGGAGCTGGCCCAATCAGTAGAGATCCCACCACTTCGAGAAGCTCCCATGACATGATCAAGAACCAAGAGTCTCAAAGGGCTCGCCAAGGCCGTGGGTTTTTTCCTCGACATAAGCCATAAGAAAGCGGATAAGGACCATGCGGATCCGGACGAGACGAATGCCGCACCAATGGTTTCTCCATTCAACATTGATTAGTCAAGAGTGCCTACAGTTGATGTTGGAGCCGAGATAAGCCACGCCAACGCTCAGAATGTTTCATGCTCGCACATAACCGAGTGGCTCCTCATGCGGACAAAGAAGGTGATTTCACTCTTTGTCCTCTCGGTAGCATGATCGGGGCATAAATACATCACTAGGGATTGTACTCTTTTCTACCCTTAGGTTTCCCACGTGGTTTTACTAAGGAAGGTTTTAACAAGGCAACAACCTAGCGGTGCAAAGTGGCCTCAAAGACATCCTTTGAGGGCCGAGTTGTCTAGAAACACATATCAAGCCTCTAGTTCGATTCAAGCATTCTAAGGGAGTATTTTGAAGTCCATTTAGGCCTATAATCATGTTGCACAAGCCCCAGAACTCAAAACATTCGAACTTCCAAGCAAGATCAGATATCTCCTGAAAGTTTTCCTTTGCCCATCTAAGACCTGTTGTAGCATGATCTCACACTTTCTTTCAGAAGCAGCCCATTCTTCATATCTAATATAATGCACATGAGCTTTTGAGCTGCTAGAACCATCTCCAGACCGTGGGTTCTGCTCACCCTTCGCTGGAAAAACCCCTTGTTGTATCTTAACTATTTCTGCGGTTTAACTAACCTAAGTATCAAGCACCTTCAAGTGAGTTGCAACAGCTTCATATTTGTTGTTGAGATCGTTGTACATATTATCCACTTTTGTGTTGATCTCAGTAGAATATCTTTGTTGCTGGAGTAGAAGTTGTTGCATAAGAGTTTCTAACTTGTCTTGAAAACCACTCGCTGAGCTTGCGGGTGTCTGGAAGCTGTTGAATGGCTGACTTTGCTGGAAACCACTCTGAAACTAATTCTGCCCCGAATTTTGCATGAATTATTTTTCCTGAAAACTCTGAGAAAAACTTTTCTGAAAACCCTGATTTTGCACGCTTGTATGCATCACTTGTGAAACCCTGAGATATACCTGTGACACCCGAGTTTTGCACGAGCGGTTGTTTCGCTGTAGATAGACCTGATCCTGAGGATTCTCAACATTCGTTTTTGTAGGACAGATTTGGGTGGCTTCGTAGTTCTGGTTAAAACCCTTATTCTGCACACGAAACCCTGTCCATTCACATAATTCACCTCATGTAGCTCCTCGGTGCTTTCCCCAGTAATATCTGACAGTGAATGGCTTATGTGCCATCGTCACAAAACTGAACTCCTCTCTGATTCGCCTTCATCAACAGACTCACCTTTGCATTCAGCTCATCATACTTATGAGATTCAACACTGCTGACCTTGTTGGAGCGATCATACTCTGCGCAGCGGGTATTAGAACTTGCAGCCAAGTTCTCTATCAACTGATATGCTCCAGGTATGGTTTTTGTCATGAAATCTCCATTGCTACCAACATTGGGAGCATTTTGTAGTCCCAGTTGACCCCATCATAGGAAATGCTGAGAATCTGCTCATCTGAACACCCATGGTGAGGACACTCTCTGCGGTATTCCTTAAATCTCTCCCAAGTTTCACAGAAAGACTCTCCTGAATATTGCCCAAAAGCAGTGATTTTTATCTTTAGGGAAGGAGTCTTGGATTTGTGTAGAAGTGATCTATAAAAGCAGCTCTGCATTCTGTCAACCTCCTCAATGAGCCTGCAGGTAATGACTTAAGCCATCTGGAAGCTTTATCTGACGTGAGAAAACGGGAACAACTTGCATTTGAGGTACTCAGCAGGTATCCCATTTGACTTTGTAGTACTGCATATTTCCTCAAACCTCTCAATGTGATCCATCGGATTTTCAGCAAGTAACCCATGGAATAGATGTTGTTTCACCAACCCAAGCATCTGTGGCTTGATCTCATAATCCTGCCTAGCAATATCTGGTGGACATATGGCAGCTCTGTTCTGATAGAAGACATGGGGAGTGTCCACATCCCCAATGGCACGCTGCTGCTGTAGTTGTTGCTGCTGTAGCAACTGTTGCATCTACTATCGCATAGCCTGGAGCTCATCAGCTAGTGCCTGGTTGTCAAGATTATTGCCCATGTTGGCTGGCCTTGACTGTTGTTTTCTCGCTTTTCTATTTGTTCGCTCTGGTCTTGCTAACTCTTGGTTTGTCAGTTGTAAGAGGTTGTCAAAGCCTTCACTCCTTCTAGACATGCACCTGAAACACACAAGAAAGCAAAAATAAAACAAAATTAGTAAAGACTTAGACTAAATATCAGTCTCAAATCTGAAGGCAACGTTATTGATCCCCGACAATAATGCCAATTTGATAGTTGGAGTTATCACTCGGATCTATACAAATACCCTAGCACGTTTTAGTACTTAGGGATCAAATCTACGAGGATCAAGTGTTGCACTACAAATTACTGAGAATGATTGAGAAGCTAAGACAAAATAAAATGGTTGGTTGTTGAGCAAAAAGGAAAATAAAACTAATAGTTGTAAACAATGAATAAAAAAAGTGTCATGCTTTAGGGAAATTGGCAGAAAATCTCAAATCAAGAATCAAACATTTATTCAGGGAATGAATTAAACACCAATTTCGAACTTAAACAGAATTGTATAATCAATCCACTGTCGTGGCACCAGTTACTTTGTCTAGTAACCTAAGATTCTAAACTGTCGTTTAAAATAAAAATTACAGAAAAGCATTCAACAGAAAGTTCAATCTGTTCACGAATTGCCTTAACATTGGCTTTCGTTTGTTAAGGAAAATTCGTTCTCCTAATGTTCTATCCAGCAACCTATAAACTTTTGGAGAATAGGTTAAACCCTAAATCATAGACTAAGTGATTAGTGTAGTCTAAGCTATGAGAACAACAATAAGAAAAGATTAATAATTATAAATCTCTATCTATGTCTAATGCAGTGATTCATGAAATCCTTTGAAATCCTAAAACCTAACTATGAGATTACTCACACATGGCAAGAGATGAACAAGCAATGAATAAATAAAACTCCATAACAATTGAATCGAAATTAGAAAATAATATAAAAAATTTTCTCTGAGAGATGAGGTATGAAAAGTTGGAATAGAGATGAAAGCATAGCCTAAACAATGGCTTAAAAACCCTTATTTATAGTTTTAAACATGTTTTGGTCAAAACCTAAAGAGATAAGGACCATAAGGGGCAAATCTGGAAGTTTTCCTTTTGTATTTTCTCATTTTTGGGCTGGATCGGTCGATCCGGGTCTGCACAGGTCGATCTGGATGTGGATCCGTCGATCTTGGGTGTCGTAGTCGATCTTAAAGTGTCACACAGAAGTGGATCGATCGATCGAGGTCTCACTCTGCATCCGCTTCAGCTGCTAGCCAGATTGATCTGCCTTCAGTACAACATGCATAACCTTTGAATCACTGATGATAATGACATGAAACTAGTCCCAAATGAAAGCTAACTCAAATAGATATCCTGTGCAAAATTCATTGAAATCCAACATCATGAACGTGTTCAGCGAATAGCAAACTTCTGACCTTTCTACACAGTCCTGCATCTCCAAAACTGCATTTTCGCTCCAAAATTCCAAATTCTCTTTCAAATCAACAGAAAAATTGTAAATACTTCATAAAGGACTAAACGACTCTAAATAAGTGTAAAAGACTCAAAAATACTCTAAAATAATGGTTAGAATACGTAAAATATGGAATATATCAATCACCAATCCAAACTTCGACATTTTCAGCGATGCCGTGCGAACGTACAATCTCAGAATTTGCAAACCCGATTTGAGTAGTTGAACATGTAAGTTATTGAGTCCCAACATCCTGGCTCTCTCCAACGATATCATGCTCACGCTTGCACCAAAATCACACAAGGCATCATAATTACGACCTAGTATCGAGCAAGGTACTAATACCACTCATATTTACATGCTTTATAAATTTGCTTAGGATAGTTTTAGTGCATTTGCATTTGATTATGTGTTTATAGGTACTTAGAGGAAATCGTACACTTTCATAGCATTTTGGGACCTTAAGAAGTTATAGGGACCTTGGAGCTACTTGCCGGGGCCAAGAACATTATGAAAAAAACATCTCAAGAGCCTCAAAAAGGAAGCAGCAGCCCCAACATCGACCGTGGCTAGTCGACGCCCATCCCTAGGCAAGCCATCAACAGTAAGCATCAACCGTGGCCTGTAAATGCTCTGCCTCGGACCTGAACTTGAAGCCTGACAAAGATCGTCGACGCAAGCATCGACCAGGGCTAGTCGACGCTCGGCCTAGAGAAGCCCATCGACCACAAGCATCGACCGTGGCTCATCGATGTTGAGTCACTTTGCCGAAAAGGAAACTTCGGTTAATACGAAATGCAACTTAAGGATATTTGGGTCGAGTTTAAGAGCTTCCAGAGCCTTACCACCTAAACTCTATATAAACACATCTTATCTCATTGTAAAAGAGTTCCTCTCTCTTGGCCTCCTTTGGCCACTTTTGAGAACCACCGCTTATGTTTTTATAAAAGTTCTTTAGTTCTTCTTCTTCTTCTTGGTTTATTTTGTTTACTGCTTTATTTTATTGTTTATCATGTCTTCCTACTCATATCTTGTTGTCACCTCAGAGGTATGAGTGAGTAGATCCTTTAGATCTTTGGAGTAGAGATCGATGATGGGATTTATGTTATAGGATTTCATATGTTTTCTGTTCTTAATTGATTTTAGCTACTCTAATATTCAATCTTAATGCTAAACTATGTCATGTGCTTAAGGTTATAACCAAATCAGTGGATGAGGTTATACGAATAGAAGCCCTTAGCACCACGAGAGTGGGTTAAAACTTCAGATCTGAAAATTAGAGAGTATTAGCTATGGTCGAGTTTGTTGTTTGGTAGAGTTAATCATTGATCTAGCCTTAGCTAAGTTAGATTAAAATCTTAGAAGCACTTCACCACAAGAGTGGGTTGTGTTTTGGGAATAGATTTATCAATCACTTCGTGTATCCAAAAACACAAGGCTGTTTGGTTATGACATATCAAACGGAAGTTTAGGAGCAATTAGTATTTGATGATAGGATTGCGTGTAACGAGAGTGTGTCTGACATAGTGACTAGCATACCATGAGAGAGGACTAGTTTAATTTCGATATCCCTAGAATGACAAATAGAAACTTAATTGGTAAAAACACAAATCTTAATTATAGACTCCTTGAAATCATTCTCATACACCCTAGAGATTTATTGTTATTTATTTATTTAAGTTATTCTAATTTAAGTTATTTTATAATTTTGTTATTTAATTTATGCACCTTTATTTTCTGTTATTTATTTTATGCAGTTTAATTTACGCTATTTAATTTATGCACTTTAATTTTCTGCAATTTACATTTCCGCAATTTATTTTCTGCCATTTAATTTACGCAATTTACTTTCTGCACTTTTATTTTACGTAATTTAATTTATGCAATTTACTTTACGCAATTTATTTTCAATAATTTAATTATCACTTATTAGGTATCGCTTATTAAATTATTGTCTATTTATTTTACGTATCTTAGGACTTAGAATAAAAACCCAAAACAATTATAATTCACCTAGATTAGATTCGTTCCTGCAATCTCTGTGTGTTATTCTCAGTCTTTGTTGATCGATCCCCTTTGTACTACAATTGCATTTAACCGTGCACTTACACTCACATCGGGTTAAACTCTCAAGGAAACTCGGGTGAAACCTGGTGAGGAGTGAAAACTAAAAACTCGCTCCCTGTCAAGTTTTTGGCACCGTTGCCGGAGACTGTAGTAATAGCCATAGGGATTTGGTCTAAATCTGAGACTAGGTTTCTTTTCCTATTCTGTTTAATTTTTGCTTTTTCAGGTTAATAACCTCAAAAACTAAAAAAAAAAAATGGACCAGTTGCTGGAATTGATGGACGAGAAATGGATGTATGGGACGAAGCCTGTTGAGCGAAACATCGACCATACCAGGTCGATGTCCTGCCACGACCCACCCCACCGAGCACAAGTTGTCAACTGATGCACGCCTCAGGAGTCACACCAAAGGACAGCAGCACAAGGCAGCAATGGTTGAAGCTTGAAAGCTAAAGATGAGATTGGAGTCACACCAAGTCTTCCTCAACGGTGTTGTTCTTCTTGTTGAAACGCTTCCAAGGGATGTGACGTTCGAACAAGCCCTCTTCGAGCACAACCTTGATCTCTACTTCAGAGAATCAAGGGAAGCCATTAAGGAAATCAAGGAACTTTACCTGGAAATCCAAGAGCCCGAGAGAAAATTTACAAGAGGAGTTGTCCCGGTCTCTATAAGGTACCTTGTTCTATCCTTGGGCGTGATTTTGATGATGCCTTGTGTGATTCTGGCGCTTGCGTGAGGGTGATATCGTTGGAGAGAGCCAAGACATTGGGACTTAATAACCTTACACGTTCAAATACTTAAATCGGGTTTGCAAATTCTGAAATTGTATGTTCGCACGGGATCGCTGAAAATATCGAAGTTTGGATCGGCAATCGCGGAGTCCTAACCGATTTCCATGTGATCGATATGAGGGAAGATGACAACAGTGTCATTATCTTCGGTGGACCATTTCTTACAACGGTTGGAGCGGTCATCAGTTGGACGAAGAAGAGAATCTCGTTCACATATGTGAACCGAGACGTATTCTACAAAGCCACACCGGCAGATCACACTCCACCATCCCCAACCATTGCCTAATTCCATAAGCCCCTCGACGAAACGACGTTAAATAACATTTTATCTTTATAAATAAATTTTTATTTTAATTTTTAATATTTAAGTATTCATTTTTCAATTCTTTTTAAAAATTTTCTTCAAAAATATATATATATGTACATATATTTTTAAAAAAACGTTTTATAAATTTCAAAAATATTTTCTAATTATAATTATAAATTTTAATTATTTATTACCTAAAAAAATTATTAATAAAATTTATTTTTAGTAATATTTAATTATATTTTACATATTTCATATTTTTGTTCTTTGTTTTCCTTTTATGTTTTTGTTTTTGTGTGTTTCTTTTTTGTGTTTTTATTTTTCAGGTTAGTTTTACACATAAAATAAATCAAGGACTTGAACCATCGGAGCTGAAAATCCACAAATTCGATAAGAAATTCGGTTACGAATTTTCTTGTTTTTACCCCTTACAATCTGTCTTACAACGAGTAAGTGCAATTCCCCTCTTCCTTCCCTTCAATAATTAGAGAAAAGTATATAGGTAATAAGAAAGTGAACCGGGTGTTGGAAGCTACCACTTTTAACATCCGCGTCTCATGGAAACCTGTCCTAAGGGAGAGAAACGAAAAGGATATAGGTATTGAAGAAGTGGACCGGATGTTGGAAGCTACCACTTTTAACATTCGCATCTCATGGAAACCTGTCCTAAGGAAAGTGAAGAGGTGAAAATAAAATGGCGATCGATAAAAAAAAATGATACCCTAGAAAAGTAGGGAAAAATCGATTGACTTTGAAGTGAGAAAAAGAAGAGGAAATGGATTGTACTAAGACGGCCTTGAGCTTAGAGAAATCCGAAAGAGTAAGTGTTCATGTCCTTTGATCAATGGTCCCAAGTCGAGATAGCACGCTTAAACTAAATAACGGGAGTCAACAGAGAGGAGCCTAAGTTCGAAGATGGATGTGGATCAGAACTAAAGTAACTTGTTATACTTATGGTGAAGTACATGTAGTACGCTTAGAGCTATTTCTATCTCACTAAGTTGAAGGATATTAATACGATAATATAATGTAAGGTAAGATGTTCAATATAAATATTGTGTAACTTCTTCAATAGTTTAGATTTGTTTGCTTGAGGACAAGCAAAAAGGTAAGTCTGGAAGATTTGATAACACTCATATTTACATGCTTTTTTGCATACATTTAGCTTAGTTTTATGTGTTTTTAACTTGCATTTAGGATAGTTTTAGTGCATTTGCATTTGTTTATGTGTTTATAGGTACTTGGAGGAAACCGTACACTTTCATAGTATTTTGGGACCTTGGAGCTACCTGCCAGGGCCAAGAACATTATAAAGAAACATCTCAAGAGCCTCACAAAAGAAAACAGCAACCCCGGCATCGACCGTGGTCGGTCGACGCCCATCCCTGGGCAAGCCAATCGACAGCAAGCATCGACCGTGGCTCATCGATGCTGAGTCACTGTGCAAAAAAAAAACTTCGGTTAGTACAAAATGCAACTTAAGGAAATCTTTGGGTCGAGTTTAAGAGCTTCCAGAGCTTTCTAAGGACGTCGTAGACCCCTCCAAGCCATCTTAACTCTATATAAACACATCTTACCTCATTGTAAAAGAGTTCCTCTCACTTGGCCTCCTTTGGCCACTTTTGAAAATCACCACTTATGTTTTTATAAAAATTCTTTAGTTCTTCTTCTTCTTCTTATTTTATTTTGTTTACTGCTTTATTTTATTGTTTATCATGTCTTCCTACTCATATACTGTTGTCACCCTCAAAGGTATGAGTGAGTAGATCCTTTATATCTTTGGAGTAGAGATCGATGATGGGATTTATGTTAAAGGATTTTATATGTTTTCTGTTCTTAATCGATTTTAGCTACTCTAATATTAATCTTAATACTAAACTATGTCCTACAGGATGTGCTTAAGGTTATAACCAAATCAGTAGATGAAGTTATACGAATAGAAGCCCTTAGCACCACGAGAGTGAGTTAAAACTTCAGATCTGAATATTAGAGAGTATTAGCTTTGGTTGAGTTTGTTATTTGGTAGAGTTAATCACTGATCTAGCTTTAGCTAAGTTAGATTAAAATTTTAGAAGCACTTCACCACGAGAGTGGGTTGTGTTTTGGAAATAGATTTATCAATCACTTCGTGTATCCGAAAACACAAGACGGTTTGGTTATGACATATGAAACGGAAGTTTAGGAGTACTTAGTATTCGATGATGGGATTGCGTGTAATGCGTGAAGTCGCCACGAGAGTGGGTCTGATATAATGACTAGCATACCACGAGAGTGGAATAGTTAATTTCGATATCCCTAGAATGACAAACACAAACTTAATTGGTAAAAATACAAATCCTAAATATAGACTCCTTGAAGTCATTCTCATACACCCTAGAGATTTATTTTTATTTATTCATTTAAGTTATTTTATAATTTTGTTATTTAATTTATGCACCTTTAATTTACGCTATTTAATTTATGCACTTTAATTTCTGCAATTTACATTTTCGTAATTTATTTTCTGCTATTTAATTTACGCAATTTACTTTCTGCTCTTTTATTTTACGCAATTTAATTTATGCAATTTAGTTTTTGCAATTTACTTTATGCAATTTATTTTCATTAATTTAATTATCGCTTATTTAAATTATTGTCTATTTATTTTACGCATCTTAGGACTTAGAATAAAAACCCAAAACAATTATAATTCACTTAGATTAGATTCATTCCTAGAATCTCTCTGAGTTATTCTTAGTCTCTGTGGAACGATCCAGTTTGTACTACAAGTGCAATGAACCGTGCACTTGCGGTCACATCGGGTTAAGCTCTCGAAGAAACTCGGGTGAAACCTGATGAGGAGTGAAAACTAAAAACTCGCTCCCTGTGAGGTACCTTATAGAGATCGGGACTGCTTCTTTCGAAAATTTTTCTGTCGGGCTCTTTGATCTCGAGGTAAAGCTCTTTGATATCCTTGATGGTCTCCTTTGAGTCGCTAAAGTAGAGGTCCAGGTTGTGCTCGAAAAGGGCTTGTTCGAATGTCACATCCTTTGGAAGCGACTCAACAAGACGATGGAATCGAACGAGGTTTAATTTGCTTATTTGCTTGAAGAACCATTTTATGTCGCTGAATTCTGTCGGTGGTAGGGGACGATCTGGATTAGGACTCTATGGGAGTCAGGCTCTTC
The DNA here is from genome assembly GCA_026770425.1 of Boechera divaricarpa. NCBI lineage: Eukaryota > Viridiplantae > Streptophyta > Magnoliopsida > Brassicales > Brassicaceae > Boechera > Boechera divaricarpa. The sequence continues at coordinate 22,804,357 of CM049185.1, read as the reverse complement.
TGAATAGCTTCTCCATATTATAGATCTCTTCTTCCACAGCAAAGCACTCTTGTAAAGGGTATCTTTTCCCCGCATCTTTGAAAAAGGTTGCTTCTGGTATAGTCTCGACTATCATATCGAACCTTGTCTTGTTGAATGAATCACCGAGCCATGGCCTCTGTCTACTTGTCACAACATTAAAGCTCCGTCTTGGCATGTAATCAAGTCGTCTTGTTGTCAAGGAGGAAGCATCGCTGACTTCATGGAGGGTATCGACGCTGCCCGGTCGATGCTGGAGTCCGATGGTGTGGGCATCAGCCATGGCACGTCGATGCTGGCATCTGAACCTTGGGGCAGTTGGGACATCGATCCGGGCTGGTCAGTGGGTGGGTCGATGGGAGTGTAGGATTAAATCAGCATCGCCATGTGTAGTCGACGCAAACGCCCAGAGCTTATGACAGGGTGAGCATCAGACGCTCCTGCTCGATGCTGGCGTCCGATGTTCAGTGCATCGAACCATTTTGGTCGATGCACAAGTCTGATGCGGCTCTCCTCTGAGCTTGTTGACATGTCGTCTCCTATTCTTTTGCCATTCCTCAAACTGATCACTTTGACTACTTATTCAGCATTCATCTCTGGCTCCATTTTTTTGTTTGTTATTCACTTGAAATTCGAAAAATTATCAAGTTTGTAAGACGTAAATGCCTAGTATCAGATTCACATCTAAACTCTATGGCTATTGCATATTCTCCCCGGCAATGACAAAAAAGTTGGTCATCAGGAAACGTTGTGGCTTTCTGATATATCATGGTTTTTACCCGTTTTTAGCCATGATATAAGTTGTTTTATCGAGTCTTTCTAGTGTTTTTGTATCGTTCTGGAGTCTTTTCAGGTCTTAGCACGTTTGGGACGAAATTGGAGATTTTGGAACCATTTGGAGCCTTTTGGAGCAAAACCGAAGAAAGTACCCGTTTTGAAGCCTGAGTATCGATCGACACCATCCCGGTATCGATCGACACCATCCCGGTATCGATCGACACCATCCCGGTATCGATCGACACCATCCTGGTATCGATCGATACCGACGTAACTGACGCGGAGATAGAGAGATATCCAAGGAAGAGAATTTTCACCATAAGAAGCCCAATACTTTCCCTTATTTACAAAGAGACCCAGCTCGTGTTTTTAGACCTATTTAAGTAAGTTTTTAGTCATTAGGTCAAAGAGGAGAAGACTTTACTTTGAACTTTGATTCTTGAACCACCATTGAGATTTGAGAGCTTTTGTGAGGGAGACGGATCCAAGACTTTGTTCATCATAGAGAAGATCCCGAACCCTTGTTTTTATTCTTTTGTTATATTTAATTTCATGATCAATTCAGTTATGTCTTGTTTTTCATCAATCATGTCTGAGTAGTCTCATTTTAGGTCCAGGGTTTTCTCATATGGATTTCTCTGATTTATGATGATTGATTTGTTAGGGTTCATAACCTGAGTAGTTCTTCACCATAGGTTGTTCTCAAAGCTATTTCTAATCTGATCACCTAGAACATAGAACTTAGATTAATCGATTAGGCACGACAGTGCAATTGAGTAATTTGATAAAACCTAGGGTGAGCAATTCGATTATCTGCAAAGAGATTTGGTTTAATCGAATTGTGAACATATCAAACTTGAATTAATTGCTGGTTTAATGTGTAGGATTTGCAAAGAGATTTGGAATTCTAGATTTTAGACTTAGTTAGTTTTCGCAACGACAGTTGGTTAACTATATTTTCGTGTTTGAGTTCAAGAACGGCACTTAATTGAATTGAACTTTAGCAGATTAATTGTTATTTATCATTGATTTCCTGAGAATTTCCCTGAGCCTAGTTTCCTTCCTTATTAATCGACCTAAGTTTAATTCAATCATTTGTTTTCTCATCAATTATTGTTTGCTTAGCACGATCTGCATCTTTTATCTACTGCGTGAGTTTTCTTGAGTTCTCGTGTTCGATCCCTAACTTTACTGCAGCAACTGCTTTAGTATCATTATAGGGTATTAATTTGAGCATATCAAATTTGGCGCCGTTGCCGGGAACTCTAAAAATTCACCATTAGAATTTTAGTTGTCGATTTTGTCTAAGTTCGTCGTCAGTATCGGTCGATACTCCATTGGTATCGATCGACACTGAACGTCTGTTTTTGAATTTTGGTTATTTATTTTCTCGTCTTTTGATTTTCAGGTGTATGCATCAGCGTGCTACCAGGAGAAAGAAGGACACACCACTGATCAATCTCTCCAACACAGAGCTAGCAGAGCTTGAACGCACAAATCGGACAACGAAGAGGACTACAGTTGAGATGGATCTTCCACATGATTTGGTGCATGATGAGGAAGGTGGACGTCAACCTCACGCCGAGGCTGAACGGACGCTGGGCGAGTACAACCGACCGGATCAATTCTATGCAAATCGTGCAGCGATCCGTATTCCGACTTTCCAGAGGAATGACTTTGAGCTGAAGCCTACTTACTTCGCTCTTGTTGGACAGCACCCCTTCACCGGTCTCTCTCATGAGCACCCTATGGATCACATCGAGAAATTCGAGGACTTAGTCACCAGTATGAAGTACAATGGAGTACCACATGAATACCTCTTTTGTAAGCTCTTTCCATACTCTCTTGGTGGAGAAGCAGCTTACTGGCTGAAGCAGTTACCTCCCGGATCTCTCGTTACTTGGAACGAGACCAAGAACGCATTCCTGAACAATTTCTATGACGATGCGAGATCGGAGGAGATCAGGAACAAGATCTCTCAATTTTCTCAGGGTCCGACAGAAGCACTCAAGGCTGCTTGGGTGCGATTCAGATCCTACCAGAGAGACTGTCCTCATCACGGTTTCAGTCAAGTTCAGCTGCTCGGGATCTTTTACAGAGTGATTTATTGGCGGTATCAGATGGCACTGGATTCTGCAAGCAACGGGAACTTCAACACTAGGATTCCAACCGATGCTGTGAAGCTGATTGAGAACTTGGCGTCTAGCAATAGCACCAAGAATGCTGATTTCGAGCGGAAAAGGCTCGCTAGTGTTGCTGACGGTTCGCAGATTGCTGAGGTTCAGGCCAAACTAGACACGATGCACAACCTCTTAGTGAGAAAGACGAAGAAGGCTGTACATTTTGCTGAGGAAGTAGGGAACATTGAAGATGAGGCAGAGGATGTTAACTACATTGGTGGTTCTGGTTTTCAGGGTCAGCGATTTGGTTACAACAACAACCGAAGCTTCAACAACAATCAACAAGGTGGTTACAAGTCTAGAGGTAACCAATCTGGTTTTGGTGCCACTCAATTCACCCAAAAACCACTTCAAGGCGGTGATTTTACTCGCCAATACGGTAATTCAGCTTACCAACCGCATTCTCCGAGGTCTACAGAGAGTAAGACGGAGATCCTCTTGGAACAAATTCTGCAGGGACAACAAAAGATGACTGTGGATTTCAATAGAAAGCTGGATAATTTATACACTGATCTGAATGGGAGAATCGACGCTCTCGAAATCCATCAGAAGATGCTGGAAAATCAAATAGCTCAGACATCAGCAGCTGTCAAGGGAAAGATAGTTCAACCACAGCATGGACATGTCAATGCAGTCACCTCGAGCGCTAGAGAAGAGGATTTTGAGCCTGAGATGACTGTGTTCGTATTCAGTGATACTAGTATCGACCGATACCTGCCTGGTATCGATCGACACTTCCCGAGACCTGCTGCAGATTCGAAGGTTGCTGAAGATGAAGATAAGAATTTTGACATTCCACGCGTATCGATCGATACCCCTACCTGTGTCGATCAACACTAACCTGCAGTGACGGTACAAAACTCCACTATCGATCGACAGTCATCTGGTATCGGTCGATACCCTTCGCAGGCTGAATCAATAACTGAGAAAATGACAGAGATGGTTGAGGAACAGGTATACAAACCAAAGCTACCTTACCCTGTTCTTCCCAAGCTGACAAGAGAGGAGTAGGCGGCTGCTAGAAGCAAGTTTTTGTCAAAAAAGATGGTTGCAGGACCTCCCGTTGCCGATACACCACCACTGCTGAGACAGTTGACAAAGAGGGAAGACCCAGGGAAATTCTCAGTTCCATGCTCCATCTCTAGAGTAAACTTCAAGGAGTCTCTCGTTGACTCAGGGTCTAGTGTCAACGTCATGTCGAGGGCGATTGCAGAGAGATTGAAAGCTGATATGAGATCTCCTAACACGCTTCTCACATACGGGGATTCTTCTAGCTCACTCCCTTACGCTACAATTCTTGATTTACCTGTTAAAATAGGAGATTGTCTGATTCCTACTGATTTTCAGGTTGTGGAGATGAGCCAAGGATCCAAGGTGCCCATGATTTTGGGAAGACCATTTATGGCTACTGTTGGCGCGATCATGAACACGCATAACAAGAGAATCTCTTTCTCTTGCATTGACGGAGACGTCTTCTACGATGTCATTCCCTCTGGAGGAGCACCCAGACATGTCTCGTGCATCACCATTGCCTCGGGCGAGACTCTGATGATCGATCTGCTCGATGAGTCTTATGGTGAACCAAAGCTCGCAGATGTTTCAAATGAACCCCCCCAACACCCCAAGAAAGTTGTGGAGAAGACCAAGGCAACAAAGAGGAAGGCGACGAGCAAGAAGATCAACGGTGCTGCTAATTTCACTTTGATTCCTCAGAAGTGTGATGGAGATTCGATCGAATATCAGGTGAAGTGCAAGGGAACCTCGAAACCTTTCTCTAAGGCTAGAGTTCTCATTCCTACGGAGATGAAAGAGAAAGAAGAGGATATGATGAGCAAAACTTTGAAGCTGGAGATGTCTGGTTGTGGAGCTTATTTCGGAGTGAGTCCTCCACCTTGTCCTGACTGATATCTTAGCCAAAGTCAAGCTCGTGACATTAAACAAGCGCTTAGTGGGAGGCAACCCACTGGTAAGTCTATAAATATGAGTTTTTGTTTTTGTGTTTTGTTGTGTCTTGCGAATCAAGTCGGAAGAAGGATGGTCGTTTTTGTTCCGTATCGATCGACACCACCTTGGTATCGATCGACACCACCTTGGTATCGATCGACACCACCGCTCTATGGTAACACCTCTTGTTCTTGACCTATTTCGTTTTGTCCTTTGATTTCTTTCACCTTCTCTGGGCTTGATAAACACTGGGGACAGTGTTGCTTAAGTCTGGGGGAGGTAGTCACTGACATTGACTTTTTGTTTTCTTATTTATATGTTTTTATTGAGTCAAAACCACTTGAAGATCTGTCTTTTGCTTGAATTTGTTGTTCTGATTTTGCTTTTGAGTGACCACTGTTACAGGATTAGTTTCAGTTCGACTAATGAAAAATCCAAGGGATAACCAGCCAGCTAGAAATCACTCATGTCTCCAGCAAGGTTCTTCACAAGCTTTAGCCAAATTTTGCACTTCATCTACGCGGTTAGTGTTCTTAGAGCTTGATTCATCATTCATATCTGGCTAAGGAACCCATCATGCTTGAAAATTGTGGTATATCTCTCCCGTGAAAATTGTTGGATACATATTTGCATTAAAACAGGTAAAATCTATATAAAAGATGAAATGATTTCCGCCGAGTAGAGGGGTAGGAAAATTTCCTATGACCCCATTATTCTACTTGGATAAGGAATGATCACACAAAAGCCTGAAGTGAGGGGTAGGAAAATTTCCTATGACCCCATTATTCACCTAAGACTTTTGATACATTGAGAGAGTAAGAACCGGGGATTCGGTAGCAAACACTATCAATACTCGCGTTTCGGACCTTGATTTATGTATACTGTTCAGATAAACCTGCGCTGTTGAAATCTAATGAGAACTGATTATGAAATAAGTCTAGGGGAGATAAAGAATACCAGAAAGCAATAAATGTTGCTGAATAAATGGTTCTTTAGCTATGATATTGTATGGGCAAGAATCTAGAAAGTTCTTGAACACTGATTGCAGCGATGAAACTGGCGATGAGAGCTTAGATGAATATTGGTGTGAAATAATAAGTGAAGTCTTGGGAAGTTGGGGTTCCTACGGAGAAGTACATGGTGGTTAGATCTGGAGCTGATCAGGCAGAAGTGGGTGCTTGGGAAAAAGGGTCATTACAGCGATTTCGGTAACAGGGTTTTTCAAACCTCTTTCTCTAACTTAGTTTTCTGTTTTGCTTGAGGGCAAGCAAAAGGCTAAGTCTGGGGGAGTTGATATATCATGGTTTTTACCCGTTTTTAGCCATGATATAAGTTGTTTTATCGAGTCTTTCTAGTGTTTTTGTATCGTTCTGGAGTCTTTTCAGGTCTTAGCACGTTTGGGACGAAATTGGAGATTTTGGAACCATTTGGAGCCTTTTGGAGCAAACCGAAGAAAGTACCCGTTTTGAAGCCTGAGTATCGATCGACACCATCCCGGTATCGATCGACACCATCCTGGTATCGATCGATACCGACGTAACTGACGTTGAGATAGAGAGATATACAAGGAAGAGAATTTTCACCATAAGAAGCCCAATACTTTCCCTTATTTACAAAGAGACCCAGCTCGTGTTTTTAGACCTATTTAAGTAAGTTTTTAGTCATTAGGTCAAAGAGGAGAAGACTTTACTTTGAACTTTGATTCTTGAACCACCATTGAGATTTGAGAGCTTTTGTGAGGGAGACGGATCCAAGACTTTGTTCATCATAGAGAAGATCCCGAACCCTTGTTTTTATTCTTTTGTTATATTTAATTTCATGATCAATTCAGTTATGTCTTGTTTTTCATCAATCATGTCTGAGTAGTCTCATTTTAGGTCCAGGGTTTTCTCATATGGATTTCTCTGATTTATGATGATTGATTTGTTAGGGTTCATAACCTTAGTAGTTCTTCACCATAGGTTGTTCTCAAAGCTATTTCTAATCTAATCACCTAGAACATAGAACTTAGATTAATCGATTAGGCACGACAGTGCAATTGAGTAATCTGATAAAACCTAGGGTGAGCAATTCGATTATGTGCAAAGAGATTTGGTTTAATCGAATTGTGAACATATCAAACTTGAATTAATTGCTGGTTTAATGTGTAGGATTTGCAAAGAGATTTGGAATTCTAGATTTTAGACTTAGTTAGTTTTCGCAACGACAGTTGGTTAACTATATTTTCGTGTTTGAGTTCAAGAACGGCACTTAATTGAATTGAACTTTAGCAGATTAATTGTTATTTATCATTGATTTCCTGAGAATTTCCCTAAGCCTAGTTTCCTTCCTTATTAATCGACCTAAGTTTAATTCAATCATTTGTTTTCTCATCAATTATTGTTTGCTTAGCACGATCTGCATCTTTTATCTACTGCGTGAGTTTTCTTGAGTTCTCGCGTTCGATCCCTAACTTTACTGCAGCAACTGCTTTAGTATCATTATAGGGTATTAATTTGAGCATATCACTTTCACCACCTATTGTTTCCTTCGCAGGTTTCACCCGAGCACTACTAGGAAGTAGTCTCTAGAGTTTAATCCATAGGACCGCAAGTGCACAAAGAGAATAGAATAATTACACAGGTAATGCAAATGCAAATCTAATCTAGGCGGAATAATAAAAAGGGGGGTTGTGTTCTAAACTATATGAAATGAAAGAAAAGCAAAAAAAAATAAAATACTTAATTTAAATAACATAAATTAAATAACATAATTTAAATTAAAATAAATAAACTCTTTAAAATAATTAAAAGAAATTAAATAACTAAAACAAAATGCATAAAGTAAAGGTGTATAAATTAAAGTGCATAAATTAAATTGCATAAAGTAAAAAGTGCATGAATTAAAGTGCAGAAATTAAATTGCATAAACTAAATTGCGGAAATTAAATTGCAAAAATTAATTGCAGAAAATAAATCGCAGAAATTTTGAATTGCAGAAATATAAACGGCATAAAATAAATTGCGAAAATTTAAAATACGGAAATGTAAATTGCAGAAATGTAAATTGCATAAATTAAAAGTGCAGAAAATAAATTACATAAATTAAATTACAGAAATTTAAATAACATAAATAAATAAACATAAATAAAATAACATAAATAAAATTGCATAAATAAATATATACAATTAATTGGGTGATAGTCGATTTATTAGGGATTTCAGATTATAGGATTCATGTTCTTCCTTTTAAAGTTTGTGTTTCACGCATTGCGTACAATCCCATCATTGATTACTCTTATGTGTGAGAGACACATCAATTGGAGGTCGTCACACCATCCAGCGATTAACCAAGTGATTAACTTGCGTTAAAGCGTGTAAAAGAAGAAGAGTGAATGACAGATCTATTTCTAGAATAAAATCCCACTCTCGTGATGATGTATTCCTGAGGTCATAATCTAACTTTGGCCACAATTAGATTAGCATTAAGATACTCTATAAAACAATAAAAATCGACACTAGCTAATACTCTCTAATATTCAAGTCTGAAGTTTTAACCCAGTCTCATGGTGATAATGGCTTCTATTCGCATAATCTTGCCTAATGGCTCAGTTATGACCTCAAGCACATCCCAAAAGACATAGCTTAGCATTAAGAATGAATATTAGAGTAGCTAGATCGGTCAGGAACAATCGGACATGTTGAATCCGAAATCTTCGATCCCATCATCGACCACCACCCTAGTGGTCTAAAAGATCTACTCTCTTGTCTTTCCGAGGGTGACGACAAAGACAATAAATAGGATCATAGTATATAAAACAGTAAACTAAAGACTAAAAACAGTAAAGTAAATCAAAGCATAAGCATAAACATAAACAAGAGCATAAGAAAGATATAAACCTAAAGAAGAACTCTTTAGGTGAGACAAAAGTTGACTAGAGAGTCTAAGATTGTGTCTAGTGAGAATACATGAGTTTATATAGATTTTATTAGGCTTGGAAGGGTATAAGGCGTCCTTAGAAGCTTCTGGAAGGTAATAACTCGCACCCAAAAACCTCCATACTTTGCAAGTTCGCAACTGAAGTTTCCTTTTCTGAACAGTGAGTCAGCATCGACAACCCTGGGTCGATGGTCAGGGTCGATGTGCCTTTTCTGTACGAGCATCGACCACTCTTTGTCGATGCTTGTGTCGATGGTCTTCATCTTTGGCTTCAAGTTCGGGTCCGAGGAAGAGCATCGACCGCTCTGGGTTGATGCTGGCTGTCGATGGCCTTCCCAGGGAGAGCATCTACCGCTTCTGGTCGATGCTAAGGATGCTGCTTCCTTTGTGAGGTTCTACAGATGTCTCTGCATGATGTTCTTGGCCCCAGCAAGTAGCTCCAAGGTCCATATAGCTTCTTAAAACTCCAAAATACTCTGAAAGTGCATGATTTCCTCCAAGTACCTATAAACACATAAGCAAATGCAAATGCACTAAAACTATCTTAAATGCTAGTTAGAAACATATAAAACTAAGGTAAATGTATGCAAGAAAGCATGTAAAATACGATGCTATCAGTATTCAAACCTATCGTACTCACACCTAAAGTTGTGAGACCAGTCGTACATAAATGAGTTTTTGTTTGAAAACGAAATGAGAAAAATGAGATTATGAGATATAAAGCTCGCTTTGTGGTCTAAGGTTTTTCTGAAAGACCCGGAATTAATTACGATGAAATTTATTCTCCTGTTGTGGACATAGTTACCTTTAGATTCTTGATGAGTCTAACTATTAATGAGAATTTAGAAATGCATCTCATGGATGTTGTTACAACCTATCTATATAGATCATTAGATGCGTATATCTATATGAGAATCCCTTATGGGTTTAAAATGCCATGAAGCATTACGTTCCAAACCAAAAGAGTTGTGTGCGATAAAATTGCAAAGATCATTATATGGGCCAAAACAATCTGGATGAATGTGGTATATTCGTCTCAGCGAGTATTTATTAAAAGAAGGATATGTAAACAATCCTATATGCCCATTTGTTTTCATTAAGAAAACAGTATCCAGATTTGTTATCATCACGGTATACGTTGATGATCTAAATATTATTGGAACTCAAGAGGAATACAGAAAGTAATGGATTATCTAGAAGGAGAATTTTAGATGAAAGATCTCAAACAGACAAAGTATTGTCTTGGGTTACAAATTGAGTGTACCCAAAAGAGAATATTTGTACACCAATCAACATACACTAAGAGATTATTAAAACGCTTTAATATGGATAAAGCTACTCCTCTGAGAACTCCTATGGTGAATAGAACACTTGATGTGAAGAACGACCCGTTCCGAACATCTGAGGAAAATGAAGAGATATTTGGTCCAGAAGTACCATATTTAAGCGCCATATCAGCTCTTATGTACCTTGCTAATTTGTACTCAACCTGATATATCATTTACTATTAACCTCTTAGCAAGATTTAGTTCATCTCTTACACAAATACATTGGATTGGGATCAAACATGTCTTTCATTATCTTCAAGGAACTATTAAGTTAGGGTTATTTTATCCTAACAATTCAAATAGTGAAATGGTTTGTTTCAGAGATGTAGGATATTTGTCAGATCCACACAAATCCCGATCGTAGACAGGATAAGTCTTCACTATTGGAGGCACAGATATAGATTAGCCTTCTCAGAAACGGATACTTGTAGCTACTTCATCAAACCACGCTGAAGTCATCGCACTTCATGTAGCAAGTAAAGAAAATGTATGGCTTATATCAGTAAGTCAACACATCCGATCAAGTAACGGAATTCACACTAGCATGGAGCCAACTATCAACTACTCTCAATATCATCTCTCCTTTCACCATATATTTTCTTTATTTCAAGGTTATAAACTCCAAGATTACTCCAAGGATATAATCATATCATTTCATCTTTAATAATTTATAAACTTATAAATATATACTAAATTATAACATGATCATTTTTTTTCTTTTTTTGCCATCTAAAGGGTAGATTATATGAACATGATGAAAGTTACAAATGCTGGCAATCAACGAAATGATCCCAGAACTAAGCCGACAAATAACAAGATATCCTAGAAAACTAAGCCCAAAAGAGGGAGACAAAGGTAATACAAAGGCAATAACAAAGAGGTATAAAGCTGAAACGAAAGGGACCAATAAATATTTATTCTTCTATGTATTAAAATTCTCAAATTTCAACCTAACGCCTAACCAAAATCTAAGGGTGGACATCTTTTATTTCCAGCCAATCAAACAATAATGATTAGGATTAGTACATCTGTTTAATAAGGGAAGTACATAATATGGAACCTTCCTAATTAGATCTAGCTTCTATTTACATAAGGATATATTATTTGGTAAAGTATTTCACTCAGCTTGTATATATTTTTGTTTTTCTCAATTTCGACACCCTCTTATGCTCTTACAAATTTTTTTACTTTTTTCCCCTCTCTTTTTGATCCACAATGAATTCCGATACTAATGAAAATACACTGAAATACTTGTTTGTAATTTATACAACAATATGATTTCAAGGAGATCAATGTCTTGATGTGAGTATATTTAAGTCTTCAAACAACATATTTTTCACAATTTTTTCGTTTTTTTTTCATGATTAAGAGATTATGATTTATGAGCATCAACTCGTACATCTTCAAAGTTGGAGACCAGATTGTGTAATATGGCTCCGTCCCAAGCGCAGTTCGAACTTCCGACTTCTGGGTCTAAAGACTCTTTAGCCAATCAAGTCTTTTGCCGATGTTGGTTACTTTTTGCAAACTTTTTACAACATAAATATAGAAATTTAAAAACTTCTAATGCAAAATAATAGAAAACTTCTAATCATTTTCATTTTTATTGATTTTTTTTTACTTTTTATTCTATTTTTATTTTTGACGGAATTTGATAATATGGAGTCAGCACACAAACATGTTTTTTTCAAAGCCGATGCAATCAGTGGCAAACACAACATCGGCGAGACACTGGGATTAAAGTGATGACAAGTAGTGTTGATGAAATTCGACGCTAAAGATATTTGTGACATGTCTTTTCTGTCACTACATCTATGCTTTTGAAGTGGGGTATCAGAAACCGCTTCTCTATTGATTGTGATGGTGGGGTGTGAAAGCTTTTGGCTTTCTATTGAAAATAACACTCCCTGACAAGATACTATTAATAAATAATATATATATATATATATATATATATATATATATAAAAACTAACACTCACGAACAAATTTCACCTTGTCTTTATCTTTATTTACTTTCAAGATAATGAAAGGTACGATGTTCTTGTATGAACACAAAATAAAAAGAAGAAAACAACGTTCTAGTATGTACGTGTAATATATGAAAATAATCATCCAACTAGCTCCATTAACGAACTCTCATCACATTGTATATTTTACACATCATCTTTTAAAGGACACCATACCAAAATAGTTTAGTATTTTAAAAAGAAATCCGAAACAGAACTTCGAATCTTTGGCCTTTAAGCAACCTTTGGCCGAAGCGATTCTTTCTCCTCTCTTTATTTATTTATTTTTCAAATATATTAAACGTTATTCTTTTCCTCCAACTCTCAGTGCCTCTCATTGATAAATGTATGTTAAGCTCCTAGGTAAGCCTTAATAGATTCTATTCTCAAATGCTTTCTTTGATCCCTGTAAATTTCTCAAGGGCCTTGATAAGCCTCTGTAACTTCAATGGAATAAAGGAAGTGCCGAACTTGATTGATAGAAAATGATTACACAAACGTTCCAAGTGACTAACCACAAATTTCTCACAAGAACTAATTAAGAACATAGAAACTTAAAAAAACAGAAAGATAAATCAATGAGATCCTTCTCGGATCCTCATTACCCTCTAACCGAATGGTTAGCCAAATCCACTCACAACAAGCCTAGCCTTTTTCTCAAATGAATGCTTCTATTTAAAGGCGATTGTGCTCCTAGGGATCCTGTAAGCACAGACGCCTTCCTTGCAGCTGCCTCTCTTGTCTTCTTCTGCCATGTCACTGTCCTTGGCCTCGACATGAGCCTCCTGTTTTGCAACCTTCAGCCCACACCCATTCTGTTTTTGCATTAATGAGCTCTTGTCTTTATCTTTACGCTTGAAATAATCTTGAAGCTTAACATTATCCACGTCAGCTTCACTATTTAGGAGGTGGAACATATCAATGGAAAACAAATCAAAGTATAATAACTTTCAAAACATGTAGCATCGATTCCTATCTATCAGACATTGACGAGAGACATGTCGAGAACAAGAGTACGAGCTGTGACCCATCAAGATCTTGTTCCAAACCATAAAACCACCGATCTCAGAAGCAAAACCGGTATTTTCATTGTGGTTTTGACCATAATCTTTGGCCTCTCCTCCTTTGTTCTTTGCCTCTACGCCGAAGCCATAAGATCTCAGGTACATTATTATGGATGTATATATATATATTTATATATCAAATTTCTCTTATATTTTGATCATATTTTCATAATCACTGAGTAATCTAAATAGATTCATATGGATAACATGTAAAAATAACGATAGAAACATTGTAACTCACAACTCAAGCACAGTTAGCTCAATATGGTTGAAGATTTCAAAACAATTTTTTTTTAATACTTTTACCATATGGTTCGATAATTATATCTTAGTTTATATTATATCGTTGCCATTGAGGTTTCCGCATGATCGGTCCAAAATATGTTGTCAGTGATTCCCAATTTGTATGTAGTCGATATGGGGAAGCAAAACGTGCGTGTACAATGGTAGCGGGAAAACGCCGTTGTTGTGCGGTGCAATTACGTTCGTGGGATTAGTGGTTGCTTGCGATGGTGGGCTTGCACATGTACTTACTTATCGCAGTCACCGCATCGCCGCCACTGCTTCTGGTTGAGTGGGATCCTGTTTCTGCTCCTGCGAAGAGGCTCACTTTTCAAGCAGCCTTCTTGTTCGTCTCAACGTGGTAAGCAGACTTATTCTAACGCAACAATTAATGTCAAGTTGAACATACCATTAAAAATCCTAACTAGAAAGTAAAAGCTCTGATTGGTAAGCTAAAACATTGTGGAATGATATATTAAAATCAAGAGTTTTAGCTTCTTACATTTTTTTTTTTTTCTGTTTGCGATTCCTCGATGTTACTGGTCAGAACCTAAGTTAACAATAGTTTTGTAATTACATTGTTATTTGTCTCTATAAGGCTTTGCTTTGGTGTTGGAAAGGTTCTATTGTTGGTGACACTTAGCGTGGAATCAGGACATCTAAAGAACTGGTATACGCCAAAACCTAGTTGTCTAGTAATCCGGCAAGGCTTGTTTTCAGCGGCCGGAGTGTTCTCACTTCTAACTGTCTTTCTAGCCACGGGACTTTACCTAACCGCTCTTCAAGCACATAGAATCTCTAAGAATCTTGAAAATACAAATAGAGAAATCCTTGAGGCATCAGTTCTTTATGCATCTCCTCCAAGATCGCCCACATATCGGATGGCTACGGTAGCTCGAGAAGCTCCTGCAACAATTAGAGATGAGTTAACACCTTTGCACTACAAGAAAAAGGACAGATTGCGAGGACTTTTGCGAGGAAATATGTTTCCTCGCCAATTTGCGAGGAAATATAAACGGTATTGCGAGGACATAAGTTTCTTTGCTAAATTGTCGCCAAAAATTTAAATTTGTTAGCAATAGCGAGGAAAAGTTAGTCTCCTCGGAAAAACGTCGATAAGTTTATAACCGTTGCGTTGTTTGCGACAACTTTAAGACAAAAGATATTGGTCGATAATTTTCGAAGATATAGCGACGACTTTCCGAGAGTAGCGACGAATTTGCGAGGAAAATATCTCACAATATAACCGTTATAAAATTGCCGCTATGCTCATGATATTCCATCGCTAAGTGGTCGTAAAAAAACATATGTTTTCCTATAAATACAACACTCTTGAGTATGAGAAAGAATATAATCATATCCAATTCTCTAAAAAAATTTCTTCCTAAATTTTCTGTTAATTCGATCGAAAATGTCGAAATTACCTTGGTCCGAAGAATTGGATACCGAGCAAATACTAGACGTGGAGTTAACGATGTCTGAACTCCAGACTGTTGTAGCGGGTTGGGCTGCGGAGAAAGAACAATTTTCAGAACTGGTGTCGCCTATACCACCAACATATCCCGGAGAAGGTTCTCGGGAAAGCCCATTAATTCCGGGTCCGGCTCAAAAGATTCAAGTGGCGCTCAGAAGGAAGAAGAACAAACACCCTTCACAATTAACAACCTCGGAGAGTCAATCCCTACACAGGAAGTGATGAACGTCATTGCGGCGGAGGACAATGGAGGGGACAATGATTTTGAGATGGAACCATGGTTAATAGCAATAAAAGATGTTCGTCACGAAGGTTAGAAAGAAAAAACATGTTTTTGAAATTTTAATATATGTTTGAATATTATTACTAAATATAATTTTTTCCTTGTAGCGAGGTTACAACAAATTCCGAAAGACTTTCCTATTTCGACCCCGATAAAGGAGCATGGCGAATTCGACGAAGATTCTGATGCAATGCCATCAGATGAATCATATTCATCAGAAGAAGATTAGTGGGAGTCATATTTGTAATATTTATGTATTAGTTTTTTTCGAACATTTAATAATTTGTTGTATTAGTTTTTTCAAACATTTAATAACTTTATAAAGTTATGTTTTTTTTTTTACTTATATTATATAAAATTTTATTTTACTCCTTATGTAGCGACGATTTACAGAGGAAACCTAGTTTCCGAGAGTTTTGCGAGGACTCCTAAATAATAATTAAAAATGTAGCAACAACTTTCAGAGGAAAACATAGTTTCCGAGAGATTTGCGAGGAAACATGTCGTCGCTAACCGTTATAAAATCTAATCGCTACTCCTCTCTTTCGTTCTGCCTCTTTACCATAAAAACTAAACCTAATTAAATCTTCTCTCCGCCTCTCGATCGCCGGCTCTCGTTCTCGCCTATCGTCCCACGCCGTTCGCCGCCTCCCGCCGGTACTCTCTCGTCGTACCCTGACACTTCTCTCCGCCTCTCGCTGCTGTGCCTCTCTCCTCTCCGTCTCTCCTCGCCTGTTCGTCTCGGCTCTCCGGCTCGCCTCTCCGCATATCCGTCTCCGCCTCGCCGCCTCTAAACCATCAGCCTCTCCGCCTATAGCCGCTGTGCCTCTCTCCTCTCCGTCTCTCCTCGCCTCTCCGTCTCGGCTCTCCGGCTCGCCTCTCCGCCTATCCGTCTCCGCCTCGCCGCCTCTAAACACTCAGCCTCTCCGCCTATAGCCGCTGGGCCTCTCTCCTCTCCGTCTCTCCTCGCCTCTCCGTCTTGGCTCTCCGGCTCGCCTCTCCGCCTATCCGTCTCCGCCTCGCTGCCTCTCCGCCTCTCCGTCTGATATATCATGGATTTTATCCGTTTTTAGCCATGATATAAGTCGTTTTATCGAGTCTTTCTAGTGCTTTTTCTATCATTTTAGAGTCTTTTCAGGTTTTAGCACGTTTGGGACGAAATTGGAGATTTTGGAGACATTTGGAGCCTTTTTGGAGCAAACCAAAGAAAGTACCCGTTTTCAAGCCTGAGTATCGATCGACACCATCCCGGTATCGATCGATACCGACATACTCGTTTTCAAGCCTGAGTATCGATCGACACCATCCCGGTATCGATCGATACCGACGTAACTGACGCGGAGATAGATGTCCAAGGACGAGAATTCTCACCAAAAGAAGCCCAATACTTTCCCTTATTTACAAAGAAGCCCAGCTCGTGTTTTTAGACCTATTTAAGTAAGTTTTTAGTCATTAGGTCAAGGGGGAGCACACTTTACTTTGAACTATTATTCTTGAGCCACCATTGAGATTTGAGAGCTTTTGTGAGGGAGACGGATCCAAGACTCTGTTCATCATAGAGAAGATCCCGAACCCTTGTTTTTATTCTTTTGTTTAATTTCATGATTTATTCAGTTATGTTATTTGTTTCATCTATCATGTCTGAGTAGTCTCATTTTAGGTTTAGGGATTTCTCATATGGATTTCTCTGATTTATGATAACTGATTTGTTAGGGTTCAAAATCTGAATAGTTCTTCACCATAGGTTGTTCTCAAAGCTATTTCTAACCTGATCACTTAGAATATAGAACCTAGATTAATCGATTAGGCACGACAGTGCAATTGAGTAATCTGATAAAACCTAGGGTGAGCAATTGGATTATCTGCAAAGAGATTTGGTTTAATCGAATTGTGAACATATCAAACTTGAATTGATTGCTGGTTTACTGTGTAGGATTTGCAAAGAGATTTGGAATTTTAGACTTTAGACTTAGTTAGTTTTCGCAACGACAGTTGGTTAACTATACTTTCGTGTTTGAGTTCAAGAACAGCGCTTAATTGAATTGAACCTTAATTGATTAATTGTTGTTTATCATTGATTTCCTGAGAATTTCCCTGAGCCTAGTTTCCTTCTATACAAATTCAACCTAAGTTTAATTCGATCATCTGTTTTCTCATCAATCATTTGTTTGCTTAGCACAATCAGCATCTTTCATCTATTGCGTGAGTTTTCTTGAGTTCTTGTGTTCGACCCCTAACTTTACTGCAGCAACTACTTTAGTATCATCATAGGGTATTAATTTGAGCATATCAAATTTGGCGCCGTTGCCGGGGACTCTAAAAATTCACCATTAGAATTTTAGTTGTCGATTTTGTCTAAGTTCGTCGTCAGTATCGATCGATACTCCATTGGTATCGATCGACACTGAATGTCTGTTTTTGAATTTTGGTTACTTATTTTCTCGTCTTTTGATTTTCAGGTGTATGCATCAGCGTGCTACCAGGAGAAAGAAGGACACACCACTGATCAATCTCTCCCTCACAGAGCTAGCAGAGCTTGAACGCACAAATCGGACAAAGAAAAGGACTACAGTTGAGATGGATCTTCCACATGGTTTGGTGCATGATGAAGAAGGTGGACGTCAACCTCAGCAACCTCACGCCGAGGCTGAACGGACGCTTGGCGAGTACAACCGACCGGATCAATTCTATGCAAATCGTGCAGCGATCCGCATTCCGACTTTCTAGAGGAATGACTTTGAGCTGAAACCTGCTTACTTCGCTCTTGTTGGACAGCACCCCTTCACCGGTCTCTCTCATGAGCACCCTATGGATCACATCGAGAAATTCGAGGACTTGGTCACCAGTATGAAGTACAATGGAGTACGACATGAATACCTTTTTTGTAAGCTCTTTCCATACTCTCTTGGTGGAGAGGCAGCTTACTGGCTGAAGCAGCTACCTCCCGGATCTCTCGCCACTTGGAACGAAACCAAGAACGCATTCCTGAACAATTTCTATGACGATGCGAGATCGGAGGAGCTCAGGAACAAGATCTCTCAATTTTCTCAGGGCCCAACAGAAGCACTCAAGGCTGCTTGGGTGCGATTCAGATCCTACCAGAGAGACTGTCCGCATCACGGTTTCAGTCAAGTTCAGCTGCTCGGGATCTTTTACAGAGGGATTGATTGGCGGTATCAAATGGCACTGGATTCTGCAAGCAACGGGAACTTCAACACTAGGATTCCAACCGATGCTGTGAAGCTGATTGAGAACTTGGCGTCTACCAATAGCACCAAGAATGCTGATTTCGAGCGGAAAAGGCTCGCTAGTGTTGCTGACGGTTCGCAGATTGCTGAGGTTCAGGCGAACCTGGACACGATGCACAACCTCTTAGTGGGAAAGAGGAAGAAGGCTGTACATTTTGCTGAGGAAGTAGAGAACATTGAAGATGAGGCAGAGGATGTTAACTACATTGGTGGTTCTGGTTTTCAGGGTAGGGATTTGGTTACAACAACAACCGAAGCTTCAACAACAATCAGCAAGGTGGTTACAAGTCTGGAGGTAACCAATCTGGTTTTGGTGCCACTCAATTCGCCCAAAAACCACTTCAAAGCGGTGATTTTACTCGCCAATACGGTAATTCAGCTTACCAACCGCATTCTCCGAGGTCTACAGAGAGTAAGACGGAGATCCTCTTGGAACAAATTCTGCAGGGACAACAAAAGGGTTTCTACCAGGAAAGACTGGAGAATTTAATGGGAAGCTGGACAACCTGTATACGGATCTGAATGGCAAGATTGAGGCATTGAATCTGTCGCAAAAAAGGCTCGAGACTCAAATTGCTCAGACCGCAGCTGCTGTGAGAAGACAAGAAGGGTTTCTACCAGGAAAGACTGAAGATCCAAGGGCCCACATCAATGCCATAAGTCTGAGAAGTGGTAAAGTGGTAGAATCAGGAGTTGAGCAAGCTCCAATAGCTGAAAATTCCGTCGATCTTGCTGGAAACGACGAGTGGGATGCTGAAAATCCCAGAGTATCGATCGACACTCCCCCAGTATCGATCGATACCGAGACGACACCCAAGGAAAACGCTGAACCTGTCAAGGAAAGGGTTTACAAGCCGAAGTTGCCCTATCCTATCACTCCTAAGCTGACCAAAAAGGAATGGGAAAATGCTAGATGCAAGGTTATGTTAGACAAGCTGGTAGTTGAGCTTCCTTTTGTTGATGCTATCAAGACTTCTCCCGCATTTAGAAGGTACGTGAAGCGGATGGTATCCAGCAACTTCAGTCTCAGTGAAGGTGTCGCTATGCTTTCAGCCGAGTGCAGTGCTATTCTCACCAACACGATCCCTAAGAAACTTCCAGATCCAGGTAGTTTTGTGTTGGATTGCACTGTTTTCACAGAGCGTTTTGCGCGCTCTCTTTGTGATATTGGATCAAGTGTGAATCTTATGCCGCACTCCGTTGCTAAGAGAATGGGAATGAGTGATTACCAGCCTACACGGATTTCATTGGTCCTTGCTGATCGTTCAGTACGTCTACCAGAGGGGCTTCTCGAAGATGTACCTGTTAAGATTGGAAATTGCTTGATTCCGACTGATTTCATCGTGTTGGAGTACGATGCCGAGCCTAAGGATCCTCTTATCCTAGGCAGACCATTCCTTGCTACTGCTGGTGCTCTGATAGACTGCAAGAATGGACAGATTACTCTGAACGTTGGTGATTTGGTAATGTCCTTCAGCATGGAGAAAATCATGAAACGACCAACCATCGACGACCAAACCTTCTACGTCGATACACTCAGTGACATTGCGGAGGAGTATTTCCTGGAGAAACATCCTGAGGATCCGCTAGAACGAGCACTGGTTCGTACTGAAGGTTTAGAATTGGCTTTAGATGATGATGCCACTGGTTATGTCAGAATCCTCGACAATGCAGATCCAGTATCGATCGATACCACAGGAGGTATCGATCGACACCACGTGTGTGCAGTGGAAAGTTTAGGTGAAATTCCTAAACAAGTCAGTGTTTCTGGGGATTGGAGTGAGGAAAATGCACCAAAGATTGAGCTCAAACCACTTCCAGCCGAGCTAAGGTACGTTTTCATTGGCCCTAATTCGACATATCCTGTTATTGTCAATTCTTCTTTGAACAATGCGGAGGTCACTTTACTGCTGAGCAAGCTGCGCAAGTATCGCAAAGCTCTCGGCTATTCTCTTGATGATATTGCAGGTATCTCTCCAGACCTATGCATGCACAGGATCTACCTGGAAGATGAGTCAAAGTCATCGATTGAATGTCAGAGACGGTTGAACCCGAACCTGAAAGAAGTTGTCAGGAAAGAAGTGATGAAACTGCTAGAAGCTGGGATCATTTATGCAATCTCAGATAGTTCTTGGGTCAGTCCAGTTCATGTTGTGCCTAAGAAAGGCGGTATCACAGTGGTGAAGAATGAAAAGAACGAGTTGATCCCGACACGGACTATCACTGGTCATAGGATGTGTATTGATTACAGAAAGTTGAATGCTGCTACACGAAAGGATCATTTTCCTTTGCCTTTTATTGACCAGATGTTGGAGCGCTTGGCTAATCACCCATACTACTGTTTTCTTGATGGGTATTCAGGTTTTTTCCAGATCCCCATTCACCCAGAGGATCAAGGGAAGACAACTTTTACATGCCCTTATGGCACTTTTGCGTACCGCAGAATGCCGTTTGGACTATGTAACGCTCCTGCCACTTTCCAGAGATGCATGATTTCGATCTTCACTGATATGATCGAGGAGTTTATGGAGGTATTCATGGATGATTTCTCTGTTTATGGGTCTTCATTTAAGGATTGTCTGGATAACTTATGCAAGGTCCTTCAGCGATGTGAAGAGAAGCATCTGGTTCTTAACTGGGAAAAGTGTCACTTCATGGTGCAAGCTGGGATTGTTTTGGGACATAAGGTTTCAGAGAAAGGGATTGAAGTTGATCAAGCCAAGGTTCAGGTGATCTCGAGTTTGCAACCCCCACGGTCAGTTTCAGAGATCCGAAGTTTCCTGGGTCATGCTGGTTTCTACAGGAGATTTATGAAGGATTTCTCAAAAATTGCTCGACCTCTTACTGCCTTGTTGTGTAAAGAGGTGCAATTTGACTTCACCCCTGCTAGTCATGCTGCTTTCAAGGCCATCAAAGCGGCGCTAGTGAGCGCGCCTGTTGTTCAACCTCCGGATTGGAATCTGCCTTTTGAGGTCATGTGCGATGCGAGCAATTTTGCTGTAGGTCTTGTCTTGGGTCGAGGAAAGAAAAGAAGCTGCATGTCATTTATTATGCCAGCCGAACATTGGATGATGCCCAACGCAACTACAGTACTACCGAGAAAGAGCTCCTAGCAGTTGTGTTCGCTTTTGAGAAATTTAGATCTTATTTGGTTGGAAGCAAAGTAGTCGTTCACACTGATCATGCTGCTCTTAGATACTGTTTAAGAACAAAGATCTCAAACCTTGTCTCTGTCGTTGGGTACTTTTGCTTCAAGGCTTCGACATCGAGGTTAAGGACAAGAAAGGGATAGAGAATGGAGTTGCAGATCACTTGTCGCGAATGAAGATAGATGGGGACGTGCCTATTGATGATTACCTACCAGAGGAGCGCATCTACTTCATTTCTACAGAGGCGCGGGCTGATTTTGGGAAAAATTTCGACTTCTGCGACGATCGAGCATCAGCATCGATCGATACCACCTGGGTATCGATCGACACCCTTCGACGGATCACACCATTTTGTCGACAGATGGCATCAGTTCTTATGCCGCCTATTCAGCTGCTGTGACAACCGTTTCCAGGCCTTGGTATGCTGACATCGCCAACTTTTTAGCGACGGAAACTGAGCCGCATCACACAACACCTTATGAGAGGAAAAAGTTTCTGCGAGAGGTACGGCGTTTCTTACGGGATGAACCTTATCTGTACAAGCATTGCTCGATGGTCTTTACGAGAAGATGTTTGGCTGAGTCGAGAGGTTCCGGACGTTCTCTTCCACTGCCATGGTTCTGAATATGCTGGACACTTCGCAACTTTCAAGACAGTTTCTAAGGTTACGCAAGCCGGTTTCTGGTGGCCGACTATGTTCAGAGATGCTAATGCTTTTGTTGCTCAGTGTGATACTTGTCAGCGGAGAGGGAAGATCAGTAAGCGACATGAGATGCCACAAAACTTCATCCTTGAGGTTGAAGTTTTTGATTGCTGGGGCATTGACTTCATGGGCCCTTTTCCATCGTCGCACAAGAACAGATACATTTTGGTTGCTGTTGATTATGTCTCCAAGTGGGTGGAAGCAATTGCTAGTCCAACCAATGATCATACGGTGGTTCTTAAGCTGTTTAAGACCATCATCTTCCCGCGGTTTGGGATCCCACGAATCGTCGTCAGTGATGGTGGCAGTCACTTCATCAACAAGGTTTTCGAGCGGTTGTTGAAGAAGTACGGGGTTAATCATCGTGTCGCTACACCGTATCATCCTCAGACAAGTGGACAAGTTGAGGTTTCCAACAGGCAGATCAAGGAGATTCTTGAAAAGACTGTGGGTACTTCGCGGAAGGACTGGTCTACTAAGCTGAATGATGCACTATGGGCATACAGAACTGCTTTTAAAACACCGCTGGGGACTACGCCATTTCACTTGCTGTATGGGAAAGCATGTCATCTCCCTGTTGAACTTGAGCATAAAGGAATCTGGGCGACAAGGCTACTCAACTACGACATCAAACCTGCTGCTGTGAGGAGATTGATTCAGTTGAATGAGCTCGATGAGATCAGATATCACGCCTATGAGAACTCGAAGTTATACAAAGAACGAGCCAAGGTCTATCATGATAAGAAGATCCTTTCACGACAATTCGAACCAAACGACCAGGTTCTTCTTTATAACTCTCGTTTACACTTATTTCCTGGAAAACTTCGTTCTCGTTGGTCAGGTCCTTTCACTGTCAAGGACGTGCGACCACATGGTACCATAGTGCTGCTTAATTCGTCAGGTGACGAATTCACTGTGAATGGGCAAAGGGTTAAACATTATTGGGCGAAAGCCAAAATTCCAGCAGGACAGATCGTACCTCTGGCTAATCCACCCATCACCTAACCGTCGTTAAAGTCAGGCTCGTGACATTAAACAAGCGCTCAGTGGGAGGCAACCCACTGGTGATTCTGTACATACTAGTTTTGGTTTTTGGTTTTTGCTAATTTTCGTTTTTAGTTTTCTTAGTAGCAGATTCGGAGATTGAGTGTCAGTATCGATCGATAACACAGTCAGATCATTCACGCAGAAAGAGGTTTTTCTTCACGGTTTCCGCCTGGTATCGATCGATACCACCATAATGTCGATCGATACCACTCGCCTGTGGTAACACCTCTCGTTCTTCATCTTACCATTTTTCTCCATTTATTTTTCTTTCACCTTCTCTAAGCTTGATATACACTGGGGACAGTGTTGTTTAAGTCTGGGGGAGGTAGTTACTGACATTGTGTTTTGTTTTTATTCAAAAAAATAAAAAAGTAAATAAAAAAAATGTTTTTCGTGTCAAAACAACTTAGAGATTCCTGACTGTGCTTGGTTTTGATGTGCTGGTTTTGCTTTTGAGTGTCTATTGTTACAGGGTCAATATCCAGTTCGACTAATGAAATATCCAGAGGTAAACCAGCCAGCCAGAATTCATGGATTGTCTCCAACAAGTTTTCATCACAAGTTTTAGCCAAATTCTGCACTTCATCAATAAGGTAAATGTCCAAAGGGCTTGATTCATCATTCATTACCTAGCTAAGGAACTATTGCGTATGAAAGAAATGGTAGATCTCCCCCGTGATAAGTACTGGATATCAAAAATGCATGAAAGATGAGATGATTTCCGCCAAGTGGAGGGGTAGGAAAATTTCCTATGACCCCATTATTCTACTTGGATAAGGGATGATCACACAAGTGCCTAAAGTGAGGGGTAGGAAAATTTTCTATGACCCCATTATTCACCTAAGATACTTGATACATTGAGAGGGTAAGAACCGGGAATTCGGTAGCTAACACTATCAATACTCGCGTCTCGAACCTTGATTTGTATATGCAGTTAAAAAAAAATCAATAAGAACTGGTTGTGAAATAAGTCGGGGAGTTAAATACCAAGAAAAAGTTGAATGAATTGTTCCTTGGCTATGGTATTGTATGACCAAAGAATCTAGAAAGTTCGTGGACATTGATTTTAGCGATGAAACTGGCGATGATAAGCTTGGATGAACACTTAGCGGGGTCATGAGTGAAGTCTGTGGAAGCTGGGAATTCCGATGGAGAAGTACATGGAGGTTAGATCTGAAGCTGATCAGGCAACAGTGGGCGCTTGGGAAGAGGGATCATTACAGCGATTTCGGTACCAGATCAGGATCTCTAAGGTTTTTCAAACCTCTTTCTCTCACTTAGTTTTCTGTTTTGCTTGAGGGCAAGCAAAAGGCTAAGTCTGGGGGAGTTGATATATCATGGATTTTACCCGTTTTTAGCCATGATATAAGTCGTTTTATCGAGTCTTTCTAGTGCTTTTTCTATCATTTTAAAGTCTTTTCAGGTTTTAGCACGTTTGGGACGAAATTGGAGATTTTGGAGACATTTGGAGCCTTTTTGGAGCAAACCGAAGAAAGTACCCGTTTTCAAGCCTGAGTATCGATCGACACCATCCCGGTATCGATCGATACCGACATACTCGTTTTCAAGCCTGAGTATCGATCGACACCATCCCGGTATCGATCGATACCGACGTAACTGACGCGGAGATAGATGTCCAAGGACGAGAATTCTCACCAAAAGAAGCCCAATACTTTCCCTTATTTACAAAGAAGCCCAGCTCGTGTTTTTAGACCTATTTAAGTAAGTTTTTAGTCATTAGGTCAAGGGGGAGCAGACTTTACTTTGAACTATTATTCTTGAGCCACCATTGAGATTTGAGAGCTTTTGTGAGGGAGACGAATCCAAGACTCTGTTCATCATAGAGAAGATCCCGAACCCTTGTTTTTATTCTTTTGTTTAATTTCATGATTTATTCAGTTATGTTATTTGTTTCATCTATCATGTCTGAGTAGTCTCATTTTAGGTTTAAGGATTTCTCATATGGATTTCTCTGATTTATGATAACTGATTTGTTAGGGTTCAAAATCTGAATAGTTCTTCACCATAGGTTGTTCTCAAAGCTATTTCTAACCTGATCACTTAGAATATAGAACCTAGATTAATCGATTAGGCACGACAGTGCAATTGAGTAATCTGATAAAACCTAGGGTGAGCAATTGGATTATCTGCAAAGAGATTTGGTTTAATCGAATTGTGAACATATCAAACTTGAATTGATTGCTGGTTTACTGTGTAGGATTTGCAAAGAGATTTGGAATTTTAGACTTTAGACTTAGTTAGTTTTCGCAACGACAGTTGGTTAACTATACTTTCGTGTTTGAGTTCAAGAACGGCGCTTAATTGAATTGAACCTTAATTGATTAATTGTTGTTTATCATTGATTTCCTGAGAATTTCCACTGAGCCTAGTTTCCTTCTATACAAATTCAACCTAAGTTTAATTCGATCATTTGTTTTCTCATCGATCATTTGTTTGCTTAGCCTGATCAGCATCTTTCATTTATTGCGTGAGTTTTCTTGAGTTCTTGTGTTCGACCCCTAACTTTACTGCAGCTACTGCTTTAGTATCATCATAGGGTATTAATTTGAGCATATCAAATACCCTATGATGAT